>JAVLUX010000040.1:1435000-1520000 GCA_032164185.1 Moxostoma hubbsi
TTGGCCCAGTTGCTAGGGAGGGTAGAGTCACATGGGGTAACCAAATTAGTCCGGTTGCTAGGGAGGGTAGAGTCACATGGGGTAACCAAATTGGCCTGGTTGCTAGGGAGGGTAGAGTCACATGGGGTAACCAAATTGGCCTGGTTGCTAGGGAGGGTAGAGTCACATGGGGTAACCAAATTGGCCCGGTTGCTAGGGAGGGTAGAGTCACATGGGGTAACCAAATTGGCCCGGTTGCTAGGGAGGGTAGAGTCACATGGGGTAACCAAATTGTCCAGGTTGCTAGGGAGGGTAGAGTCACATGGGGTAACCAAATTGGCCCGGTTGCTAGGGAGGGTAGAGTCACATGGGGTAACCTCCTTGTGGTCACTATAATGTGGTTCTCGCTCTCGGTGGGGCGTGTGGCGAGTTGTGCGTGGATGCCGCGGAGAATAGCGTGAAGCCTCCACACGCGCTACGTCTCCATGGTAACACACTCAAGTCACGTGATAAGATGCGTGGATTGACGGGCTCAGACGCGGAGGCAACTGAGATTCGTCCTCCGCCACCCGGATTGAGGCGAGTCACTACACCACCATGAGGACTCGGAGCGCATGGGGAATTGGTCGTTACAGATTGGGAGAAAAAGGGGAAAAAAAATAAATATGCAATAATGGAGAGTTTTCAAAACGCTCCATTTGCGTTGGAGAAAAACACCATTCTAGTGTGGATGAGAGGCGTAAATGTAGCAAAATTTATGTCTTAGGTTGAACAAAGAACTGTTATTTTCAAGAATCTAAATATCTAGAATATTCTTTGATGAAGAGTTGGATTGGACTGATGTAGTGACAAACTATAAAACACATTTAAAACCAGACAGGCTCGAGTCTGTAAAACTCCTCATCTGGGTCCCATCCAACACGTCTGGCCTTACCCCAAACAGCCCAGAGGTCAAGAGGTCACCTGTCCGTGTCGGCATCCGCTAGCCTGACAGTCTCCACTGAACACTTAAAAAGCCTGAAGTCAACTCTTAAAACAAGCACTTAAATTAGACGTGGAGGAGAAATTGAGGGATTTCTCCCCCGTTGGCCCTACTTAACCTATATTACACCGCCGGCGCAGAGTTTAAACACACGACACCTTTCACACCTTTTGGTTTTAAAGGTTTAGCGGTTTAATTACATTTTAGCAACATACCACTCACTAAACTGTTTGTGTTGCACCAAAAGGCTCAAGAGAACTCAACAGTGTTTTAGTAACTGATTTGCCAATATTATAAGTAATTAAAACACTTGTAATGAAGATATTAATCGCTGTTGGAGATTTTAGTGCAAGCTCAAGACTAGCGTTCATGTCCTTTAATGACAGCAGTTTGGATAAACATGAAGTGACAAATACTTCCATAACATTGTCAAACTAGAACATTGCTGTGGTTGCTAAGGTGTTCTGACTGGTTGTTAGCATGTTGCTAGGGTGCTTGATAGATGATGTGACGTGCTTTACTTCAGTTTTCCTCAGAAATGTATCAAACTCGTAAGAAATGGGCAACTCACCGTCTCGATCTCCAAAGCTTCGGTTGTGATCAAGTTCTTCCAGAAGGTTCTTCTGGAGTTTGTTCCTCTAGTTTTGCTCCCACACTCCTAATTTCAACCAGATTTTATTAGATTAAATGATCTGAAAATGAGAATAGCTGGACTGTACTAACCCAACACAAACCTGCTTTTTCCAAAGAAACACTGCAAATATTATTTTATTCATTTTCAGGTAGAAATCTCTCACTATTCTAATTAGTGACTGTACAAGCAGAGTGGCATGAGATATGTGCGCCCCTTTTTGAGCACAAACCTTGAAAATGACCTGAGGTTAAATGGTTGTATTTACGGGACACTTTGGAGTTTGGACACAGTTGTCGTATCTATTGAAAGAGACACTTTGAACTTTATTTCACAAGTTTCACAATTAATATTTGTTGTTATTTATTAAAGTTAGAGAAGCTGAAGTTTATAATAATGGAAATATTTTGTGCTGAACATGTTTTTATAATGTAAATAAACAATAATAAAAGTGTCAAAACAAGCCAGAAATACAATGTCCCCAAAGTCACGAGTCTGTATGGACAAAAAGTGCGATTGGATGTTTATCAATGAACGCTTGTCATGGAGGATTGACTCAAGTGTGTTGAACTGGATTCATCTGGCGATCGTGTTTTCATTATAAAAGTCCCGTTTTGATATTGCGTGTTTTCATTATAAAAGTCCCGTTTTGATATTGCGTGTGTTCATTATAAAAGTCCCGTTTTGATATTGCGTGTTTTCATAATAAAAGTCACGTTTTGCTATCGCGTGTTTTCATTATAAAAGTCCCGTTTTGATATTGCGTGTTTTCATAATAAAAGTCCCGTTTTGATATTGCGTGTTTTCATTATAAAAGTCCCGTTTTGATATTGCGTGTTTTCATTATAAAAGTCCCGTTTTGATATTGCATGTTTTCATAATAAAAGTCCCGTTTTGATATTGCGTGTTTTCATTATAAAAGTCCCGTTTTGATATTGCGTGTTTTCATAATAAAAGTCCCGTTTTGATATTGCGTGTTTTCATTATAAAAGTCCCGTTTTGATATTGCATGTTTTCATAATAAAAGTCCCGTTTTGATATTGCGTGTTTTCATTATAAAAGTCCCGTTTTGATATTGCATGTTTTCATTTGTACTCCTGCACAAATAACTCAATTGTTGTTTCTGGAGCATTGCTATCATGAAACAGAGATCGGATATCAATGTTGAACCCTTTGAAAAGATGCATCATTTGTTAACATTCATTACATTTATAGACGGTAAATTATATATCAAATGTAAGCAGAGTGACGTCACCGCCGCGTGCGGGCGATTGCGAATCAACATATTAAGTCTTGTGTTCAGAGAAATCCAACTAAATTTGGTGAGATTTATGCTTATAACAGGAAACAACTATTCACCAATGCGGTAATAAAAATAAACTTGTTTTCCCCTCGAATCAAGATTTTTATTCTTGCCCCCATTGGCATACAAATGTTGCGAAATTGTATTACATTTCTCTGAGAACACGACGAAATGTGTTCTGATTTTGCATGTCAAGTAAACTGATCTTGTTTTAAGAATACTTGGATATTAAAGACGTTCCTTTGATCAGTTTCCATCATTTTTATTTTTAGGTGCAGTAGTAGAGTAATCCCTCAGCCTGCCGTCAGAGGTCAAAGGTCATTCGCTCCTCAGACTGTACACAACGCAGGAGAGGACGCGGTCCTGCGGGCCATCAAGAATCTACACAAACTGTGAGAAAGCACGTTAATAATTGCATCTGTTTCCCCAAAGCAAAGCAGCATGATGCTCTGAAATGGAGATTATAGAAGTTGCTAGAGACTTTGTGACTTGTTTGTCGCTCCTCAGTGTTGACTGTGAAAGTGTGGAACACAGGAATCTGAAGCCGTCCGTCCGCAGGCGTCCAACCGAGAGCAGATGCGAGCTGTCCAGGACCAGTCACCAGAATCCCTCGAGATCCGCCAGCGTCCAAAAACCAAAACAAAAGCAGGAGCGTAAGTGAACGTTCTCCACTGAAAACATCGGCACCGAGCGAGCAGGTTTCATACTTCCATACTTCACTCTTCAGCTTGAATGTCAACGCATTTCACTTCATTAAAGTCCTATTCAACAGTGTGAACACAACAGGAGTTACTGACCAACTCATTTCATTGAAGATGGACTTACACTTAAGATTGGGAGAATATTCAGGTGTTTTTGGGCAGCTGTGGTTCTTCAGGTTATATTGGGTTTAATTGGACACATCCAGTTTAAAGACGTCCGTTTTAAGGGTCTCGTTTGAAGTCATTATTGATATGTAGTTAAGAGGTTTGCGCACAAACAGCTCTGTGTTTAATAAACCTTTAAAGACGGACCTACCGTGAGCTCTGAGGTTGTTGATCGATTGTATGAGCTTCTGTTGAAGACATCAGTCCATATCATTTCAACTTAATAATCATGTTTAATAGCAGAATTCCTGGTGAAGAACTACACTACCCATAATCCTGAAGAGAGATCCACCAATCAGAGAACAGCAGCAAACAAAGTGCACCAAAAGAGCTCTGCAGCTCCGCCCACTCCCATGATGCACTGTGAATGATGCAGTTGAGTCGCTCTCCCTACACTCAAACTACTGATATATTTGTTTATATCAGAATGTTTAGCAACAGTACATTTGCAATGCTTCATGGGGCTTCATGGGACTGTAGTTCATTCCCTTATTAATATTAATTTAATTCCCTCATTAATATAAATTTTTGCTTCAAAATAAAGTTTGTAAAGTTGTGATTCACCTTGAAGTTGGTTGGTTTGGTTCATGGATTACAACAATTTAATGGAGGATTTTATGAAATCACTATGAAAACGTGAATGGTAAAAATACTCCCATAAAACAAGATGGCGAGAAATGTGGGCGGGCCACTGTTGTGCCCTATGTGAATTTAACTTTTAAAGTGTAACACTAACTATTACATTTTAGAGTGTTACTCGTCCTGCACGGCTTGTCCCCCAAATTATTTCCTGTCATTCAGTTAAAAAGCAAATTAAAAATATAATACAACAATGTGCATTTAATTTGACTGAAGAGTCCATTGATCGCAACTGGTTGGCGGAGGACGAATCTCAAGTTGCCTCCACGCATCTCATCATGTGACTTGTTGACTGTGTTACCGTGGAGATGTAGCGCGTGTGGAGGCTTCACGCTATTCTCCGCGGCATCCACACACAACTCACCACACGCCCCACCGAGAGCGAGAACCACATTATAGTGACCACGAGGAGGTTATCCCATGTGACTCTACCCTCCCTAGCAACCGGGACAATTTGGTTACCCCATGTGACTACCCTCCCTAGCAACCGGGCCAATTTGGTTACCCCATGTGACTCTACCCTCCCTAGCAACCGGGCCAATTTGGTTACCCCATGTGACTACCCTCCCTAGCAACCGGGCCAATTTGGTTACCCCATGTGACTCTACCCTCCCTAGCAACCGGGCCAATTTGGTTACCCCATGTGACTCTACCCTCCCTAGCAACCGGCCCAATTTGGTTGCTAAGGAGACCTGACTGGAGTCACTCAGCACACCCTGAATTCAAACTCAAGACTCCAGGTGTGATAGTCAGCGGAAACACTCGCTGAGATACACAGACCCGGTTTATAATGTATAAATAAATACATATATACATATATTTTCCTAGTCGACTAGTTGTCGCACGTTTATGATATTAATTGAATTACTTTAACAAGCGCACGAAGCGAGTCGCAGTGACACCGGCTAAAGCGGTAATGATCCTGAATGTGTCGGAAAAACCAGCAAGAGACCGTCTGAACACATTAGTGTTGTGTCGACAGATGATGATCAAAGTGATCGCTAATAACTGATGCCTTTGATGATGTCATGACAATTATTACTATTATTATAATAATAATACCCGCTTGACGAAACACTATTATATTATTAAGAACAGACGACAGAAAAGCGTCTGTGCATGTATGACACGCTGTTTATTCGGAGGCGTGCGGTCTCGTGGCACACGCGTGTGAACGGTTCTCACTCTTTCTGAATGTGTTTCAGCAAGAACAGTTTCATGCGAGCGCTGTAAATGACCTCAGATAATCTCATCTTTGAGTTCAGTTCCACAGAACAGTTCATTGTGAACGCAACTCTGCAGCTTATACATCTGTGATTAAATCATCAAATAACACGAGTGATACTTCACTGATTATCATCACTATTATTATTACATTTATAAATGTTTTCATGTCTTCATTTGTGCAAGTAATTTTCCGTCTGCATGTTTAGACGGATGCGTGACAGTAAATGGGAAGATGGTTATTTATATTTATATATATATTATTGTTTTGATCACTTCATTATTTTAATTGCACAATTTTTTTTTTCCAGTTTCATTTGAACTTTGTTCAAATAAAAAATGAAGTTCAAAGTTTGAGATCAAGGTGACTTGTTTTATTGTGCAGGATTAACCCTAACCCCGCTTAACCAAAATTACCCCAGAGTGCCATCTAGCGCTAATACCCAGGTTCGTTGGTTTCCTTCGACCAAATGGTGCTAATGCTGGTTCTAATAACTCGTCGTTTTTATGTGTTTTCCTGCGACCAAACTTGGTCGACCAAGACTCTTCTCATCGGCTAACGTTTGGTGGAATATCAGGACCATCAGCCCTAAATAAATGTGGAAATAAAGCAATGTAATAATATATAAATAAGGACAAAAATATAAAAAAATACTGATTCATGTAAGATATTTAAATGTATTTCTATGTTCACTTTTTATTATATTATTTTGTATATTGTGTGTGTGTGTATATATATATACACACACACAAATATATATTTATATATTTTGTATTTTATTTGCAAATATGTACTGTATATATTGTTATTTATTTTTAATTTAGGCAGATTTGGCCCTCCATATGTTCGCGTTCCACTGAAGAAACAATATCATACGCAGTCGGAACAACATGAGGGTGAGTAAATGATGACCATTTTAATTTTGTGTGAACCGTTCCTTTAAATGTGTATTTCTCTGATGAATTTCTTCTCCTTTACCGTCTCACTGTCACTTCAGAGGAAGACCGGCCACACGCTGATCTCGCTGGAGGATGTAAAGATGTTCCTCCACACCGTTCTCCATCAGCCAGCAAGGTATCGACAGACAAATACAAGTTAATATTTCACGCTTGAAATTAAATGCGTTTGGGACTGAAAACTGTATTTACAAACAGATATGAGTCTCCAGTTGTCCCACTTTTAAAGTTCATGCACTTGTTTACATGCACAGAGGGGTGGTGGTGTAGTGGTCTAAAGCACATAACTGGTAATCAGAAGGTTGCTGGTTTGATCCCCACAGCCACCACCATTGTGTCCTTGAGTAAGACACTTAACTCCAGGTTGCTCCGGGGGGATTGTCCCTGTAATAAGTGCACTGTAAGTCACACTGGATAAAAGCATCTGCCAAATGCATAAATGTAAATGTATATGTTTACAATAAGAGCAGAAAGGTGCATTGAGAGCGTAAACAGAGATGTTGATGTTAAACCGCTTCTGGGACTTTGGTCCTGTAATTATAGTGCAAATGATGTTTCAGCGTGACCTCATCATGTTGAGACTTCCTGAGGCCACTGCGGTTTATTTGCATTCCCAGAACTGAATGTACCAGCGAAACTGAAGTTTAATTGACATCTGAGGCGGTTTTGACCATCGTCATGGGCACTGAACATGACATCACTAGTTACGTATGAAAATCATGTATGTGGTGCTTTTGAATCAATTTGACAAAGTCTCTAAAAATGTGGTTCAATGTTTAATCTTCCTTGCGTGTGCATTTGCGGCCACTTCATTTCTCTTTTCCCAGATATTTTTTTCCGATCTGGATGAGATTCCTGGTTTGGGTGGAGAACTCGAGGAACGTGTTGAGACTTCAGAACAACGTCGAGCTCAAGCCATCACTACCAGAGCTGTGGAGATCGAGAAGGTGAGTTACACACACAATATTCCCAACCTTTCGGAGGAAATGAAGACTGTTAATAGAGCGCTGAATGTAACGGGATAAGGTGGGCGAGGAGACGGGACACAGCAGCCGTGTGTGTGTCTCTCGAACTGGCGTCTCCGGCTCCCCTTTATCTCTTTCTCTCTCTCCCGCTGATTAGTTGACTCAGTGCTGGTCGTGCCCTCCTCCTTGACACACTCCTCCCCCGTCCGATTCAGTCCGGGGCGTAATCCGGACTGGCCAAACCGCCCCAACCCTGGAGGGGAGATGCTGCGCTTCCCGCTGTTCCGTCAGCGCATCAATCCACTCCGCGTCCTGGGAACCTGGGGAGAGGGCGAGTAAGAGAGACAGAGAGAGAGAAACTTCGCCAGTCCCCGGACACGCCAATCGCCTGGTCCTCAGCCACTCCTCCCTCTGGCGGATGGCAGCGAGTCCTCCATTCCCCAGAGGACGGAATGGCTCCTCCCCTTCCTGGTGGATGCCAGCGGGGCATCCACCAGCCTAGAGTCACATGGGGTAACCAAATTGGTCCGGTTGCTAGGGAGGGTAGAGTCACATGGGGTAACCAAATTGGTCCGGTTGCTAGGGAGGGTAGAGTCACATGGGGTAACCAAATTGGTCCGGTTGCTAGGGAGGGTAGAGTCACATGGGGTAACCAAATTGGTCCGGTTGCTAGGGAGGGTAGAGTCACATGAGGCGAGTCACTACGCCACCACGAGGACTTGGGAATTGAGCGTTCCAAACTGGGAGAAAAAACAAAAACTTGAAGTGCTTTTCTCACTGTGAGTTCTGCGAGTTGATATTGGCTGGGAATGATTTTACCCAGACTACATTTATCACTCCAATCACCCTAAACGACACACATCCACCGGATCTATTAGTGATCAAATACCTCTGAATATTCACTAATGTGTCTCAGCCCTCAAATAACGACCCTTCACAGACCCGCTGTTTGTGTTTGTAATGTGTTACGGATCATTGGCGACCCTCGGCACACCCCACACAGCGAGCCGCTTCTGTTTGTGTGGTCCTCCGTTATCGAACATTGACATCGCGTCTGTTTTTTCCCTCCAATTGAGGGTAGAAATGATGCAAACTTTGCCACTAAACAAAGAAACATGAAGTGCACACCGGGGTCAAACGCTCCCGCAGTTCTGTACCTCACAGCTGCCGGGATTCACGACTATAAATACAGACGCTCTCAGGGTGGAGAACTTCCTCCATCACGGCTTTTGTCATGTGTTTACTTTATGTCACTGCTTTATTGCAATTGTGGTTTTGAAGATCCTGTACTGTCATGTGAAATCAGGCTCATTTAAGTGCACCGTTTATTATTGTTGGTGAATCAGGGCTTTACAATGTCTTTGAAGAGTTTTGGAAAGTGCATGACAACATTTAGTGGTACGGTTGTTAAAACACAGTCAGTATTACACATTTGGGTAGAGAAAAAAAATGATGAGAAATTATAACACAGGTTGTATTAAATAAACAATTAAAAATGACTGAAAATGACCCAAAGAGCAGCACTGTACAGTAGTAATGGCTCATTGTAACTCAAATACATCTCCACGTACTAGTTTATGTACTAGTGTTAGCATGCTAAATACGTGCGGGTTTCATTACTGAGTGTAGTTTAGTAACTGTTATGGTTCGCACAGCAATTGCTCAATTCATTTAATGTCCCCATCGTTATTCTTCACCAGAATGATCATCCATAAATGTCACAAACATTAAATATTAAACATTACCCCTTTAATTTTCATCAATGCTACATTCATGTAGTCCCAACTCAAATGGATTTAGTAAACTTCCATTTTTACAGATTTAACCCTTGTGCGGCAATTTAAAAAAAAAAGTTACTCAGAGGTCCTTGAAAAAACTGCCATAAAAATATTAATATTATTTTCCACTTTAATTAGTAAATTTTACCAAATATTCATTTATTTTCAGGATTTAAATGCCAGTTTGTTTACATAATGCCACTGTTGTTTTACACACACACAAACACACACTCTATACACACACACACACACGCTCTCTCTCACACACACACACACGCAGGCGCGCGCAGACACACACGCAGACACACACGCGCGCACACACTTGTATCTGCATCATGTATTCAGGTGTCCTGCAGGTCTCTATAATACAGGAAACAGAGAATTGGGGAAAAGTTTGTATTTGCTCCACAGGATAAACATGAGGAAAATGGTGGAAAATATAAACAATTTATGTTTTGAAACCAGGACTCCAGAATAAAGGAATAATATCATAGAATTCATGATTTGATGCTTTAATGGCACTGGGATCAAATATTTCAGTTTTAATGGGTTTCACTGGGGACATTTTTGTCCTGAAGGTCCAGAGTGAAACATGTCCACAGTGTGTTATAGATGTGTTATAAATGTGTTATAGATGTGTTATAAATGTGTTATAGATGTGTTATAAATGTGTTATAGATGTGTTATAAATGTGTTATAGATGTGTTATAAATGTGTTATAGGCACTGCGGTTGAAATATAAAAATACCTCCAATAAATACACACCTTTGGCAAAATGTACACAGTTGACATTAAAGGCCAAAATGATCAAATAAACAAAAATGAAAAAGACAAAAGGGTTAAATGGAAAAAACACAATGAATCAAGATGTGATGAAATATTCTAGAATTGTGTTGCTTTTGTTCATTTTAATTAAAAAATCAGTTTTTGAGTGTTTAATATGCAACAACAACTTTTAAACCAGTCTCACGTGTGATTTCTGCCCATGAGAAATGTCCAGTCGCAATAAAGATCATGTACATTGATGTCTGCTTTGCTTTTGACGAATCTCGAGCGCTCAAATTTGAACGGGTTGGCGATGACGTGTTTTAAGGGTTGCATGAATATTCCTTGTAAAAGCTGCGTTCTGATCACGTGGGCACATGCATTAAAGCCTGCGTGCAAAAAAAGAGAACAGCAGAAATTGATGCAATCAGTCGATTAAAACATGATAATTTATGTTTGCCTTCAGGGTCTGAGCGAGGATTTCCAGAGGACGAGCTTTTGATTCAAAAACGTTGGATTTGACGCGTGTACGAGACTCATAAAAAACTATTCTGTGGTGCAGTGGGCAAATGCCAAGGGTCCTGCGGCACCAGGATTTATCTTGTGATGAATATTTATAGTAATAACTACCAAATATTCATTTATTTTCAGGATTTGAACCCTTTATAATCATTTATAAAATATGACGTATCAAAACCATAGTAAATAATACAAATTGTAATATTTTTTTAATTAACAATAAAACAATTTTGACCTTGCTTTTTGTGTGCTAATACATTGTAATTTGTGCTAATTAATTTTTTGTTTATTATATTTATTAGCACCAGCAGAATAAGCACACAGTCCTGCAGAAGAGCTGTGCTGTTATTTTTCTTCACAAAAACGATTTTTACCTGTCGGATGATAAAACACGTTTAAAAAATCCCATAGTAAGAAGGTGCAGGACTCTTTTCACTTGAGACCGTTAACAACCACATAGCAACCAACCCAAAAAACCTAGCAACCACCGAAAATACCCTAGCAACCACTGAAGCGTGTAATTCCTGAGAACATTAAACATTATTTTCAAACAGAATTCTAGATACGCGCTCTTGTCTTGCGTTAATCGAACAAACAGATAGTCCCGCCCCCAACTCAGTGTTGTTGTGTCTGGCTGGATGGGTCGCTCAAAACTGACACATTTTTATAGCATTTACATTCATGCATTTGGCACTTTTATCCAAAGTGACTTACAGTGCACGTATTAATGGGACAATCCCCCCCCGGAGCAACCTGGAGTTAAGTGTCTTACTCAAGGACACAATGGTGGTGACTGTGCGGATCAAACCAGCAACCTCCTGATTACCAGTTATCTGCTTTAGCCCACTACACCACCATCACTCCATAACCTGCTCCATGGCCAGACATCTGACAGTAGAGGAGCTGCTGTTTTGCTTCAGGACGCTCCCAGTCAACAAACTCTGTGATTTGTAGCTTGTGTTGGTACAGTATTATTACAAGGGTGTGTTTGTCAGCGAGACAGTCAGCTTAAAGCTCTTGAGAACGGAGTATGATTCGGCAATTTGAATGCGGTCAGGTGTCAGAATGCTCTGCAAGTCGCCGGGATTTGACTTTGGATGTGCAGGTGTAATAAATCTTCAAATGTAGCCAGCGGCTCTGAGAGCAAACGGCCTCTAATTGAGTCTTCAGACGGGTGAACCTGGTCATTACATGTTTCTGGGAAGATTGTGGGATCTCCACTTTAACCAAGTTGGGACGAGTCACCATGAGTCGCTTTGGATTGACGCCAGTAAGTGGAAGGAAAAACAGACAGTCGACAACTTAGTCAGCATGTTGTTCCAGATGTGCAGTACTTTCACTCTTCTGTGGAACACCAAATATTTGTTTTATATTTTGAAGGATCTTCACGCTGGTTTGTCCATACAATGAGCTTCAAAAAGTGCCATAAAAGTATCTGTGAAGTCAATGTTTTGTCCCGCTTGAGTGCATGCTGTCATTACAGCAAAAAGGGACCAAAAAAGAAAATGATACATTTAGTGCTGGTTCATCTAGCGTTCACGCTGGCATTTTAAACACCAAACCTAACAATATAAAACCAAAGGCATCAGGAAAAAGTCACGACCTGATTGGACGGATTTTATGACGGAACATGCCGGTCATCCAAAACAACACTGCCACTGGTCAAATACACTCGTTATATTTATATATATATGGTGGTATTTTTACCAGCAAACGAAGAGTTAATAAAATGTGTAAAACAGCGTCAGGAATTCCTCCGTTGCGCACAAACATGAAGATATGCTGCGAGGACGTCTGACGGGCGCTTCTGACGCCGGTCCCGAACTGTAACGGGCAACATCGCTCCTATGATGAGAAGAACAAGGTGTGCTTGAGGTCAGTATTAGGCAAATTACTTCCTGTTTTTGGTCCGTTTAGACGTCTTTGGTCCATGTTGCGTTCATATATCAATCGATCCGTACCAGAGTTTTTTGGAAGTGGACCGAGACCCACTATTCAGGTGGCCCGCTTGTTTGGTGCCCACCAAGGTTCAGATGGCAGCATCAGTACCGCCGCACCCTATACACCAACTGACTACCATCTTACCCTAGGAGGGCACCAGAACGTCCACCGGCTGCCCTTACTTGCACATTGGAAGTTATTCAAGGACCTGAAAGCAGTTGCGGAACACAGACATCACGTGAACACCCCCTCTGGTCCAACTGGAACTCGATTTGGCCAGCGGCGCCCTGGGCAGCATTCACACTTGTTCATTCACCGCAATAACAGAGCAATCGCACCAGAGTTCATGTTAATCAAACCAAACCTGCAAGTGTGAACACCCCCTTAGAAATAAACTACTTTAGTTTAGAACTAGAACGATGTAGATTTGTTTGGCATTTTGAGTTGCCGTTATAAAAATGAGGATATTATGACGGAATCTGACATCACTGGCACCTGCTTGGTGCTCCTTTTGATAGACTGCAGACCTCTTTCAAGCTCCCGCTCTGTTTTTGCACTGGATCTGACTGGACAAACACTCTCTTTAAGAGGAAACAGACGTCATCCTCCGTTGAAGCTGTGCTGATAATCTTTGAGTCCTGAGAGCGGTTCTGTGTTTTCTCTCATGCTGAGAATAAAACCAGTGAGACTCGTGAATGGCAGCAAATCAGGAGTCAAACGTGAACGTAACTTGAACTAACTTGAACTTCCTGTCCTGAACGGCTCCCCCATTGTCTGTCTGTTTGATTAGACTTGACCTCTGACCCTAGCACATCTCATGAGGGTTTGTGTGTTATGGGAACATTCTCCTAACTTTGTTTCCATTGTTTCAGTCGATAGTATTTGCTATATATTTTTATGGACGGGTGGTTTGACCAAAGTGGTAAAAACGGCCAGCACTACTTCTAATCATTCTGTATCTCTCGTCTTGTTCCAACTAGCCGTTTCTCTGAGTTTGAGAACCTTGTTCAGAATTCTAGAAACTTCTTCAGGGTGATTCGAAGTCAGTCACCTGACTCAAACGCTCTTGATTATACAGTAGTTTCGAAATTCCCAAAATGCTGTTGATGTTGTATTGAACCTGGAACATTCCTTTGAAACCTGACAGGATGTGTTGGTTTGAGTTTATGAGGTATTCCCTACAGCAGAGATCTCTCGCCTCCAGGTATTGAAGGGGCCTTCAGACATGTCACACCTGGGACGTTTGCGGGGCATAATAAACCTCTTAACCACCATTTCTGCACGTCTTTAAACCTCAGGGGGAATTTGTTGGACTTTAAAGGCGGGTGTGAAATAACTTCACAGTTCGCTAACTAGTCTTAACACTTTTTCTGTCACACACCTGTTGCTGGACATCTTCCCACGGTATCGGACCCGAAATACACGGCTGTTACCTTCAGTTGACTCATACACTGGAGGTTTGTCGTTTAGTTCACCATGAAGCGGCTTTGCCAATCTGTTGTGCAGTGTGGCAGGGCGCATTATCCTGCTGAAAGAGGGCACTGCCATCAGGGTATACCGTTGCCATGAAGGGGTGTACGTGGTCTGCAACAATCTTTAAGTAGGTGGTACGTGTCAAAGTAACATCCATATGAATGCCAGGACCCAAGGTTTCCCAACAGAACATTGCCCAGAGCATCACACTCCCTCCGCCGGCCTGCCATCTTCCCATAGTGCATCCTGCTGCCATCTCGACGCATGTGCACCTGGCCATCCACGTGATCGTAAAGAAAACGTGATTCATCAGACCAGGCCACCTTCTTACATTGCTCCATGGTCCAGTTCTGACCCTCACTTGCCCATTTGTAGGTGCTTTCGGCGGTGGACAGGGGTCAGCGTGGGCACTCGGACCGGTCTGCGGGTACACAGCTCCATACGCAGCAAGCTGTGATGCACCGTGTGTTCTGAGTTCACAAGTTTGTCAGCAATCTGTGCTATAGTACATCTTCTGTGGGACTGGCCCAGATGGGCTAGCCTTCGCTCCCCACCCGCATAAATGAGCCTTGGGCGCCCATGACCCGGTCACCGGTTGTCCATCCTTGGACCACTTTTGGTAGGCACTAACCACAGCATACCGGGAACACCCCACAAGACCTGCCGTTTTGGAGATGCTCCAACTCAGTCGTCTAGCCAGCACAATTTGGCCCTTGTCAAAGTCACTCAGATTCATACGCTTGCCCATTTATCCCGCTACCAACACCTGAAGTTAAAGAACTGACTGTCCACTTGCAGCCTAATATATGCCACCGCTTGACAGGTGCCACTGTAACGAGATAAATGTTATTCACTTCACCTGTCAGTGGTTTTAATGGTTTTAATCATGGCTTCTTGTGTGTTTATTAAATATTTTGGCTAATATGGTAATGCTTTCAGAGACTAATACTTTTGTAGTTTTTTCAGCAGTTTTTAACATATATAATGTTCAAAGACTTTGTAAAATAGCAGATATACACACATTTGTGTTGGCGCTTTTATGTAGAATTCAACTGATTCAAAGTTGCTGCTAGCGGCTAATCTATGCTTTGCATTGTTGCTAACAAACACCCCTTTATAACAAGTTTTTCCATGTTGTAATTTAAAGATATTTACACATTTTGCCCCACAATCAGCACAGAAAAAGTGAAAAAGGAGCATTATCTGTAAAGGCCATATATACGGGACAACAAAACATGGTTTTCAGCCATGAATAATACTCCAGATAAGTGATAAACTCCAGGAGGTTTTCGAGGTTGATGGTGATTTGAGAGTTTATCTGGTTTTATAAAAATGTCATTTCTGCGACTCTAACTGGACAGAATTGACAAAAAATACAAAATAATAATAATTTGCAAAGCAGCTTTCCAAATACGTCCCTCATCTGCTGTTGTACGAACCATCAGAAAGTCTCGCGCCATCGGTTGAGTAACGTTGAGCGTGTCGCTCTAAACAAGCGATTACAGTTTTCTATAAAATGAACCTCTGATTGACTTTAATCTGACATGGAAGTGTTTCAACACTGATAATATATCACATACCTCCGCTGTTGGACTCATCTGAGATATTAAAGCTGAATTATTCCCATCTGTTCCAGTTGTACAAACAGGACTGTGACACTTTGGGAACGGTGGTGAAGATGCTGATAGCCACAAGTCCGACTCTTGAACGGCAACTTCTGTCGGCGCTGAAAAAGAACCTGGTTGATATCAGAGAACGAAGCCTGAAGAACTTCCACCAGTTCATCTCCGAGGAAGTGCTTAAACCCGACCAGTCGGCCAAACGTAACCTCGATCCATAACTGGACCTTCAAGAGCTTAATCTGACTACCTCAACTGGAATAAACACTCACTAAATGAACAGTTTAGAGGTAATTGTGTATTTATTTGTTTTGCCAATTTTACCCAGTTTTTGCATTGTTCAGCACAAATAATACATGTGTTTTTTAAAGCGTATTTAAGTAATGTTGTACGAACAAGAACACATTAGTGGCTTTATCCTATAGTATAACTAACTGTACTATAACGATAATGTATAAATACCTTTTAATAGTATATATTATTGAAAAACTGTATGGGTATATATGGGTATTATATCGTTATTTAGGTCAATTACCAAAGTTCATATGGTGACTCGTTCATTTTGTTGCATGTCTGGCCTGTTTTTCTTCATGTTTTCATTCCTAATTATAATGTTGTATTTTTGACTTGACTTTTGCACAATGTTCAACAGGTGCTTTAGAACTCAATATTAAATTAAACAATTTTGCTGGTTATTCAAACCATATTTGTGTCGACATGTTTTATTTTTCTTCACTTTTGTCAAACTGTGCATTGGATCACGTGTGTGCATATTTCTTAAAACCTTTTATTCAATGCAACAATTTTACTTATGAATGATTTTGCAATTCGTTCCATTCGTGTTTCAAGAATGACGCCCATTTTGCATATCAGACAGCAATTACTTCTGTTCGGTCTGCCGGCAAAAGACATGGACACAGAATTGGTCTAAAGATATAATTCATATATTTTTATTATTAGCTTTAAATTCCAGTTTGCATTGACACAGATTACAGTGTTCTGTCTTTATGATCCAACAATAACATTACCTCCAAACAGGCTCTGGATAATGCGCGTCATGTACGTGTTGCGGTCAGTGCAACACATGCGTTAAGATTTCCTGCAATGCTTCTGTCCGTGGCATGTTATACATTTATTTTTAAAACCCTGATTAACAAAAGTGGAATCCCTGTTATGGACTTTAATTATGTAGTACATTTATCAAGAAACATTCTTTAAAAAAAAAAAACTTTTGAAACTCAGGGATATAAAAATATTAGCTTTAACATTTTACAATATATATACACATCCATATTTGCAATGTTAAATTATTCTCTTTGTTAGTGTCTAAAAAGTGGCTTCATAAATATAATAATCTTTTGATTCTTTCAAAGACTACAATCACTTAAGCACCTAGTATGCATCGCTGTGGCAATTAAGCATGGTTTGGAAACGGTCAATGCATGGTAAGACAGGTTTTGAACTTAAAGCCAATTGCAATCAAATCGAAAGAGCAACCTCTGGACCAAGATGCATTTTCAAGGTGCGTTCACCCTGACAGCGATTAAATCGTTGGAGGTCACCAAGTCTTGCTAGATGGCATTTCTACTTGACTGCGGTATCCAACTGTATCAGGCGGGCAGATCACGTCACTATTCACATTGGTAATAGCTGCATTGTCACTGTTCATTTGCATTTGTTTTCATAAAGCTGCTCAGCTTAAGGCCTAGGATATACTTCGTTTTTTTGCACACAGTCGATCGTTAAGCCTTTCAAAGTGTATTTTTTGATCCGTGAGACCATATGCGTTTCAAACATGCACACTACAAAGCATTGTGATACTCTTTATTCAATGACGTGCACTGACACGGACTGTCAACATATCTTGAAAAACTGGGCTGCACTAGATAGTACGTGCATACTGTGCCGAAGAAGACCTTTCCATTGCACACTATGCTCGAGACGTAGCGGCATGCACAAAACCGAAGTATACTCTGGCCAACTATCGCCAATGGCCGCTCTCGCTAATGTCTCTGCAAATCTCCAACTCTCCAAATGAATGACCATTTGCATTGTTGCTGCAATGTTCAATGTAGGATTAAAAGCTGTTTAAAGACAGAGGCAAATTTGAGAGTCAACAGTTTCGTATTCCGTTCTACGAAATGATGCAGTTTTTGCCCTTTCGTCCTCGCTTCTGTTTGGACTTTGTACGTGTCCCAAAGGGAAGTTCATCAGCGTAATACTGGAACCGAGGTTGTCTTGGTTGGGGAATTGGCTGACCCAAGAAAAAGCCTTCCTCCTCTGATTCAGACGATGATGAGGAACAGGTAGAGCACCAGTCATCTTCATCCCCGTACAGACGAAGAAACCGGTCTGCAGCCTGGTTGTGCAATCTGTCGGAATCAGCGTGTCCATAGCAGGCGTTTGGACTTGGCTGACACTGCCGATGGTCCCCTTTGAAGCTCCTTGAAGCCTTTTCTTTGGGCAAAATGTTAAGTGTGTTGTCCGAGCGAGACTTTCGACTCCTGTGTCGCCTGTGGTGATGCCGATGACTGTGCTGGTCTTGCTCGTCAAACCGATATGATCGCCTACGTGTGCGTTCACTCATAGGAGCCGGTCGTACCACCAAGTCGTCATACCGTCCATTATCTACCACATCATCTGAGAACTTCACCTGCTGCGGTTTGGACTGGGACTTGGCCCTTCTTAAAACAGGTACGTGAGGCGGTTTGGGCCTCTCCTCTGGGATTGGGACCACCTGCTCCAGGTCTTCCTCTTCAACGACATCCACACGCTCCAGCTCAGACGTGAGGCTCTTGAGGGAGTTGGTGCTTCTGTGCAGCATTGAGGAGTTCAGCGTTCCCATGTTGCTGGTGATCTCACAGTTCTCATTTTGAAGCCCGGAGAAGTTTTGGAAAGAGTAGAGCAATGATTTGTCTTTCATATCCCCATCGATGGAAGCACCTGAAATGATAAAGCGGCAATTGTTCAGCTCTGCATATACAAACCTACATTCAGCATTAGTAGAATTTGAGACATGCCAAGCCTCATTTTCCCTTTTAAATATGTATGCTAATATTTACATTTGGCTAGTACTTTAGCTCCAGTTAAGATGCTTTGCCACTTTTTAATCCATTCTGCAGATTTTCGCCCTGATCAAATTTGGATGCAATCAACGGCAGGTGCATGTGCCGACAATGTGCACAGATGTGGACTACCAGCATGCAGCCTTTGCAGCCACGCTTACTGCGCCGATTACTAAATTTGTGTCACAAGCTCTTTGCGCGAGATGTAGCTACATGCGTTATCTTTGGCCTTTACATATTTCATTGTGCTCTTGACAAATACACACTTCCATTGATTCTCTTGGTCTCACCTGTGATGTTGGAGAGCGCCAAGGAATCCATCGAGTCTCTGACGTTGTGCTCGGCTTGTTCAAGTTCATCCGTGATGCACTCTAGCGAGTCATTAAACCACTGCTTATCTTCATGTTTAAAGCTGGCTCCATGCTCTTGATCCAGCTCCTGGAGTTTTCTGCTGCTCGCAGGTCCAGGGTGACTACCATAGGCAGAATCGCCCAGGCCATCCTGGGACTGTGCCCAGTGCATGTCCGCCTTGTACTTTTTATTGGCCAGACTCCCGTTCCCAACACTACCAGACACCCGTGACTCGGACTGGTTTTTGACCTCAGAGTCGGTCATCCAGGGGTCAGTTGGCCTGCCATCCTCTGGCTGCTGGAACATGCCATGTTCTCCAAACTTGAGGAGGAGTTGGGTCATGTAGTCGTCATGCTCAGCCCAATCCTCGTGGTCTTCCACCGCTTCCTGCTCCTCTCGGTTTCTCCAAAACTGGTTGTCTGCAAAGCTCAACTGGGACAGCTTGTTGGACAAGGTGTCATCAGCGTTGCCCGTGAGTCCGGGGAACTTATAGTTGGCCGCCGGAGAGAAGAGAAGAGACTGTCGACATTGATCTGCAGAGCGTCTACTTTTTTCCACCTTCACACTGCGCCGTGACTCTCGAGATCTTCCGGACTGGAATGCTGAATCGGAAGAATCGGAGGCGTGAATGTCGTCACCCATGCTGCAGTCTTTGGAACAATATATTCTGCCACGTTTGGGTAAAAACGGACAACCGATTAAGGAAGTCTTGCACTGAGCACAGCTGAAGCAAGTGTCGTTGGCATGCCAATGAAGACCGTCATGCGTCATTTGGGCATGGTCCACTCCTAGATGAATATAAACAAGAGAAGGTGGTCAGCTTTTCAAGGACAAAAGTGGAACGTTGTTTGTGGTAAATGACATTGAGACGTCCATGAGAGACATGTAGGCTTACCAATGTGTTCCCCACAGGCCTCGCAGTATTCGGTGTACAGAGACTCAAAGCAACCACAACAGTATGGCCGACCGTCCTTCATGATGTACCGTTGACCACCCAGGACGGTCTCGCATTCAAAGCAGGCAAAGTGCTTCATATGCCAGTGCCGACCCTCTGCCTCCGTGCATTCGTCCGCAAAAATAATCTGAGAAAGCAAAGACACCAACGATTAAATAAGGGCCTCATCACATGACCCGTTTTATTTATAGACATACAAGTGATTTGATCAAACTGCTGAAATTAATAATAATTTTTATATTTATTTGATCTCCATGATGGTAACTGGGTACCACTTTTATGTACTGGTCATGTGACCACAATACACTACCGATTAAAAAGTCTATTATTAAACATTTATTTGAACAAAAGCTGATTAGTGTAGACGTGGCCTACGTAGTAAGCTAGCCATTCCACTTTATTTATTTTTTATTCAGCATCCTCTTTATTCCATCTTTAAAAGCGAAGCTCACCTCGTCGCAGGCAGAACAGCGCGGCTTTAACAGTTCAGCGTGATGTCGACCGCAGTGGATATTCCCGTCGTGGTAGAAGTAAATGAGATCCACCACCAGCTCATTGCAGGTGGAGCAGCTGAAGCACGCTGGATGCCAACACTGTCCAGGTCTCGCTCGTGACGCAAACACCACCATCTCCCCTCCACTGATGCTCTCCGAGCACTGAAGAGACAACATGAGGATTCAATGACAGTAATCGGCCTCAAACTGTCACTTCCTTTAAGAGCACCTATTATGGTTTTTAAACATGCCTAATTTTGTTTTAATGGTCTCATACAATCGATTTACATGCATCCAAGCTCAAAAAACACTCATTTGCTCATAATTTAAAGCGTTACCTTTTTTCCCCAGTGTCAAAAACAACTAGTTCAATGATTCATTCTAAAGCATTCATTCTAAACTCCTCCTTTCAGAGAGTCTACTCTGCTCTGATTGGTCCATTCTAAAGCGTTCATTCTAAACTCCTCCTTTCAGAGAGCCTACTCTGCTCTGATTGGTCCATTCTAAAGCATTCATTCTAAACTCCTCCTTTCAGAGAGTCTACTCTGCTCTGATTGGTCCATTCTAAAGCGTTCATTCTAAACTCCTCCTTTCAGAGAGCCTACTCTGCTCTGATTGGTCCGTTCTAAAGCATTCGTTCTAAACCCCTTTCACAGAGCATACTCTGCTCTGATTGGTCCATTCTAAAGCGTTCATTCTAAACTCCTCCTTTCAGAGAGCATACTCTGCTCTGATTGGTCCATTCTAAAGCATTCATTCTAAACTCCTCCTTTCAGAGAGACTACTCTGCTCTGATTGGTCCGTTCTAAAGCATTCCTTCTAAACTCCTCCTTTCAGAGAGAGTACTCTGCTCTGATTGGTCTGTTCTAAAGCATTCCTTCTAAACTCCTCCTTTCAGAGAGCATACTCTGCTCTGATTGGTCCGTTCTAAAGCATTCATTCTAAACTCCTCCTTTCAGAGAGCATACTCTGCTCTGATTGGTCCGTTCTAAAGCATTCATTCTAAACTCCTCCTTTCAGAGAGCATACTCTGCTCTGATTGGTCCGTTCTAAAGCATTCGTTCTAAACCCCTTTCACAGAGCATACTCTGCTCTGATTGGTCCGTTCTAAAGCATTCGTTCTAAACTCCTCCTTTCAGAGAGACTACTCTGCTCTGATTGGTCAGATGTCCCAGTCTGTTGTGATTGGTCTTATGCTCAGTGTAGTGTTTGAGGGCAGGTCAAAGCTGTTCGCAAGCAGCCAATGAAGACCAGAGTCAATTACTCCATTTGTGGTGCACTTTGATTTTTGAAACTTTGCAGAATTTTTTACACTCAACAGCTGTATAACACTACATGAACGGTAATATTTGAAAAACCATAATAGGTGCTCTTTAAGCATTTGTTTCAGAAAAAGGTTTAAACACCTACATGTTCACAGGTGGCATGATGCAGAGTCCGTGGCAGCAGTTTCAGCGTTCCTCGCCCGAGAGCTTCCTTCTTTCTCTGAACGCTGAACATGTGAAGCTCCTTCTTCTCTTCTTCATTGAGGGACTGGCAGTATCGCACCTGAACGAGACGTTTAAAACATGTTTGCTGTCAAACTATTAGGATAGATGCCTTTAGCAGACCACATGCAGATCCTCTTGAGCACAGAGGAAGTGTTGTTTCAAGCCTCATTTATACGACATGTGAAGCCAAACGTATTCTCCTGATCGGCCTAAAGCGCCCCAGGCGAACGAAGCCAGCGTTTACACAATGCACTGCGTTGTCTTAAAATTAGGCCGTTGAGGAAAATTAATAAAGAACGTCACAACTAAATTACACCCACGATTAGTTTTAACCAATCATAGACGCTCGCCGATTAGCCGAGTTCTCCCAAGTCAAAAATGTCAGTGATTGGAGCGAACAGGACAAATATCACTAAACGAACACCTTAGAAGATGATTTTTAACCCAGTAAGTATCTAATAGCCTTCAGGATGTCCAGTGAATTTTGCGTAAGGGTTGTTGACAATTGAGATTGTCTGAGGTGATAAAAATGACAAATATTTTAAAAATCTAGTTTAACTAGTTTATGTATGTTTCAAGTGTGTAGAAATGTTACATCTGTGTCAGTGTTGGTTTCATATTTAAAAAAATGTAACAGTAATTATATATATATATACACACACACACGTTGTTTTACAAATACAGTGATTAAAAAAAATAATAATAATATTTTTGTCGATTAATTGTCAAAATATCCAATATTTTTAAAAGCTTCACACAGTCATGAGGGTCTAAAGGGGTTTTCTTTGTTTTATGGGAATTTTAACACCTGCATTGATTTGGTGAACAAAAGTTTTTTCAAATTTTTTTTATATTTTTATAAATAAAACAAAATTGTTTCACTGAAAAAAAAAAACTAATGCAAAAAAAAATTTTTTTTATTTATTTATTAATTATTTATTTATTTAAAATAAAAAGTCTCATTAAAAGCTGAAATTATTGGGAAAAAAAAATTATTTAATTTATTTATTAATTATTTATTTATTTTAAAAATAAGTCTCATTAAAAACTGAAATTATTGGGAAAAAAAAATTCCCAATAATTTCAGGTTTTAATGAGACTTATTTTTTACCGTCTCCGGACGGTTACACCACATGACTTTTTTCTTTTTTTCTATTATTTAATCCATAGATCAAAAATGACCGTTTCTACAATGGACATGTTTTGAATTACTGAGTTCAAATAATTGTTTTATGTGAACTGCTTTTTTAACGTATTCTTGAACAACTTACCGTCACTGTCCCTTTAAGCATCTCTTGGTAATCTTGACGAGCACTTTTGTTCAACAATAATGAAATGAGAACACGATGAACACAAACAAACTCTTTATTAAGAGTCACGCACTGAAAAACTCAAACTGGAACGGCATGTTATGCGCTCAGAGCAACAACCCAACACACACACACACACACACACACACTCTTTCAGACCGCAGTAATGCGAAGAATCTCAGTGCCGCGTGTCAAATCGAGTCGCCTCGAGCGCCATCATAAAATCGTCCAGTCAAAAGTCTCATTGTGTGAGCACCTACAGAGATATGAAGCTACAATGAGTCTTTCTGTGACAGCAGTGTGAATTCAGTGGATGTGGTGGTGAGGCTCTAAACTGTGAAGCTAAAACACCCACACCGTAGTGCAGTAAAAGCTGTTTGCGGGGGTTTGTAATGCGATGCGTGGGCATTATTCACTGCTGTGATGCTGAGAAACAATAGGAGCTTTCATGGCTGCTGATGAAGTTTAAACTCACCTCATTGTCATGAGGAGGCAGCTGGTACAGGAGCTGTTTGATGCGGTGTTTCTCCCCAGGGCTGTTCACATAAGGGACTTTGTCCTCAGGTAGGCAGGAGAAGTAGAGCTGGACCTGGAGGTGAGATGAAGCCCGATCAGATGAGACACTACATGCACAACATGCGCAAATATGTGCATTCGGAATGGGACTATGTCACATATACACACCAGGTATTAACACCAGCTGATCCAATGAATCCAAGACCCCCCCCTCGACATCCAAACACAAGCGGATATAAACGAATGCATCTCGCCTGATTGACCTATGCTGAAAGTTGAGCCACCTGTTTGCCATCATTTCAGGAAGGGGAGATGTTTTACTGTAGTCTATTGTGCTTGACACTTTGACCTGGGAACGCTTTACGAGTGCTGGTCGTAACCACCCTCAGATAAAGAGCTGGCATAAAGACTGGACCCTGCTGGAATGAGGCCCTTGAACGACACCGTTCCTCAACGTTTGCTCTTTTCTGCAATTATCACCTATAAGAGACGCAGGGCAATTCACCAAACAGCTGCTATAAAGACACAAAAGTTGATTTGGGTTTTTAGGGGTCTTCAATGGCTTTAGAGCACTTGTAACCCGTCAACATTCATTCTGGGGTGCTTCTTAAGCCCAGAGTTTACTTTGGTTTTAAGCGTGCCGCTAGGTCTCGAGCGCAGAGTGCGTGATGCAGATTTCATTCTCAGCACAGCGGGCACGTACTGTCCTCAAGCAGCCTACTTTTCGAAACACGTGGACAGTCTGCGTGTTTGCGAAGAGTACCAGAAAGCATTTCTAGTGCGTATGCATACAGGGTCATGATAAAAAGAGCACTCATGATGTTGGATGCAGTTCAGTAAAAGATGCATGTAATACTCAAGAGTTTGTGCGTGAATGTGGGCATGTGTGTGTGTGTGTGTACACGTCCGAGGCCGTTATGTTTGCAAGCACACATGCACATATGTGAGCATGAGCATGATGAACATGCTCCTGGACACTTAATTGCATTCTCCCCCATTCATTTTCAATGGCCGGTCATTTCTGACGGGGAACACCACAAGTGTGACTCTGCCATTTTGCACAAAATAAAAGCATTGTGTGATAAATAATACAGAATGTTTTCATATTATTTCCAAAATTATCCACAAATACGCTTTTTTCACTCAGGTGCATAAGCTCAGGTCAATGACGCCTATGTTCAGTAGCGGTTCTGGCTTGTTTGGCGCCCTGGGTGAAACCCGCTTCAACGTGCCCCCAGTGTTGTTGACCAGGGTGGGGTGGTGATTCTGAATGAGAACGCCCCCAAAGTTGTTGACTGGTGGAGGGTTGCTGCGCCACCTGGTGCCGCCCCCTCCTGCAAGATGCCACCCTGGGCGACTGCCCATGTCGCTCATGCCTAAATCTGCCCATGCCAACGATCAATAAGTTCCAAAAAGAAATACAAAACCTGGCCTAATTGAAAGAAAACAAGTTGACAAAAAGATCTAATCCAATATTTGGTGATAATATGGACAGAGGGGTGGTGGCGTAGTGGGCTAAAGCACATTACTGGTAATCAGGAGGTTGCTGGTTAGATCCCCTACAGCCACCACCATTGTGTCCTTGAGTAAGACACTTAACTCCAGGTTGGTCCGGGGGGATTGTCCCTGTAATAAGTGCACTGTAAGTCACTTTGGATAAAAGCGTCTGCCAAATGCATACATGTAAATGTAATATAGCATAACGAGGGGTTAATTGAGGTCACCAGCGTTGCAATTCTGCTAGACTGAATCTCTCGGGGTTAAATGTTTCAAAATTACAATTAATTTAATGAGGAGTAATACTTATATTTGTGAAAAATAAAGTGCACCTTTAAGGCCAGCTGGGGTAATCAACATCCCAGATGAAATAACAAAACTGTATAGACCACCCGATTGCAGTTTGCTAGTCTTAGCAAGTTTTGAGCTGGTCTCCAGCCTGACTAGCTGACACACATATCTCTAAAACAGTCAAACTAGACCAGCCTGAGCAGTGGAAACCACCTTTTATTCAGCAAGGATGGAACATGGGAACAGCATCCAAGACTTGCATGCTAACTGGGACCAGCGCCACATCAGCACGCCTCCGGTCATGAGAGAACCGCCTTTGCGGGCACGCCAGGGAAAAAAAAAAAGGTTTGTGGCTGCGAGCTTGGCTGTTAGCAATGTTTCAAACCTTTTGTCTGGCAGCTGGAAATAATCACTTACAGATTTTCCATGAAGTAGTTTGTAAATAAAATGCAGCCTTTCCTGTTTCCAAATGCCCGCGGGGTGCTGCCATTCAGTGTTCAGCTGCGCCTGCAAAATCTGGGTTTAACTCTTTGCGAATACGACCGGAACGATTGACCAACATTTAGAAGTTTTAATAAAGATTCCCTCTATGCTACATGCTAACTGTATAACTACTTGTGCATTGTGTTACAGTATAGCATAAACTGTAAAACCTTAATGTTGACCAGTAATGCCAACCAATCCGTGACGTTCTTTTCACCTGATCTGGTCGCAGTCCTGGTGGCACCCAGGTGTACTCCTCCAAAGCACAGCCGGAGTCATCGTCTGACGTGGAGCTCCGCTGGACACCAAACGTGAGCTTGTTGACCTTCGACTGCATGTCCAGCTGCCTCACGGCGTTGTGGAAACCACCAGATTTTTCCAAGTTCATGGGTCAGACCTCCTGGAGCGATGGAGAGAGAAGAGTGTGTCATGATCATGAAACCACATGATTAAAACCCTCAACACACACACACACACACACACACACACACAGTATTGAGATGAGGACAGTCACGGAATAGCAGCTTCAGCATCGGTGGCCTGTTAAATACATTCTGCTCATAAACCGATGGCAGTTTTATTGTCTTTGTGCCGATCATACTGAGCTTATGGCGTGATGTGGTCAGACATTCCCTTCCAAACTTCTTTACAGTCTATTTAGCTTTCTGGTATTTTCCATTTCCTTGTTTGGGACTCTAGTCGAGCAAGAGTGCACTACATAAACGATTTTTCCTACAGCATTGTCCACTTCAGCGGTTCTTAACTTGGGGGTCACGACCCAAAAATAAAGTTACAGGTCTATGTCGATCAGGTAGAAATGTAAGTACCTATATAATCGTGCATTGGTAGGATAACAAAATGTTTTTGTGCATTTAGAAACCAAAATTGTCCATTTTCCATTAACATTTAGCAAACAGTTGGACCTGTGCAGCTCACTGTAATGCTAAAGTAATATTTCGGATTCAATTCAACTCAAGCTCAAATGTCAATATTTGTGGCGTCATGTAAATGACCACAGAAACAATTTGGACTCCTCCCTTATTTACTGAAAAAAAGTGAGACACTTCCAATGGAAGTCAATGGGGTTTAATCTGTACACATTAAAATACTCAACTGGAACCGCAGGTAAGCCGCCGCGGTTTTCCTCTTGACCTGAGAGCCGAACGCTGGAGTAACAGGTTACTACCTCAAACATGGCACGTCACAGTGTTTTTGAGGACATTTAAACATACGGATTCATGCAATCCATCGTTGTTACATTGTGACAGATAATGTCATTCCATTATATTGTATGAACTGGCTTAACTTGCTACATTCTGTAAATTGTAACAGTGGAATCATTATTGAAACTGGTGCAGCAGATGGTTGATTTTTGCCATAGCATTCAATATTATTGATTGACAGCTGCAAAGGACAGCCCCTTCAGCGTTTATCATGAGCGTTACTGGTTCGTCCAAATCATCATTGCTCCATCCACTGTCGCTTTTGCTTATGTCCTTCTTAAGTGTATTTAAATTTGTTAATGATTCGGCCAATTGTCCGATTGAAGGCGGCGTGCATCATTTTGTGCATTCTCGTAGTATCTTTTTTCCTTTGCGAGCTCTCTAGTTTATCTCGGATCTCGTAAACACCATATCGCAAGTAGAGCACTCGTTCTAGAGTGTAATCGGATTACTGTACTAATTACTCTGTCTGAAAAGTAATTGCATTACTTATTTCTAATAAACCCGTATCAACCTCGACCAGGTAAAAAACGCAAGGATAGACATGAAAATGTTCTCATAATTCTTTCAAATAAATCATATAAAATTAAATTAATCATTCATGAACTGGCCAAAGAATTTAAAGGGGCAGCGTTAAATTAGAAAACATGTTTTAACGTTAGACATTTAATTTCGAATTTAAAATCACTATTGTTTTGTATAATTGCTCTATTGAATCTATACAGTATTTAACTGGAATTAAGTGACAGAAAAATGAAGAGTAATCCCCTACTTTACTGTTTTCAATGAAAAAGTAACTTAATTACAGCAATGCATTAGTTAGTAATGCATTACACCCAACACTGGTGACGAAACATTATCCCGCCTTTCGTCCCCAGATGTAATCAGTTCCTGCGTAGAGACCAGCGAGATTTTGGAGCCGGTGCGGCACCAGGCTGGCCCCGGAACTGGTGGTTAATGCATATTGAGAATTCGTACCGGCCCAGGATTCCACACCCGAACCATGTCGGTGGAAAAGTGCTATTAGTGAAAACTCTTGGGAGCTAAAACAGACATTAGTCAGCCTTGAGACCGAAACCTCTGTTCTCTCATTCCTTTGAAGTGAATTCACAACACAAAGCATAACAAAGCCATATGGTAACGCTTGAACTCGTGTCTGTCTCCAACCCCGCTGCTGTTTAAGAAGCTGCCACAGCGCATCATTTCCTGCTGAGTGACATCACATGTGAGGCTTTGATCTCTCGAGCGGCTGCTTTAGGAATGAAAACAGGTGAGATGGATGAACTGAAGCCGTTGACAGCTGAGAGTTTCTCATGTACAGATATCGACACACAACTCAGTGGCTGAGAAATACAGAATCAGACCAAACTCGCATATATGATAATAATGCTAATCTTTTAGATGGCTGAAAGTGTGAACACTAGGTTATAAAACACCTAAACCCCCCCAAAACATATTCTGCAATCTAAAGAGGGTGCACGACTGCACTTAAAGTGTCAATGTCACTGAAAACTCTCGGTTTATTATCTTCAATAAGACTGAAAAACTTACATTCAAGCACTCGTAAGAGCTCTCAGACAGATGAAGTCCATGTGGAAATCTACATCATGAGACTGATTGTCGGTTCTGTGTGTTACATTCCTGAAAATGAAGTTTGATTTCCTTGTTTTAGACTTCCTGAAATACAGGACACTTAGATAACCTGCTTTTAGTTTTGGTTATAGCTCAAAGTGAGAGCAGGATTCTCCCTCTAACGGATGCAAAACACAGAATTGTCATTCATAAATCTGGTTATTTCATGCAAATAGGAAGGACGTGTTTACATACATTAAGTACATTATCCTGTGATCTCTTTAAAGACAACATCATAGCCAGACAGACCCGCACCGAATCCACATCTGGATAATTGACATGTCCTGCGGTGTGACATCTTGAGCTGAGCGAATTCTTCTACTATTATCGTGCATGTAGATTTAATGAGCACATGCTGTATCTTCCAACTATCATTTCTAAATGTCAGCTAAATGGATATTATAACTCAAATTTGCCCACATTAATCAAAGTGGAATCAAAATCATATTGAATTCAAATCAAGAATTTGTAAATCTGGAAGTGTTAATCATGCCCAGTTCTATTAACATGAAAACCACATTCCTCCTCTCATCCACACCGGAATGGTGTTTTCCTCCTTCGAAAACCTGGAAAACTGAAAACAGTATCAAAGTGGGCGTGGCCTTAGGAATTCTAAATATTTCATAATCAAGAATCTAGAATTCTGAAACATTCCAAAAATCAACAAGACAGCAGAATTCCAAAACGTTCCATAATTAGAAATTGTACTCTGGCCACGACCACGAAGTATTACGGTTCAGCCTGATCTCATGAAAATTACATGACCATGGCGACATTTTTGCAAAACAAAATTACATGCATCATTACATGTTTCTCTGCAGTTTCCCACTGAAATGTCCAGCAGGGGGAGCCAAAAGCGAGTTACATGCAAAGTCAATGCAAAGATGCAAATAGACGTGAATTTGCCCCTGGGTGGCGCGAATGATTCAAACGGCGCTACTCGAACACGCAAAATCGTTTAATTTCGCATATTCGTGCGAGTTTAAATTTTTCAACTCGAGCGAGAAATTTGCATGACGCGTTGTCGCGAAAGCCTATCAGCATTGAGATTGTTCAGATGTCACTGACGTACTGATGTAGTAGCAGAAGAACTCTGGAAAAATGGAGGAAAACATTGTTGTAGCGGTGTGTCATACATGAAACAACGTCATACACGTACAGAGACCGGATGAAAAAAGACATGGCTTGGAGGAAGTTGCACGTGAAAATATGCGCGTCTACTTGATTCCAGCTCTTGGTTGTACTTTACTATGAACCATGTCGTAGAAGCCCCTCCTCCTGTCCTTTTCCGGAAGAGAAACGGGAATACTCGCGGGAACGCATTACTCGCTCGAACGCCAGTTTAAACACACATTTATAATCCAGCGGTCAAACTCGCCTGAGCAATGAGAGGTGAAAATGTTCTTCGCTAATGACGTTGGAATTAGCGTGTAAATACATGCGAGTCTGTAATAAACGTGTTAAAATGTATCATTTTTCAAAATGTAAGTAACGTTCTTTGAGACTAGGTTTGGGAGAGTTAGCCTAAACGGTGACATTAGGAAACTAAACAAGTTTTCAAATGCAAACGGATTAGTGTGGATGTGACCATCTCGCCTGATCGTAATCTAGTGGATTTTATAATACAATAGCGGAAGTCTCTAACAGAGGATGTGCACTACAAAGGCAACACCCTTTCTGTTAAACTGTCTCTTTAAGTATGCAAATTTCTACCTTAGATGCCATCAGCAGCATCATTTCATGAACTCCCAGATCTGATCAACTGTTCAGTTGATATGCAGTTATGTTTGATTGCAAATAAAAAGGCATGTTATGATTGAGTGTTTTCGAGTGAATCAAAAGGACCTGTTTGGCCCAAAGGCAGCTCCTGTGTGCACGCCACTCGCCCTGAAAATGCCCTCAAGCGCCAGGTGTTTAACAGCCCCACTCTCTTGTAGAGATGCTTGTTAACATGGCTTTGGAGTTCTGGAGATGCATATCTGTTAGATCCACCCACACCGGCCTCAATGCCCCCCAGAGGGGGGGGTAGATGGGGCAATAGGGTGGGGGGGCAGTGCCCTGAGGAGGAGAAGCACCCCAGGTGATCACACAGGGGTAACTACAGCCACTCATGTGATAGACCCTCAGCATAGCCGAAAAACATTTACAAAAAAATAACTGAAACATAATTTCCCAACTTTGTTTCAGGGAAGTGTAACAATGTGACAAGTAATCACGTTAGCCTGAAACTCACGGAATTCCGCAGAAACAGCACGAGTTAACTGGATTACATCATTAGTTTCAATTCAATTATTGTGAGCAAGGCTGTAAAACACCAGGTCTACACATCACGGATAGCAAATGCAACCGTTTTGATTATTATATCAGTTTAAATGGAGAAATTCACATTTTCTTCTGTTAAATGAGTGTAAATACACTCCGTATAGCAACACTTATAAATGATGTGGTTAATGAAATGATTATGAATGCTCTGGTGTGAAAATAACTTTCAAATAACACCCGGGAACTGTTGGTGCCAGTTGGCGCAGGACAGCTGCATTAGTCCCGGCCGGCCGTCAGGGCCTGTATGATTTGGCCCGATCCAGACTTGAGTCAGTGCTGGAACTGTCTATGGATGTTAAGAACGGAAGAACTGGCCAACGATCTGAGGGATTAAAGATCCCAGAACTATCCAATGATGAGTTTCCCTCCACGTCTGTTGTGCCAGTCTTAAAACTCAAATCCAACAACAACCGTGAGTTTGTCATGACAGAAAAGCGTCTATAACGTTCACTGAAAACAACAATATAGAAAATCACCGTTTAACATCCAAGAAGCTATACGGCTTGTACATGCAAATAGATCGACAACATACTGACGACAAGATTCGGGCATTTAAAATATGTGCTCAATTAAATTAAATGTCATAGAAATCTTATTTGATTCATTTAATTAAATTGCATTACATTGAAGGAACGTTCCGGGTTCAATACGAGTTTAGCTTGCGTTTGTGGCACAATGTTTATGTTTAACACAAAAGTTTATTTCAAGTCGTCCCTCATTTATGAGTGACTCCAGTCAGGACTCCTTAGCAACCAAGTTGGCCTGATTGCTAGGGAGGGTAGCGTCACATGGGGTAACCAAATTGGCCCGGTTGCTAGGGAGGGTAGAGTCACATGGGGTAACCAAATTGGCCCGGTTGCTAGGGAGGGTAGAGTCACATGGGGTAATCACATTGTGGTCGCTATAATGTGGTTCTCGCTCTCGGTGGGGCGTGTGGCGAGTTGTGTGTGGATGCCGCGGAGAATAGCGTGAAGCCTCCACACACGCTACGTCTCCATGGTAACGCGCTCAACGAGTCACGTGATGAGATGCGTGGATTGACGGTCTCAGACGCGGAGGCAACTGAGATTCGTCCTCCGCCACCCGGATTGAGGCGAGTCACTACGCCACCACGAGGACTTAGAGCGCATTGGGAATTGGGCGTGCCAAACTGGGGAGAAAATCTAAATAAATAAATAAAATAAACAAATATTAGAGTTAATACTCCCCATTATGCTACAAAAGCTGTCTCAAAACTTGTTTTGAACCCGGAATATTCCTTTAAATCAGGCAATATTTTCTCTATATACTGCATTGCGTTCAGAATCAGCCATTGAAACGCCATATTGGTCGACCGCTACTTATAAAAGTACCAATTCCCATGAGATCATAAGGGCAAGTAGATCAAAGGCAAGGGTCATCAACAAACTAACAAGACAGAAAAACTGGAATGCCTAATTGAAACAAATGAATTATTATTACAGAAAACTAGCTGGAAACAGGAAGGATGGGAATGTTGACTTATTTTGAAGCATTTGGGTCATCCTCCCAAACTTTTGGCCCAACTTTGAAGAACTCGATCCATCTTGTTATTCCAAGAGCAAATGGTTTCAAGGCTTGTCTCAACAAACTGAAAGACCACCTGCAATCTGTGTCAATGAAGCCAGATGACTACAAGCTTCTGATATTCACCCTCACGGCAGATACCAGAGTATCTCATCAACTCAACTCTGTCCTGCACCTACAATTAGCTTCCAAAAATAACTTGAAGCAGGACTTGACATAGCAAAATATAGGCTAACTAGTTTCCTTTGCACACGGCACAAATCAAACACTCTCTGCAGGATCTGTTTAAAAGTCTGTCTTTGAATTTCCTATAGGAAACACTTTAAATGTGATATATACACCTATATATATATAAAAACCCAAAATTGGCCTTACCCGTTCACCCGGCAATGTCTTCAAGCCAATTCAACACTTTCCAAATAAAAACGTCTTCTCAAAAGTCCCCTGGTTCCTTGCCTGCATATCCTCAGTTTGAGCTGTATCCAACCTTTTTCCCATCTAAATCCAAACCAGACATGATGATTGTGTAATTCACATTCCCAACGCAGAAGCAACCAGCTCAAGACACGTACAGTAGAGTGTGTGAAGAACAACTCAACCAGATGGGTCGTCCATTTACTGCAGGTCATATAGAGCCACTCCCCCAACAACACAAGCTCAGCCACTCACCGTGAGCTCCGGCCCCCTTTTTCAGTTCAAACACACCTCAAATAACAGCAGTGGACACGTCAACCCCCAAAACCCCTTCCTCAGGTTTCATGGGCGACCCCAGGAAACTCCTGAGAGTAGCTATATCCACAGGGACACCCCACAAATCAGTCATGTTTGTCAGTCTATACCACGAGTCTTTATTCTTCTACAGGTCAAGCACTCCTTAGTGGGTAGAGACGGAGCAGGGACCCCCCGTTACATGGTGTATAAAACGTGTTGCATTATATGCCTATTGGTAACATATTAATGCATGTACGTACTTTGTGATGTTTACACTGTAAAGCTAATAAAATAATCATTAAGTGATGTACAGCAGGGGTCTGCAACCTGTTGCCATTTTTACATTTCCTGCTCACTGTGCCATACCCCCTCCTTCATGGACGGATGGATTGATGTACGGATGGCTGCATGGATGGACGGACTTGTTGGAAGATGGACGGATGGGTTGTTAATTTGTGGACACCATACGGTACCACAGACTCCCTGTTGAAGACTCTTGGTCTACTATACTTTGTATTTTACATAAATATATATAGTACTTTATAATTTACTTTGCATCCTACAATATATATTTACTTAACTATATACTATAAATGTATACTTAGTGTTTACTACACTATATACAGTCTATACTTTTTTTGAAATTATTAGATATTTATACTATATACTGTCTAAAGTATAAATGTATTATTTAGTCCATCCAAATGTATTCTATGTACAGTCTCTACTATTCGGGATGGGATGATATTATATGATTATCTCACGATTTGGTCAGGCTGATCCGGTGCAGATCAAACAATAGAACTGAACAGAACCCGAAAAAGTGTTTGAAAAATGTTTTAATTTAAAATAAATCATTTTTTATTCACATTTTATTCTTGATTCTTAAAATCACATGAACTTTTCTTTTATTTCTACATTCTATGTTATTATTTGAAATTGTTTATATAATATGAGCAGTCAATGTTTGAAATGTGTACAATTTACAATAACATTAATTTTACAATAATTTGCATAACAAGCGCTTTAATGGTACTGTCACTTTAAGAGTTTAACGTGCAGCTCACAGACTCGCACAGGTGTCTCGGGTTTTAGCGAATACTGTGGTCAAAATTAGCAGACCATATTTCTTTATACTTTATCTGACTGTAAAGAACGGATGCTAAAAGACACATTACTAAATAAAAGTGGAGTGCGGATCTCATCTTTGATGGATACACATTACACGGAAGAAATTGTTTTAATTTCAGGTGCATCAAAATCATCGTAATATTCCATTTTTATCAGCAAAGTCCTTGCAAATATATCATAATATTCTAGTCCTAGTTGTAGTCACTCAATTTGCTGCATATTTCAGCTGGGGTCGCACTTCATGCATTAAACGTGGCACATCTAGCTGAAGGCACATTTAAGGCAACTCCTGCAAATGTCACTTTCACTTCTCAAGTCAACGATGATGTCAGCAGCTTCACGCTGATACACCTGAAAGACTCCACATGATTCCTGACAGACCGTTTACCATACAAATTAAAAATGCCATCCCTATCAGGGTCAATACGCTCCCGTACAGAGGTTTGTTATGCGTGTTGTTCAGGGAAATACACGTTTTGTGTCTTTAATGGACTACAAAAAACTAACGGATAGTTTTGAATTTACTTTTAGGATCTGAACTCAAAAAAGTACATGACAGCTACCCTGAACTGTCCAACAAAACCTTCGAGTCCAGAGGAAAACCAGTTTTTGTGTGTTCCCCGCCAGGAGACCTTGAGGAACAAGGCTCTTTATTCATACATGTGACAGAAAAGAAAACCCACAGAAGTGTAGGATGTTCTTTGAATGTGGAGCCTGTAACTATCCCTGAAGAATCAAGGTGTATTCTATATTCATGAATGACATACAGTCAGCTGCCGAATGCAAGTAGTGACCTCAACGACCTCAAAGTTCTGCCTAGAAAGACAGCTGACCTCATCATCTCTCCTTCATTTCCTTTGGAATGTGCAAAAGGTCAAGACCTGCCTGTTGTTTCAATAAACAAAGCTTAGAGTTTGTACTCTCTTCAGGAGGACAAGGGCGCTTGTTTCCTGATTCTAGAGGAAGTTATGAAACTGAATTCTTCCCAGGGTGGTCTTTATTGGTGACCCCAAACATTTCACCACAAACCAACAACTTTGTCCTCATGAAATGGAAACTTCCCTTGGGATCTGCAAAGCGTGTCGGATTCAACGGCTCGCTTAATTGGCCTATGATGTAGACACCTTTGGTGAAACCAAACAGGACAGAAGTCCATTTTGGTGTCTCTTTGCCAAGACATCTTTCTAAACAACATCAAATCGTAGGACATCCAAGCTGACTCCTTACAGAGTTTTACGGCCTGTGCCTTGAAGAAAAGGCTTGTATTGGCTTGGTGGTTGTGGAGGTTTTCTGGAGGACAACGCCATTGTTGCAGTCAAGGCCACAGAGGTGCAAACACAGCAGGAGTTGGTGTAAAGCACAGCCCTTTGTTTTGGAGAGACAAAGAGGAAGAGGGAATTTGTACCGCCTCATTTTAGCGGATTGCCGAAAGATAAACAAACCCTCTATCCTACTAACAGGACATTTAGGCAATCTCAAAGTGTCCTCTCCTAAACAATTAAAGCTCTACCATGTCAGAACACAGCTGGTAAAAGAATGGCTTTTCTTGAATCATAATGGATGATTCACTCTTTACTCAAACTGTGGCTGAATTCACACCTTCAGGATGTGTAAGATCAGGACGGCCCTTCAACAACATTTTATTTCATACATAGACCTCAAACAACCACTGTAACATCATCTTGGTTTCAATAAACTCTTACAACACTGTTGAGGAATTGAGGACTGTGATCTGGTGCTATACAGCCTGATGTACATTAGTGACCATTTTGCCATTTGAGCCATATCCCATGATGGGATGGGAGTTATCAGGAATTTAACGATTATGGTTACGGTTCCTCTGAGTGATTCTGATTCCTTAATGGTTACATTAACGATTCTTTTGAGGAAGAAATATTTGGAAATAAAATATCATTTTTTTAGCATTTACTGCCCTTATAGCCGTCTGTCGCCAAATGATGAGATCAAACAATTATATGAATATGATTCTTGCAAAAAGGTGCGTTTACACAGACATTAAATGACCTTTCGAAGTCATTTTAGTGGCATAAACGCAATCCAATAATTGGTTCTACTGTAAATATATTTAAACAAAATGTGCTAACCATATTTCATACATTTGACCCACTTTTATAACAATCCACAACAAAACTTGTATTGTGTAGGCCTATTTTCAACTACACATTGACAATTGAACAACTGGGCCGCTGCTGGTCAAACTGATGCCCTACGCAGAGGTGGGGCGAAAGTGTGAGCGTGAGGCGATAGTCTGCGTTCCGCGACTGCTACAGGGGCTGTCGCTTGGCAATCTGATGCCATACGCAGAGCTATGTGATCGTCTGACGTGGGGGGTCAAGGTGGGTAAGGGTTCACGTGATATGAGTGTGAAGCGATCGTCTGTGTTCTACTGCTTTCAGGTTCTTGAATAACGTATACCGTGTGAGTAAGGGCAGCAGGTGGACTTTCTGGTGCCGTCCTAGGGTACGTTGGTGCCCTCCTAGGGAGTTGGTGCCCTACGCAGACGGCGTAGTATGCGTCTAGTGAGCGGCGGTCCATGGACATGATTCATGACAACAAAAGTCAGATTCTCTTATAAGAACAGGCTCAGAGTAATTCAGTCTACACTGGTCGCACTGCTGATTTAGTAGTGGTGTTGAAGTGCTGCTGAATTGCAAACAACACTCAACGCGAGCGCTTGGGCACCGCATTGCCAACTGACGGCCCATCTGAACATGCATTCTTACACTCGAGTGGCGGGATCAAACCAAAGTACTCAAGGAGGTAATAGAGTTAACTTCTAACATCTCTGCCAATATTATTATTCAGGTAAGTTGCAATAAATATATTGACTTTAACGTCCTTGCTCAGCAATACTGTCTTCAAACAGTTGCTCTGCCATGACAATAGTTGAGTTGGAAAAGAAAACTCACCGTACAGGCAGTTCACTCTAATATCGCCCCTTGTGGAAACTTTTAGAATGCAACGCATCATTTTATTGTGTTATGAGTTGTGGTCGGACATTCACGTACTTGCACAGAGTTTGTTTCAGCCATTTGAGTATTTTAGTGCACTGTTCCGTCATCATAGCTAAAAGCATTGCAAGTTGAACCATTAACAAGGAACCAAAAGTCATGAAAATGAAACAGTTCTGGTATAAAAACAACAAAACACCAAATTGGTTCCCAAACCACTGAGTGATGGCAATTAAGTCATGTGTCCAAACTCGAGGGCCAAAAATACCAACAGTTTCCAATAAAAACTCTGTAGATGACACCTCTATCTTCTAGACTCATTCTCAAAATAGCACTGAAAATAGACATCTCCATCAACGGGATACACCCCTGGCACTGGCCTTACTGGGAGCTGCTGTTGTAGTGGTGCGGGTTTAGTTACACAGTTCAGGGTTGAACAAGAGATTCTTGCGGAATATAACAGCACAAGTCACACATCCCTGACCTGGGCTCCTTTCTAAGTGCAACAGGGGTCATAAATCTCTGCCCCCTCATGGTCAGAGTGATTCAACAGCACCTCACACTTTGCTCCAACCTCTCAAGCTGGAAAACAGAAAGCCTGCTTTGACCCAGCATGTCCGGACACACTCTGGACCTCATACTAAAGACTCAATGCTTGTCACATTCCTCTGTCAAGCACTTGAAATAGTTCTCTAGGGCACCAAAGGACTGATCTATATTTGACAGAGTCCTAAATTGAGGCACTTAATGTGGGGCAATTATCACATGGACGATTGCGTTCCTTTAGTGGACCGTTATACCTACATCCTCAGTGTTAAACACGTTGGCCGATGCATGCTCATAGTCCACAATCAGAGTTCTACTAAAAGCAGGGACATTAGCATGCCGGTTTGGACATTCACCATGGTATTATTTGAAGTACATTGGAGAAACCAAGATGTATGACTATGGTAATCATCCGGTACCACGCATTACCATCCAGACCCGCTCTAATCATTGCACGAATCCAAACTTGTGACGTGTATTATGATATCCGAGCATGCCGTGGAGTTCAGCGCTGAGGGTCAGACCGGTGAAATGCCCCAGAGTTCGGCTATTTATGACAGTTCACAGCTATTGTTTCAGATTGAGCTCTGTTGGGTCCACTCCTTATCATAAAAGGAGGCTATTCCAGGACTTAATGACCTGCCAACGGCCGTTATCAGATTACAAGACTAACAAAGGAACATCCATAGAGAACAATACAGCGCTGTTATCCTACAGTAAAAGCACTTCCTACACCCCAAATGAATAGCAAGAGGTCAAACTTGCTTGATATTGACTTAGAGAGATTATTACTGACAAAAACGTCAAAATCACACCAAATTGAAATCATAAGCATTCAAAAACCTCTTTGGAAGTCCTTGTTGTTGTCAATTAAGCTTTTGCTGACTTGACTTCACTCACACTGATTTACTGCATGAACGAACTCTTTAAATGTCAAACGCACTTTACGTACTTGCTCAAATCAGGACAGATTTCGAATCAGCTGTGGCATAAATGGCATAAACATTAGCTACTTTAGTTTAAAATCAACAGAGATGGATTCAAGGCCCGATCAGTTCAGATTGGAGACTTTATTCCTGTAATCGCACAGAGAGAACGTTTCATTCTGCAAAATCCTTAAAACTCAAAGCAGGTATTATTGTTGGCTTGACAATGGATTGGCTTAATAAAGCCGACATACAGTATTGTACAAACATGGTTTCAGGTTTTATCTGAATCTCTCATTTACGACCAAATATTTTCATGCTACATCCAGCAACCTTGGCACAGTCCTACAGACTGTTCTGACCTGTAGTCCGTCTTTTTTAACCAATCAGACTTTGTTTTGCCATAGTAGACAATCAAAATTGAGATCATTGACAAATATGTTCGTCTGATGATAAAAACTAGAAATTTGGTTTAAAAAATATATATATATATTTAAACACACATTCATGAGTTTGTTTCCTTGTTACATGACCACAGAACGGCTACCGGACAACTTTTATGCTGCGGATAAAAGTTTTTCAAACATTAATAATATTTGAAATCAGAATTGTTTCACTGCTTATTGTTTTTAGGAAATAATAATACAATTTATTCCAAACTACTCGTGCCAACATTTATTTTGTCAGGAATTTCAGCTTTTAATGAGACTTTTTCTTTTACTGTCTCCAGATGTTTAAAACACTTGACCCCAAAACTGATGTATGTACCGAACCATGAATTTTGTGTACCATTGAAGCACTAATATACAACATCGGTATCATCGAGTACCAAAAATGACCAAAAATGTATAATATATATATACACTGCGTACACAATTATTAGGCAAATGAGTATTCTGATCTCATCATGCAAATTTTCCAACTCCAAACCATATAAACTTGAATGCTAATTGGATTAAATCAGTGCATCAATATTAGGCAGCTACATTACCTCAGGTAATATGGGCCAAAAAAAAAAAAAAAAAAAAAAAAAGATATAACTGGCACTGAAAAGTCAAATATTGTAAAAGAGAAATGCTTGCAGTACCACCTGTTTACTCCAGGGGGCAGTAAGTGAAACTTCAGCTGTATGAGCAACACACAGTTTATACAGTGAAGAAACACTTCAGCAGAACAACACAAACATTCGTTACATTCTTGTGTTCAAAACACTTGATGAAGCGCAAATCTGAACTAAGAGATCTCAAGATGTGTTTTAAGATTGAGTATTAAACTATATTTAACTTGACGTGGTGAACTAATAATGTACGTTTATGACGCAACACACCCGAGACGCTACACAAGCATGTCTGACGCCACAAGCATGTCTGACGCAGGTGTTCATCCTTAAACAAGTCCTCATAATAAATCTCCAACTGATTGATTAATTCACTTGTGTAATGGATTACTGTGAACTGTGTGTCAATGATTGACTTATGATCAATAATATGATAGTAATCAATACATTGTATTATAAAGATGCTTTTTGTCTTATTAATGATGAACTCGTCTGCCACAGGAATGTAATGCAGTTTAATTATATGAATATTTATATATATTTTTTAATATTTAAAGATAACTATGTATGATTATATATTGATATAAATATGTATAATTATATATATTGAATTATTGTTATATGAGGGGATTTCTCAGGAAATATTTGTATATGCGATTAATTAATCGGGACACCATGTAATTAATTCGATTAAAAATTAATCGATTGAGAGCCCTAATATATATATATATACATATACATATACATACACACACACACACACACACACACATACATACATGTATCTTAAAATAACTTTAAACTAAAAACTTGAAAACGTGTTCATCATAAGCTGCTTTTCCACTATCGGGCCGAACAGTTCTCGTGCCATGCCGATCCGTACCAATCTGGGCCAGCTGGCACTGTTACAGTCTGTTTTTCACCTGTGGTGCGGTGATATCCGTCACAGATCCGTCTGAGACGGTAAACAGGACGATCGCATACTGCAGTTTTTAGGACTGCTTTTTCAACTTATTTTACTCAAAATCATGGACACGAACATGCAGAAAGGCAAAAGTTCCCAGACTAGCTAAAAGGGTAATTGCATCCATCCATCTTAACATATTACACTGTCTAGAGCCTGAAGGAAGTTTTTAAATAAGCCCCATATACCCTTCAAACAGCAAGGCTTCTTCATCTTTAAACCTCCAGACAAGACAACATCAAAGTTAATCTTGACAAACTTTCCTTTTCCAGTGGACTGTTGCTCATCAGCACACATACATCAGAGTAACAACATTCCCCGCAGTCCGCCCCATTCCAGGTTTTATTCTCATGTGGTTCAGCTGAAGTTTACGGAGATAAAGACACTTCAGGTACAGTGGATGCACGGGCAAATGTGCTCGAGCTGAACTCTAGACTATAGACGTCGTATCTCTCCGTCATTGAGTCTCTCGGTCAATCATTAAGATTAAAGTTCATCATGAACAAAGAGGGCCTGACAGGGCGGCACCCCGCGGTGTTAAAGGCAGGAAGCTGTTTTATAGAGGGCGACTATAACATCACAATGACCGTGTGCCCGTCTACACACATACACTTGGGCTCAATGAGGTCCACACACACACACGCACGCACGCACACACACACAGCACACATACACACACACATACACACACACACCACACACAAAAAGCACACAGCACACTCACACACACACACTGCACATGCACACTGACACGCACTCACTCACACACACACACACACACACACACTCTCTCTCTCTCTCTCTCTCACACTGCGCGCACACGCACGCACTCACACACTGCACTCTCACACACACTCAAGCGCACACTCTCTCACACACACACACACACACTCACACACAGACTCACGAACACTCACACACACATGCACGCACTCTCACACACACACTCTCATGCACACGCACACGCACGCACACTCACACTCACTCACACACTGCGCACACATACACAGACTCACGCGCGCACACACGCACACTCACGCGCATGCACACTCGTGCTATCACACACACACAGACAGACACTCACACACACACAGACACTCACACACACACAGACACTCTCACACACACAGACACTCACACACACACACACGCGCACTCACACACACACGCGCACTCACACACACACACGCGCACTCACACACACACACGCGCACTCACACACACACACACGGTCGAGTGGGGTTTGGTAGTGACAGTTTAGTGTCAATGTAACGGTTTACTAACAGAACAAAGAAACTGTAACTTCAAGACAATCCAACAGTTGCTTCATGTTTTAAAGCCACAATGTTGATGACAAATAAGAAAATGCAGAGAAATGAACTTAAATGACCATTTATACATCAACATGGTGATATTTCTTGTATGGCCTTTATATATATATTTATTTTAATTTTGCAATAAATATGACTGTATTACAGTAAACAGAGTCCAATGAGAATCACAACAAAATTCAATGAAATAGTTGAAATGCATTACAGTGAACACGCTTGGGAATAAAATGTGCTTAATTTTAAAATGCCACAAATGCAAAAACAGGCTTTATTTTCTTGAACCACAATATCCTGTGATTTTAACCTTTTTCCTTCCTTGTTTTCCTGGTGAAATGTTATTCATGAGATTCACCCATACAGGAGTGTAACACACACACACAAACGTGAGAGTCGAGCCACAGAAAGTGTAAAACAATCCTCTCCAAACATCTACCCCATAATTAAGCATGAAGATCCCATGAGAAGTCGCTCTGACGCAGCGTTTATATGCATTTAATGAAGCACATGCTCGAGCGGGGCATTTCACCACACACTTGATGCTGCAGTTAATTGGGCCCAATTAAAGTCATTAGAGGAAACTAGAGTCAAAATAAAGAGGCCCTGAATTACAGCCTTCGCCTGGAACCTCCGGAAGCCTCTCTCAGGTCTCTTATGAACGCAAATACAGAGGTTGTCTGCAGGTATGAGGTTCAATTACCCACAATCCCCCTCAAAACACTGTCAGCCTTTTTAATGGTCCTCTTAATGAATCTGACCCAAAGCAGAGACCAGCATGTCCACCCGTAGAGACACTTTGAATGACCATGGCATTGGTTATGAGGTGCAGAGGTCTGTCAGCTGATGACCTTTGACCTGTGGTTCCACAGTGGCTCTTTAGAAGTAGATTTGAATTTGTTTTACCACCCCCTTATGTCCCGTCTCACTGTCGGGTCTCTTTCTACTTAACTGACCCTAAATGTCAGCCGTCCCTGTGCAAATCAATGCAGAAAGAACATGTATTTAGCATTACCAGGGTTTAGTATTGCTACGGGAACATCATATGCATGATATTTCTCAAAAAAAATAAGTGTGTGTGAGCGTGTGTGTGTGTGTGTGAGAGTGTGAGTGTGTGTGTGTGTGTGTGCATGTGAGTATGTGAGAGTGTGAGTGTGTGTGAGTGTGGGCGTATGTGTTTGTGTATGTGTGTGTGTGCATGTGTGTGTGCGTATTTGTTTGTGTATGTGTGTGTGTATGTGTTTGTGTATTTGTATGAGTGTGTGTGTGTGTGTGAGCGTATGTGTTTGTGTATGTGTGTAAGTGTGGGCGTATGGGTGTGTGTGTGCGTGTGTGTGCGTGAGTGTGTGTGCGAGTGTGTATTTGTATGAGTGTGCGTGTGTGTGAGTATGTGCGTATGTGTTTGTGAATGTGTTTGTGTATGTGTGTGTGTGTGTGCATGTGTGTTTCTGTGTGTGTATTTGTATGAGTGTGTGTGTGAATGTGTTTGTGTATGTGTGAGTGTGTATTTGTATGTGTGTGTGTGTGTGTGTGAGTGTGTTTGTGTATGTGTGAGTGTGTACATGTGTGTTTCTGTGTGTGTTTGTGTGTATTTGTGTGTGAGTGTGTATTTGTATGAGTGTGTGTGTGTGTGTTTGTGTGTATTTGTATGAGTGTGGGCATATGTGTGTGTGTGTTTGTGTGTGAGTGTGTGTGTGTGTATTTGTGTGTGCATTTGTATGAGTGTGGGCATAAGTGTGTGTTTGTGTGTGAGTGTGTATTTGTGTATGAGTGTGTGTGTGTGTGTGAGTGTGTGTGTGTGTGTGTATTTGTATGAGTTTGTGTGTGAGTGTGTGTGTGTGTGTATTTGTATGAGTGTGGGCATATGTGTGTGTGTATTTGTATGAGTGTGTGTGTATTTGTATGAGTGTGGGCATATGTGTGAGTGTGTATTTGTATGAGTGTGTGTGTGTGTGTGTGTGTGTGTGTGAGTGAGTGTGTATTTGTATGATTGCGGGCATATGTGTGTGTGTGTGTGTGTGAGTGTGTATTTGTATGAGTGTGTGTGTGTGTGTTTATTTGTATGAGTGTGTGTGCGCATCTGGTTTTCTGCTGTTCTTGTGTTTTCTTTCAGTCTTCAACAGGAAGACAGTTTGAGCATTCCAAACAAACTCCTGCTCTTTGATCACCGCCGGCTGTCTCTCTGGAATACTAGCTCACTACATGATGACTACTGCACTGAGTATAGTATACTGTTACTTAAAAACATTAGTTGAGACAATGTGCATGGTCAAGTTGAGCCCATTATAGGCTACAGAATCACAAAAAAAGGGCATATTTTATCCAGTGTAGCTGATAATGTTTGTATTATATGCAGCAGAACAGCACAGCGCACATACTTCATACTGCACAGAGAGTGAGAGACTGTAGTATGCCATTCCAAACAACTGTGTAGTTTAGCATTGTGCAGAATCTCTCTGAATCATGTGTCCACACTAAACCTCAATCAATATTGACTCACCTGCGCTGTGACCCCTGACCCCACCGTACCACATAATGAAAGCACAGTGTCAGGAATATACATACAGTACAAACTTTGTTCGACCAGTCATGTAGTGTTGCATGTATGAACCCTCATCTGACCCTCTGAAACATTCACAGCATCACACGGCACCCCAAGAAACAGAATAACGTGTAGCACGTGGGAACATGCACCAAGGATCATATTAGAGTCCATAAGTGGGTCTTGAATTAAAACTGGATCAATCAACAACAGAAGATGTGTACACACTAAACTGTAGAAATGACCACTGCTTTTCCAGAAGAAAGATGCTGTTATTCTTATTTCACAAGTTTAGTGTCTCTCCGCGGCTTTATAAAAGCCTGTCAAGAGTGTTTTGGTTTGAAGCGTTGAACATGAACGGTGAATCGCTCGGTTCAACAAGCGTTGCTGTGTGTGCGTGGCATTAAATCAACACTCAGAAGTACACACACTAACACAAGGGCTTAACGCTCCACTCATGGCAGACTGCCACATGGACGCGCCGCCAACATGCTACATCGGTTTTCTTTCGAGAGCAGGCACGTTTCACTCAAATACACATTACTGTGCTGTGTATGCCAACATGTAAACGCTGCAATGAAAAACATACAGCGTCAAAATCTGAAGAGCGACACACGACATGGCCAAAATAATGTGGACACTAAAACACACGTGTGCACATTAATAATTAGATAGCAGTGGTATCTGGCTCAACTTGGTGAAGTGGCTCAGACCATGAGCCCAGGTCAGGGGCTGCTCAATCAGACTATGAGCCCAGGTCAGGGGCTGTTCAATCAGACTACGAGCCCAGGCCAGGGGCTGTTCAATCAGACTACGAGCCCAGGCCAGGGGCTGTTCAATCAGACTACGAGCCCAGGCCAGGGGCTGTTCAATCAGACTATGAGCCCAGGCCAGGGGCTGTTCAATCAGACTATGAGCCCAGGTCAGGGGCTGTTCAATCAGACTATGAGCCCAGGCCAGGGGCTGTTCAATCAGACTATGAGCCCAGGTCAGGGGCTGCTCAATCAGACTATGAGCCCAGGTCAGGGGCTGTTCAATCAGACTACGAGCCCAGGTCAGGGGCTGTTCAATCAGACTACGAGCCCAGGTCAGGGGCTGTTCAATCAGACTACGAGCCCAGGTCAGGGGCTGTTCAATCAGACTACGAGCCCAGGTCAGGGGCTGTTCAATCAGACTACGAGCCCAGGTCAGGGGCTGTTCAATCAGACTACGAGCCCAGGTCAGGGGCTGTTCAATCAGACTACGAGCCCAGGTCAGGGGCTGTTCAATCAGACTACGAGCCCAGGTCAGGGGCTGTTCAATCAGACTACGAGCCCAGGTCAGGGGCTGCTCAATCAGTCAGTGAGCATTGACTCTTGATAAGAGGAGGATTCCTTGTTGGACCTTGGAACAGTTGAAGAATATAGTTGAACTGAATATAGCTCAATGACTTATATCATTTAATATTACTGATAACCATAAAAGTAATTACTCAGAGGTTGAATATGAGTGGTGGTGGCGTAGTGGGCTGAAGCACATAACTGGTAATCAGAAGGTTGCTGGTTTGATCCCCACAGTCACCACCATTGCGTCCTTGAGTAAGACACTTAACTCCAGGTTGCTCCGGGGGGATTGTCCCTGTAATAAGTGCACTGTAAGTCACTTTGGTGGTGGCGTAGTGGGCTGAAGCACATAACTGGTAATCAGAAGGTTGCTGGTTTGATCCCCACAGTCACCACCATTGTGTCCTTGAGTAAGACACTTAACTCCAGGTTGCTCCGGGGGGATTGTCCCTGTAATAAGTGCACTGTAAGTCACTTTGGATAAAAGCATCTGCCAAATGCATAACTGCCATAAACTGCCATTTGATGGTTAATGTCCAATTGCTGATCAGAGACCAACATCTGATCTCTCCAAAATATTTAGACTCGAGCTAGTCAAGGAGTCACGCATGGAGCTCAACACTTTCCATGCAAATCACAATGTTGTACACAATGATTAAACACATCATTGAATACAAATATGAGCTTATATCATTATTTATATCAGATTATATCTATTATATCAGATTTATGGACATCCAAAAGCCCCATAATGTGCAACCATAACACAACACACTTTTGTTCTAGTAATCAATCCTACAATAGTCTATAATCCACTCGTGATGATGCAAGTTTTCTTAATTATTTCATAGACTCACACTACAACACTGAATGAACCTTCACAAAAGGATGGTCCAGGCCAAATACAAACACAACGTTTGTGAGGCTTTAGAAAGCCTCGTCTAAAAGGTCAGATGGACAGATACGTCAATATAAGCCAGTCTTTGGTATTTTGGGCCACTTTAAAAGTCATACACACGAAAACTGAAAGTCTGATCAGTTCGAAAACACATAGCACAATTAACTAGAACAGTCTGAAGGTCTGTACCAAATTTGGTGTATGTAGCTTGTAAGCTCTAGGACCAGTCAATCGGAAATATTGATCTTTAAGGATTTTGGGAAAACCCTGAACAAAGTCTGAACAATAACAGTATGTTAGCTCAGTCAAGCCAACCTACTTAAAGTGGTTTAAACACACCGAGGGCTGCAGTACACTAAACACTGTGTTTATTGATGTTTCTAGTTTAGTAAGTTCATGAAACATCCCTCAAACATGCAGAGTCTGTGTGCAGTGACTGACACCGCCACTAGAGAGCGCCACTGCACAAGAGACATCTTGAAATCAGTAGATTGATTTTACAGTGATATTGTGTTTATCCCTTCACAGTGAGCCTAAAAACAACCCAAGCTCAGATTATCATCGACAGCTGCAGCACACATCAGTACTTTCACTTAAACCCCACAGAAGTGTATTAGAGCATATCTGGGCGTCTTTTCAATGAGAAGTTCATTGAGGTGTCTCAGAGCGTCTTGTTGTTGGTAAATGCATCTCCATATGGAAACCGAGTCGTGTTGACATTTGCCGTCCCCTGTGGAGCCCAAACGCTGCCAGTTGGCATCAAGGCAAACAGACTGCTGTCAGAGAAGATAAACGCTGTACTGCAGTAAACCTGATTTAAACTTCCCTTCTGGCTCACAGTGCGGTTGCCAAAGTGATACCGACAGACGACAGAAATATGCTTTTTGTTTTGTTGTCTGTGGAACCTTTCCAAATAAAAAGCATGAAATAAAGGCAAAACGGCGTTATTTTAAATCGTTCCAAACAACTAACTTACTGAGTAATTGCTTTGAATCAGGAATCATCAAGACAACTGACTCTAACGAGACGGTTCTTTTAATGACTCGCTTAAAATGACTCATTAACTGACTGAGTAATTGCTTTGAATCAGGAATCATCAAGACAACTGCCTCTAACGAGACGGTTCTTTTAATGAATCGCTTAAAATGACTCATTAACTGACTGAGTAATTGCTTTGAATCAGGAATCGTCAGACAACTGACTCTAACGAGACGGTTCTTTTAATGAATCGCTTAAAATGACTCATTAACTGATTGAGTAATTGCTTTGAATCAGGAATCATCAAGACAACTGACTCCCAACGAGACGGTTCTTTTAATGAATCACTTAAAATGACTCATTAACTTGCGAGTTATTGCTTTGAATCAGGATTTGTCGGAGAGTTGACTCGTATGAGCCGGTTCTTTATATGAACACTTCCAATGGCTCATTAACTTAACAGGAATCATCAAGACAACTGACTCTAACGAGACGGTTCTTTTAATGAATCACTTAAAATGACTCATTAACTGACTGAGTAATTGCTTTGAATCAGGAATCGTCAGACAACTGACTCTAACGAGACGGTTCTTTTAATGAATCGCTTAAAATGACTCATTAACTGATTGAGTAATTCCTTTGAATCAGGAATTGTCAGACAACTGACTCCCAACGAGACGGTTCTTTTAATGAATCGCTTAAAATGACTCATTAACTTGCGAGTTATTGCTTTGAATCAGGATTTGTTGGACAGATGACTCGTTTGAGCCGGTTCTTTTAATGAACACTCCCAATGGCTCATTAACTCATTAACTTGCGAGTTATAGCTTTAAATTAGGATTTATCAGACAGGTGACTCTTATGAGCCGGTTCTTTTAATGAATCACTTAAAATGACTCATCAACTTGTGAGTTATAGCTTTAAATTAGGATTTGTCAGACAGGTGACTCTTATGAGCCGGTTCTTTTAATGAATTTCTCCAAATGATGGTTTGTGTAGTAAATATTTAAAAAATTAAACATTTAAATATGTTCCCAAATAGTACATCATGGGCAATACATGCAAAAGCATAAAAATATATATATATATAAATATATATTTTTTTTTTTGCAGTTTGACAGACGTGGTAATCATATGGAAAATAGATGCAAGAAGATTCTTCAAATTATCTTTTGTGTTCCACAGAAAACATAAAAACGTTAAATTTCTCCTCTGGCTCAAACCGAGGTTTCAAATGAACATTACAAAGCAAAGATGAATAAAGTGTCTTAAAAGCAGGGGTGTAGCAGTCATTTTAAAAGTGGGGAGGGCACAGCTGGCACAGACCCAACACTTACAGTGCAGTATTAATATATTACACAGTATTTTAATATATAAGTGTTATAAACATGCAAATTAATTGCAAAATTAGCTGCAGAAATAAAGGGCATCTTGTTTCACACATGACAATAACAGACTGAGCACAAGCGGACCTGAATAAATTATGATAATTGTGCATGTGCACAATTTTATATTTACTCTGTGCATTGTGGGATTTAAATGCATCCAAGTGGCTCGAGTGATTTGACTATGTTCACCAAAATTGGTTCCGATCCATTTAATGATTCAGAGACTATTTCTGGTGATTCTGGTGATCCCCCCCCCCCCCCCCCCAGCAGGTGGCGCCCTAAGCAACCGCCTAGTTCGCGACAGGAGTATTGAACATAGAAATGAACGGAGCCGCGTCGATTAGACTGTCTGACTGACTGCAGGGCTGGACTGGGAAGAGAAATTGTCCTGGGATTTTACAGTGTCGCTGTCCTTTTCGGCATATCGCGGCGCCAGTTTGTGACCCATTCTGCATAACGAGGCGGCGGCGGCCACAATGCACAGTCCGCCCCTGATCAGCCCCAAAGTGAGTCGGCCCACCGGGAAAATGCCCGGTATGCCAGATTACCAATCCAGCCCTGACTGTTACGCAAGAGTTGTTTCGGCTCGTAATACTCACCTGTGATTGGCTGGAAGGTCGCTCAATCAGCCCAAAGTAACAAAACACAAATAATCCACCATTTGGACTCGCTATGGGTTTAGCTTCTAAAAGTGCAGGGGACAATAATAACCTTGTTTAAAAGAGTGCGTGGGACATGTCCCAAATGTCCACCCTGACCGCTACGCCCCTGCTTAAGAGATCCACATCAAAGACATAAAAACAGAATTACTGAATGTAGGACTCTGTAAGTCTCATTAGTTCATCTTGAACAGACAACAGCACATTAATGGACACCCATGTAAAGAACTCCTTTAGTTCACACGAGCAAGCGCTTGTGCTGCTGGCAAACTGAAAGAATGACCTGGATAATGAGTTTAGAAATAGACCACAAACTCATGGGACCCTCCCCAGGATGCTTTGAGCTTTTCCACACAATACAGGCTCTCCAAGAGCAACATCTCTAATGACTATAATATACTTGTATCTTCCCAAGACAAATATCACCTGTATTTAAACACTTCTCAAGCTGTGGAAGACCGCAAACACCCTATAATAACCTCATTATTCATCCATCATACCCGTAGAAGTTTTGTACACCCTTTACATCATTTAAATGTCACATTTACGCGCTGATGAAACGATATACTTGCCTGTTCCCGCCGTGTCGACACAAATATCCCGTTTCCAGATAAATCCGTGTTTGTTTGTGGCGTTTCACGCGTGTGACTGACACGAGCTTCGGCGTCTCCTGTGCGTCACCGGTGCGCTTTCACTACTCCGATTCGTTTGAGAGAACCGGTTCGTTCGGACGGTTCAATGAATCGGTTCAAACGAGCGAATCGCTCGCTGATGTTGTTCTACTATGCATGCTCGGGCTTGTTTCACAAAGTCTGTCTCTCAGTAAGAATAAGGTTTAAATCATAAATGTTTGTTTTGTCAAGCAGTGCTTTAGCATGTTGATTAATAGATTAATTCAATTGTGTGTGTGTGTGTGTGTGTGTGTGTGTGTGTGTTTTTAAGGAATATTACAGGTTTTATACAAGTTTTACTCAATCAACAGTATTTATGGTATAATGTTGATTACCACAAAAATATATTTCGACTCGCTCCTCCTTTTCTTTAATAAAGCAAAAATCAATGTGGTCTGGGTATCTCAGTGAGTGATGATGCTGACTATCACACATGGAGTTCGAACAGGTCTCCTTGGCAACCAAATTGGTCTGGTTGCTAGGGAGGGTAGAGTCACATGGGGTAACCAAATTGGCCCGGTTGCTAGGGAGGGTAGAGTCACATGGGGTAACCAAATTGGCCTGGTTGCTAGGGAGGGTAGAGTCACATGGGGTAACCAAATTGGCCCGGTTGCTAGGGAGGGTAGAGCCACATGGGGTAACCAAATTGTCCCGGTTGCTAGGGAGGGTTGAGTCACATGGGGTAACCAAATTGTCCCGGTTGCTAGGGAGGGTTGAGTCACATGTGGTAACCAAATTGGCCCGGTTGCTAGGGAGGGTAGAGTCACATGGGGTAACCAAATTGTCCCGGTTGCTAGGGAGGGTAGAGTCACATGGGGTAACCAAATTGGCCCGGTTGCTAGGAAGGGTAGAGTCACATGAGGTAACCAAATTGGCCCGGATGCTAGGGAGGGTAGAGTCACATGGGGTAACCAAATTGTCCCGGTTGCTAGGGAGGGTAGAGTCACATGGGGTAACCTCCTCGTGGTGGTGATTAGTGGTTCTCTCAATGTGGCGTGTGGTGAGTTGTGTGTGGATCGTGGAGAGTAGCATGAGTCTCCACATGCTGTGAGTCTCCGCGGTGTCATGCACAACGAGTCACGTGATCAGATGCACGGTTTGATGGTCTCAGATGTGGAGGCAACTGAGATTCGTCCTCCGCCACCCGCACTGAGGTAGCATGAGGAATGGGAATTGGGCATGCCAAATTGGGAGAAAATGTGTGTTCCAGTGACACACTTATAATGCAAGTCAATGGGGTTTAATCTGTACACATTAAAATACTCACTGTTATGAAAGTATAGACACAAGACATAAACAATGTGTGTTAATATGATTCTTCTGTTATAAAATCACTTAACCACATCTGTGGAAAGTTATAGACAATTTTACTCTGTTGCCATGACGACGTAACTCTGTAAACCCTAAAATGATGATTTTAACAACTTTACAGCTCAAATAATACACAAGTTTTAATGGCAGAATTAATGAAAGTGCTTTTATAAAATTATAAGCGTCACATTTCTGCCTTTAAACCCCATTGACTTGCATTGTAAGTGTCTCACTGGAACACACATTTGTGCTTTTATTAAAGAAAAGGAGGAACGAGTCGAAATACATTTCTGTGGTAATCAACATAATTTCTCAAATGCTGCCGATTCAGCTGAACTTACAAATATTCCTTAGACTTTAATTCCAATATCATCATATTTACGTATATATTCATTTGCTATAGCGAATTTGAGTAAACAAGTGAACACAATTGAACCACCCTGGCATACATTAATATGAATATAATAAAGGCCTACCTGTCATTGCAAGTTGACACCTGTGTTGTACTTTTATACAACTCATTATTTACGTCTTCAAAGTTCCTGTAGCTCAACTGGTGCAAGATCATCATGAGTTCAATTCCCACGAAACACTCAACAATTATTTACGTTGTTTTGTTTTAAGTCCACTGAGCTACTGATGTGTTTCTGTGGGGTCAAGTGGAGGTCGTGACCCCTTGACATCTGTCTAGCCATCGCCGTCAGCATCACTTAAGAGAGACCAGCTGAAAGCTGTCAATCAAACGCTACATGATCTGGAGTTTTTGCCTCAACAGCACACGGGATTGTTTTTATCAACTTCATCTGCACCAGGTGGATGTTGAATGACTGCAGAGAGCCGTAGCTCACGTAACTGCACAGTAAATCACAAAAGCAAGAAAGACAATTATCGCAAAAATGCACGGCTTGCTGTGTCACTGCAGTAAATAAGTCTCTGGCGCTGTCTCAGTAATGCAGTCGCAGATTTACCTCGACTAGTGTGCCTGAAAACATACTGAACCACTCCAACCTGCCCCTCTCCATCGCTCTTATCTGGAGTTTCTCTGGGGTTTATCTATGTTTTATCAGCCCTAATATTTATGGCGGTGGCTCGTAAAAATGCTTTCAGCACCATGATTGAGTTGTAAAGGAGTGATGCTCTCCTTAAGCTGCTTTTAATGGACTTTCCTTGTACTGTGCAATTTATTTCTGCTTTATGGGCTGAGAGGCACGACTACCAACACATTTACACATAATCCACATTGTAATTTTGTTACAAAATGTACAAAAGTTTGTTTTCAATGGGGTCTTTCAAAGAGCTAAGCACGTACTTTAATAATGTAGCAGAGTGTTCGGTGCTAATGTTTATGTAGTGAGATGAAATATGTGTTTGTGCATATTTAAGGAGATTTAAAGGGACAGTGCACCCAAAAATGAAAACGCTCTCATTATTTACTCACACTCATGTTATCCCAGATGTGTGACTTTCTGTCTTCACCAGAACACAAATTAAGATTTTTTAGAAGAATATTTCAGCTCTGTAGGTTCATACAATGCAAGTAAATGGTGACCAGAACTGTAAAGCTCCAAAAAGCATGGAATAAAAAAAAGGCGGCATAAAAGTAATCCATACGACTCCAGTGTCTTCAGAAGGGATATGATAGGTGTGGGTGAGAAACAGTCCTTTTTAACTATAAATGATCCTCTCTGCCCAGTAGGGAGCGATATGCGCAGAGAATTCGAATCGCCAAAAACGAAAGAAGAACAATGTGAAAGTGAAAGTTGAGATTTAGGGCCAATTACAATTGAAAGGGATCATCCCTATGCCCTACTGCCTTCGAAGGACAGATTTCTTTTTTGTCAAATTTGGAATGCCCAATTCCCAATGCGTTCTTAGTGCAGAAGACGAATCTCAGTTGCCTCCGCATCTGAGACCGTCAATCCGCGCATCTCATCACGTGACTCGTTGAGCACGTTACCGTGGAGACGTAGCGCATATGGAGGCTTCACGCTATTCTCCGCGGCATCCACACACAACTCACCACACGCCCCACCGAGAGCGAGAACCACATTGTAGTGACCACGAGGAGGTTACCCCATGTGACTCTACCCTCCATAGCAACCAGGCCAGTTTGGTTACCCCATGTGACTCTACCCTCCCTAGCAACCAGGCCAGTTTGGTTACCCCATGTGACTCTACCCTCCCTAGCAACCAGGCCAGTTTGGTTACCCCATGTGACTCTACCCTCCATAGCAACCAGGCCAGTTTGGTTACCCCATGTGACTCTACCCTCCCTAGCAACCAGGCCAGTTTGGTTACCCCATGTGACTCTACCCTCCATAGCAACCAGGCCAGTTTGGTTACCCCATGTGACTCTACCCTCCCTAGCAACTGGCCCAATTTGATTGCTAAGGAGACCTGACTGGAGTCACTCACCACACGCCCCACCGAGAGCGAGAACCACATTATAGCGACCATGAGGAGGTTACTCCATGTGACTCTACCCTCCCTAGCAACCGGGCCAATTTGGTTGCTAAGGAGTCCTGACTAGAAGAAGGACAGCTCTCTTGATGTGGGCACGCTAAAGGGAGCATGAAAGTACTGTATGAATGTACCCTTCACTAATACTCTTGTAAAAGGGTTCTTCATGAAAATGTATTTTTTCTTAGTTTTGTTTGGCGTCCTCTTCCTGCGGTGTCCTTTAAGGGTGCAAAACGTATACCCTTATAGGAAAATATGACTTAAATATTGATCTGTTTCTCACTCACACCTATCATATCTCTTCTTAAGACATGGATTAAACCACTGGAGTTACTTCTATGCTTACTTTATGTGCTTTTTGGAGCTTCAAAATTCTAGTCACCATTCAATTGCATTGTATGGACCTACAGAGCGGAACTATTCTTCTGCAAAGTTGTACAGGTTTACATTAGTTCATGCATTATGAACCAACATGAACTATTGTATTTTCATAGCTTTACTCTAGAGACCGTAAACGAGAGATTCTAGATTCATCACGCCAGTGAATGTGTCTGAATCTCTAATCCTTTAAATAAGATTGAGCGCTCGGCTCGTCTCCTGCAGGTTGATCACTCCAACAAGCTCCCAAGATGCCGTTTGCCCCCAGAACACTTCCGAAAGGACTTCTGGAGCTCCAGCACATGATCTTCATCTCCTGGTGGGCTTCAGCTCTCTCCTCCCCCTCAATGTCTTCACATGTTTGAGGTCTGAAAGGAAACCTAAAGCTTTGCCACTTTCATCCCTCCCAATAATGAACAGAAGTTTCCGGTCTTGAACAATGAAAGTGTGCCTTGAGATTGCACTTTGTTGGAGCGTGTCCTCAATGGCACAGGACGTTTAAGTGCATACACATATTCAAGGGATAGTTCACCCAACAACAACAACAACAGCAAAAAACTCACTCTAGTGTCATTTTACACCTGTATGCTGTTATTTTTCAGTGCAAAACCAAAGGAGAAAGTCAATATGTCTGTCAAGCTCCAAAAAGGACAAAAAACACCATCAAATTAGTCCATATGACTCATCTGCTACAGTCTAAAAGTCCTACAATAGTTTTGTGTGAGGAACAGACCCAAATTTAAGTCATCATTCATAATGTTTCCCTTCGCCGCTACTCTCAAATCATTCATTGTTTCTGTCGGTTTGCCTCCAAGTTCCAATTAAATATAAAAGTAACAACTAGATAGGTACATTTCCTGAAGAAAATGTGAGTGGTCCTTGCCGTGGCAAAATTTCTCACCACAATGTCCCACCAACTGCCCCAAGTTGAAAGATGCAACCCCCATTACAGTAGGATGTTCTGGTGCAGAGTTATTGGTGTTGTTCCATGGTTGCTAGGGTGTTCCATCTGGTTGCTAGGCAGTTGCCAATTCTTGTCATAGTAGGAAAAAAATCCCTTACCATAGTATGCCTGTGGTAACAGACAAATCATTCGAGTGATTTTCACAAAACCTCTCAAGAAAATATATTTCTATCAGGAAGACTCGCAGATTTGAGTAAAGTTAAAGACGGCCTTTATTTGATACATTTATTGATTTATTATAAAACAGAAATGTAATGTCTCTCTTTGGCGTAGGCCCCGTTTGGCAGTCCTAAGAAGTTGTACTCGGATCCGTCATATCCTGCCAGGGGCGAGGAGGCAGGGGCGAGGAGCCTACCCCCCGTGCAGGACGGGACTCAACAGGTGGTGGTGGGGTGGAGGAGGTTGCATGTTAGCACACTGAAACAGCAATGTGATTGTGAGCAGGCTTATAAAGCAACGCTTACTGTGATTGGCTAAGAGTTACCCCGCTAATGGTGCGATGATGTACAGCTGCTTTGTGACGTCATCCAAAGAGGAAAGTCGTTCCAGAGGCAAAGCAAGTCACACATTTTGATTAATCGCTCACAGTACGACATTTTGAGTTCATGTAGAACAAATGTTCAAAATATCAGCGATGTTTTGCGATGGTGTGCGCCACATTCTCTGCTTTCATCTTGAAGCTTTTCACTGCGTCTCTGCCAGATGTGAGATCTGTGGGTTGGAGCGATGGGTAGGAGAAGGATGAGGGCTACAGTCCATTTATTTGAGTTGGACTTCAACGGGCAGTGTTCATGTCAAAGCGAGTCAACACCTAAACTGAAGTGTCAATGCCTGACCTCACTGATGCTCTTGTGTCTGGAAATGAAAACAAATCCCTGCAGCGATGTTTCAACTTCCCGTGGAAAGCTTCCAATGAGAGTAGAAGCTTTTATAGTAGCAAAGGGAGGTAATAATGCCATGCCTTTGAAATTAAATGTTCAGTGCATGTGCATTGTGTAAGGGGGCGATTTCATGCTGGAACATAAAACTGTTGCAATAAAATTAAACACACACACACACATTTCTCTAGTATGTCACAGCATTAAGATATGTCCAAACCTGTTAATTTAAAGGGGATGTCCACACACTTTTGGCCATATTGTGTACATCAAGTAGATAGTCAATTGCATAGAGTAATAACCTAGATTGAGTTGCGTTTGACCATGCAAAACAGGATGCAGAGTGTGCTCTTGTGAGGACATCAGGTGTGTTTCACACTAAATAGTGTTTGAGGTGTTTATCTTAATCAGTCCTGATCGTCTATATCCCTCTGAGATGCTACTGTCATTAATTCAGAGCGCTGGACCGGGACATTGCCCCCCTCACCCGCCTGTCCATTCTTTCACAACTCCTGACGCACGATGCCAGCAGGCGGTTTGATGTCCGTCTGTTCTGTAATAAGCTTGTGCAAACTGCAAAAATGTCTCTTTTTGAAAACTGCCCAAGTGTAAGACGCCTTGCTTTCAGTCTACTCTAAAGGAACAGGCGTTTGTAAAAGCATCAGCCATTTCTAAAATGAGAGATTAAGGAGTTGCATCAAATGACTTACATTTGAATGTCTACATCCATGGGAATTAATAAAATGTCATTATTCGTTGAAAAAGCCAAAATACTGATATTCTACAGACTTGGCTTAGGATCTTTCCAAAATCCCTTGACCAAGACAAAAGTTTCCAATTGTAACTGCTCCAAGAGATTTCAAGCTACATGCACCAAACTTGGCACAGACCTTCAGACTGTTATGATTTGGGTTGCTTTGACTATTCTAACTGATACGATGTAAGGTTTTCCTATAAGGGACCATTGAAGATGGCAAAAATACCATAGATGTCCATTGATGGAATGTTCAAACCTGTCTTGCAAAACTCTAACTAGCTATAACGCCATATTAATGCCTAGCAACGATCCAGAACAACATGGTAACACCTAGCAACCAACCAGAACACCCTAGCAACCACTTGATTATGCACAGTCTGTCTATAAGGCCTGTATAATTTTTAAACTTCACACTTAAAGCTATTTTAAACAAGGCAGGTTGTCTTGACAAACTTTAATTTTATCAAGTAACTATTGTGCTATCTTATAAAAGCCATGTTTAAAGATGACATATATTAAACACACATAAAATGTCAAATTCTGAAAATGTTTCTGAGGAAAACTCACAGACCTGTCAGGTCAATTCGTTCTTCATTAACAGAGGCGCTCTCATTTGATGCCTCGAGCGCAAATGGGTCTGCAGGGCTGATGCTTTGCATGTTAGTTGCTAGGCAACCATACATCGCATCCATCCCACAATCACCCAAAATACAAGTATCCACAGACCCTGCAAGCATGCCAAGTTTGGTGAGTTTTCACTCTAGGGATAAAAAGTTATAGCTGTTTAAATTGAGGATGATTATGCTGGATCCCTAATAATTCACTTCATAAGACTGTTTCCTTATCGGATGTAAAATGTCAAGTGATGGAACACAGGCCTTAAATATCCATCCCATAATGGCTGAAAATATACGGCAAGCTGTAAAACGGTGTTATAAATGATTTTAGAAGTAAGTGTTTATTCTTTGTGTGTTTTAATGCACTGGTAAATCAGTATGTAGTGCATTATATATGATGCATGTTATAGATGAATTACATTTGCAGTCAAACTCTGAAATGGCTCAAATACTTCTTTGTAACATCTCTATGGTTTTGACGTCCAAAAATAAACGAGCGCTCTTTCTGCAAAGTGCACCGAGCCAATTCTTGTGTGGGTGTGTGTGTGTGTGTGTGTGTGTGTTTAGAGAAATTCCTCCAGAGCTGCCGGACTGTAATTTAATCCCTGTCCCTGGAATTCAGCACTGGCTAAAACTGCAGGAGAAAATACCATCAGCAGGTTTGTTCCGGTGCAGAAATTCCTCTGACATTAAAATGGGACATCATAAACTACGCAAGCATTACAGTCTCCTGTTCACTGGGCCGAACAGCCAAATAACTAGATTTACTGGGACATAGAAAGCTGCTGTGAGAGCTGCATGCACAGTGTGTTTGTAAATTATTCTGAAATTGAGTGGAATTTGGGGCTGTGATATCCAAAGAAAGTCCTGTCTGCAGCTTATGTTCTGTACTGGTCGAGTTTGGAAAGGTACTTCCGAGATATTCGCTCTCCAGTGGAAGCTACGTGGATCCTATAGTGCAGGATATGAGCCAGATCTTAGACTCCAAACGCAGACACTTGATAAGGGACAAGGACTTCACTTAAATGACCCATAATACTCTTTTCTTCCCCTGAAGTCCACTTATAATGTTGCACCAGTCATAATTTAGTTCTTTGTGATCGTTGTTTATCCTCTCTTTGACACATATAAACAGGGCTGGACTGGTATTCTGGCATACCGGGCATTTTCCCGGTGGGCACAGGGATGGATTACCGACTGGGCCAATGGGGCCAGTGCCCAGGAGCCCTTGACCACCAGAGACCCTTTACTTGACTTTAAGGTTGCGTGATCCAGTTTTGCGATCCCCCAGTTTGAAAACCTATCAACAATGAAAACGAAAAAAACTTTTGGGCATGAAAACGACCCACCGCACTTTTGGAGGGGGGTGCTTGGATATAATTGTCCCCGGGGCCTTTGCGATTCATAAATCCGTCCCTGGGGGCCGACGCACATTGGGGCTGTTCAGGGGCGGACTGGCCATCGGGAGAACCGAGGTACCTCGAAATGGGCTGAATTGGTCGCGATGAGCTAAAATGAGCAGAAAATGATGCAGAACGGACCACAAAACAGTGCCACGATATGCAGAAATGACCAGCCCCTCCCCAAAGTCCAGCCTTCCACGTAAACCATATGCTATTAAGGGTGTAACTGGCCTTCATTACAACCTGGAGCTTTCAAGCTTAAAAAAAGACACAAATAATTCAGAAAACTGTGCATTATATATTATATATATATGGTTCAAAGAATGAGGAAGTGGGAGACGGTGATTCCAACACAGGAAAGTCTTTATATTCTAACAAAACTCGTTCACTCAATAGCGACAATGAAAAAGCTCACAGTCATGGGGATGCCAAGAAATAAACTCAAATCTGTGTGTAATGCTGCATTTAAGCCTGCTTCATCTTACATCAGTGGATCCATCCATTGGCTCACAGAATTTGTAATAACTACTTCATTCATTCATTCGTTCATTGTCCATTTTTGGTAATTATGCACCAGTAGAAAGCACCAAATGACCATCATTTATGCTTCGAATGAGGAAAAAGCAGTTATTAATGAACGGAAAAAGTCGAATTATCTCTTACTAAGAGACGTTTCCCCACAAATGACAACAAAGCATATCTATCAAACTGTGAACAGACGACCGACTTGTACTTCAGTGAAGGAGCGCAATCGTTCAGCGGGTTAAATCGATGAAATGCTCCTTAACAGCCTGCACGCAAATGACGTTGGCTCTCACTATAGTCAGTCCTACTGGCAGTCTCGCGTTTCCAGTGCAGGCCGATTTCGGAGGGCCCTCGGGCTGTAGTTCGGGGACCCCTGATTTAGTTGAACGTGTATGTCGTATGAGTTCATATCGAGATCTCTGACTTTGGTATCTTGGTGAATCTGAACACAGTTTGAGAAATGACTGATGAAAATCTAGAGGAGACACATTTGAGATTAGATTGAGATTGCAATCACTATGGAATAATTATGGTCAAATGCCACTTTGATGAGAAAGTCTTAGCCAGGGAAATGGAAATGGGAATGGGAATGTTAAGATAACACAATTTAAAAGCTAATTAGTGGAATGTGATACGGAGCACAAAAAGCTCCCAAAGGGATTTTTAGGTCAATACAGTGATCATAAGTATTGATTATGGAACACAGTGAGAACATTCCCAGCTAATTATGTAGCCTTTTAGTATTCATGATTCACATGAAATCAATAAACTGCTATCAATGTGTTTCGTGCAGGGAAATGAGAAACCAACAGTGATTGAATACAAATTTCTGTCTACCCATGATGCATCAGATAAGTCATACACGTAGGATCCCACTCCAAAATACAACGATATATTTTCAAAAGCGACTACTCACTTAACACAGCTGAATATCCCAATATAATGACCCAATATGTGTAACCCATCTATTGGGTAAAAAAAAATGACCCAACGTTTTTTAGAGTGACCACCTCATTAGTCATTTCATAGGATGCTAGACATAAAAGCAGCAACTGTTCGCTGTCTCTGTATATTAAATATCCCCTTTAAAGCAGCGCCACTAACAATATCATCGGTCGGCTAGTCGGCCATCTTGTCCCATCCCTAAAAACAGTCTAAAGAGGCTTCAAAAAGCCGCCGTGACCCAGGTGGTGTAGTATAACGTTTAAGTAACATCTAAAAGGACCAACGTCTTTCCCCTTTACAACTGTCCATCCATCATCGTGGATATTTCTCGCTCTCAGTCACTGGTGTGTATGTGTGAAACACCTGCCGTGGTGGATGGAGGAAATCGTGGGACGTTTCTAGATTGATGGAGCAAAAGAGCACAGCATCGCTCCGGGCGACATTCAGCGTGAGTGACCAGCACTACGAGCGCTCTCGCTTACACAGCGCCATCCATCATACAGGATACAGTCTGTCAGTGGTATAATGGTGTGCAGATTAAAATGACGCCTGTGGTGGGGGGTGTCGGTGGGCGGGCGTAACTAAATCGTGTCTGTTTTCATGCTGAAGCTCTTTCAGAGATGGAAATCGACTGTGATGAAAGCAATATATATGGATTAAGGGTTGGGGAAACTCAATGTCATGCTGCACAATTTACTGCAGTTTTAATTTAACACAGATTTAAAACATAAAGGGTGAAAAACAGTAGATATTAGGCATCTGACAGGTAAAAAGCTTGTTCAATTTCAGCCCTTTTTTATTTTCGGATGGTCAACTTTTGATGATAGATGACTTTTCACATTTAAAGAAAAATAAACGATCAATTTGTAAAATGTTTGGTGTTTGGGGGATTCAACGGTGAACTCACTACGGATTAATTGAATGCAATAATTGCAATTATTCACCAAAATAATCTCTGGGAATTTTCCATTTGTGCTTTCCAGGCCTGGAAAAGTGACAGAAATGAATCAAATCTACAGAAATTCCCATGACTCATAAATGTATTCTTTCTTTCTTGTTTTAAGCACACACCTTACAACAGAAAGGGCAAACGACTCCGAGCGTCTCACGGAGATCTCATGAGAATGATTGAGGGTTCAGAATGAGGGTCTGACAGCTGGACTCAAGACCACAACCATGGAAAATGGGATGTCATGTGTGAGAAATGAGTCGTTCTGTCGACAGCCAGACTCAAGCACTGAAGCGTTTCAAAGAGAAGCTCGAAGCCGTTTAGAAATAACTTACAAATCCATCCAAATCATCACAAACTCCACAGATGTGAAGCGTAAAACAATATGGAAGCATCGTTTGATGACGCAGAGATGCAGAAATGAGATACACAACCACCCTACAATGATAAAAGTATTTCTTATATTTCTATTCGTCATAAACAGTGTGTTAAAATGAACGCTTTTCCATTCTGCTCTAAAGTGACGGCACGTTAGATCAGGCCACGCCCATGACTGGTGACAGCCTCCGCCCTATTATCATAGCTCCTCCCCTGAGTGATGGACACACGGTCCTGGAGCAGATACAGTGAGAAGAATAATGTCTCATAAGTGTCTATTTTAAGTGCACTAGTGGACTGTTAAACCTAAAATTTAGTGGCATAAAAAGTAATAATATCAACATGAAACAGTGACAGAAGCTACATCAATGCAACCATTATAATTCAAACTCTCCTCTATATGAGCATAAATGGCAGTTTATCTGTTATTCCGCCTCTACGGATGGAAAATCTGGAGATCTGTTTGTTTCTGTGGGCAGATCTTGATATCATTCAAAGCTCAGGGTCCAGGAAATGTCGACTCACCCGCTCCAAGGAAACCCGAGTGAGAATGGAGGCGTTTGTTGTGGACGGAAGTGCCTGCAAACCCGTCGCCGATTACTCTGACCAGCACCGGGGTCCCCCAAACAAGAGCGGCATTGAGCCAACAATCGCAAGAAGATCGTCCCATCTCACGATCTCTTTCATAAACGCAATCACATTCAATCTTCCCCATCTGCCCTTATTTCTCCAGTCAGTTTAGAGGATTCCTCACAGAGCATCAGTGACTAACCCTCATGAAAATGGATGACATCACCAAAAATTCAAGAAGTCGTATTGCAGTTTTGTGGTGGAGGTTTGGATCTCCATGGATCTGAGGTTTCGACGGAATGTTGGGGAGTTTGATTGACAGCTGCTCCCTTCTGCCATCTGACCTACATCTAAAGATGAAGTCTGTTACTCATTCTAAACGGGACTTTTTTTCAGAGGAGCAAATGCATGAGCTTTTTGTAGACAGTTTCTGAAGTCAATCATCACTATTGCTATTATTCATAGCTGTTGAACCTGCATGAACGGCCCCTAAGATGAACAAAAACGTTGCAGAAAGCACCAAACCTCCTCTCCATTTACAGGGTCCCCCAATAACGTCTCACAATAACCAAACTGTATAGCATCATACCACTTTTATTCCCAAACAGACTAAACAATCAACAAAAAAAAAATGTAAATCGATACAATACAAGCATCACATTGTAGCTTGCCTCCAAAGCAATACGGTTCATTGGTTCATTTAATGTTCCCTATGGGGGTAAACGTCAAATGAGTTTGCCATATCGAACTATTACCGCGACTTGTCTTGAGACCGGCTGGGACCCATTCACCCCCTGAATACGCCCTTGTGTTGTGCCCTGTAAACATCAGGGTTCAAAGCCACGTGAACCCTGGGATCTGTGGGGTCAAAGGTCACGCTCCGTGGGACAGCAGAAACCAGAGACGTTTAACAGCTCAATCAGAGATCGTTTCACTCCAGACCGTGTAACAACATGATGTGTGATCTCGTGATACGGTGTTGTTTATATTCACAGTTCACATAAATAGACAATGCCCATCTTCTTAGTGGGTGAGTGAGTGGTGCTTGCTCTTGTAAAATGCACATCTACAATAGGCCCAAATAAACACTGTATTGTGTAAATCTAGAATGAATGCTGTGCATAAACGCGTCACAGAGTAACTGGCATTCAAAGGACCATGAATAAAACAAAGTGATCTAATGCTAATCCTGTCGGGCTTCTGAGAGTGGTGCGTAACTGCGGTAACCTTGTGGTAGAGTAAACATCCTGGGTTTTACCCACTCACCCGAGGGCACCGCGGCATGCATTTACTGACAACAAACACACAGACGCAAGGCGACTCTTCAGAACGACTCGCCTTCAGGAAAGTATCTGGAAAAACTTTGAAATTACAATAAAAAAGATTTAACATTTTAAAATGTTACACGTGATCTACACACCTTGATTTGTTTTCATGCTTGAATATTTTCTCAGTAATAAACCACATTTTGCAGCACAAAAATGTCATGAAGCATCATTCCGAACATGCAAAGGACCAAAAAGAGTCAGAAGCACCACTTGTCTTTGCATTTACATTGTTTCTGTCTTTAGGTGAACCCAAATAACTAGAACACTATATTACATTAATGGTTTTTGCATCCTTGTTGCGGGGGCTAATAATAATTAAAAATGACACATTTACTTAATAGCAATTAATATATGATTTATATATTATTCAGACAGACTCTTTATTATTTGCTGATGTGGCAATCATTAATGAATGGCTTAATTAATCATGAGTCATACATTAACTCAATATTATCTGTGCATTAGTTAATCATTAATTAATGGCTTAATTAATCATGAGTCATACATTAACTCAATATTATCTGTGCATTAGTTAATCATTAATGAATGGCTTAATTAATCATGAGTCATACATTAACTCAATATTATCTGTGCATTAGTTAATCATTAATTAATGGCTTAATTAATCATGAGTCATACATTAACTCAATATTATCTGTGCATTAGTTAATCATTAATTAATGGCTTGATTAATCATGAGTCATACATTAACTCAATATTATCTGTGCATTAGTTAATCATTAATTAATGGTTAGTTAATCATGAGTCATACATTAACTCAATATTATCTGTGCATTAGTTAATCATTAATTAATGGTTAGTTAATCATGAGTCATACATTAACTCAATATTATCTGTGCATTAGTTAATCATTAATTAATGGTTAGTTAATCATGAGTCATACATTAACTCAATATTATCTGTGCATTAGTTAATCATTAATTAATGCTTATTAATGCACCCGTATTGTAAAGTGTTTCAAGGGATTCTCATAAGTGAGAATGCTTAAAGGCCCCCTAGTCTCCTTGAATTTGTATAAAAACAACCTCCCATTACTTTTCAAACTAATTATGTTGCGCCATAAATATTCAATAAAAAGATATGCATTTTTTAAAAATCTTAATACAATGTGCAGCCTGAAAAAAGGTCATTGTCCTTAAATGGCCTCCCATTGAGCCCCATCGCACCTTTATATATATTAAGAATGTGCATTCTCATTATACTTTATATTTCCAGTGTTAATAATGTGTCCAGGACCAGTGCAGGGCATTCTGGAAAAGCTTTGAATGGCCACGTCACTTGATTGATGCACGTTTCAAACCCTGAATGACTCCATACATCAGAGTAATTGACTCCGCCGAGACTTTGACTGGTGACAATTAATGCTAAAAGCCCCACAAATGAACAGCCCCTGAAAAACACAGACAGTGTTTAGTTACTGGTGAGAATTAATTAAAAAAACAAATGGAATAATAATCACATGCAGACCCTCCATTTGAGCTGTTTTTATTGCCTGTTGCACTTCACATATGCAGTTAAAGAGAAGGATATTGTCTAAATTGAAAATGTTTGCTCTAATAAATAATTAGTGAGTTTTTATCTTTGACAAATGGTGATACCAGTCTTCCTCTTTTTAAAATGTAACCTGTAACTAGACGACTGTAGCGTGAATGAGTTCAGTGTTCAGCAAGAATCTGAATAAACGTTTACACAAGGCGACACGTGGATTCATGAAGGCTTATTTATTATTTATTATCTTTAAGGAAGGAAAGAAAAGTTACACAACGCCTTCTCCAGACTGATTAACCTTAAAACTGAAGGTTAACAACTTTATGAGCAATCAAATGTATATTTCACCCTGGGGAGGAAGAACTCCCACTCAGAAGTCCAGTGTGATATTAAAGTACGCTGCAGAATTGGAAGTGGACATATACAGCCAGATTATTACCTCGATATATCCTGCAGTACTAAATACTGGAGTCTAGACCATGTGCATTAAACTAGATGCTTTTTCAGGCTTTAGTGTGCATCATACACCGACTAATGTGTTATCGAGTCACTCTTGCATCGTCACACACACAGTTGAATGCGGGCGTCTGTTCTCTGACCTTATAAGGACTCGGGGTGAAACTGTGAACAGACCGACAGACGTCTGATCTACAAAAGCAAATGGAAAACAGTCGCTAAGCCTGAACAAACCAGGAGAGAGGCGGTCGAAAGACCAGGCCTCTCATCAGACGCCAACACTGCTTTGTTTTGACAGTTTCGATTTTAGAGACTTCAACAAAAGCCCCATGTTTGCCAAGACTTTGACTTACATTGAAGGAGGGACTAGAGAGCAGAACGTGTCCCGGACCAAACGTCCACTGTAAAGACAATGCATTAGCACATGGAGTCTGTGGAACTGTCTTGAGTGTTTCAACAAGGTACATTTAAAGTAACATGATCCTTAAGATTTCAGAAGTTCCTCTGTGACGTCACAAGCCTAAACTCAACAAACTGCATAATTTATGTTCTTGTTTAGATGTATTTTTCACACCACAGCAAAACCGTGCGCCCTGTAGTTCTTGGCTAGCACAACGCCAACAACAAATAGTCTACAGATGTGCTGAATCTTCACATTATCTGCAGCGTAGAAGAATATTCAGATCTGTTTGTGAGAGTCAAGACTAGGAACGTCATACACATTTGACTGTTCAGTGAGAAGCGAGGCAGACAAATTTCTTGTTGCAGTTCCATATTTGACCACAGATTTCCATTGTAAAAATGAGGGGCGCTGTAGAGCAGATTCTCTAACCCACATGCTTGTAGATTTTATACAATGTAAAAACTTTCCGTAATTTTAACGGTAAAAAACTGCAGTAATTAGTACCCTAGGAGAGCACCAGAAAGTCCACCGGCTGCACTTATTAGCATGTTATACGTAATTCAAGGACCCAAAAGCAGTTGCGGAACACAGATGACCGCTTCACGCTCATATCACGCGAACCACCCCGGTCCCCCTGGAACTCTGCGTAGGGAATCTATTTGGCCAGCGGTGGCATTGCCCATAACCCAAAGCTAAATCTAACCATCAGTGGAGTAAAAATGTAATGCAACCTTCAAATGGTGCTCATCACTGATTATGCGATTGCAATTGCTTCCTGGTTTTAACGCGGGGTCTGAACCCGGGTCTCCACGCCGCTGATGCTACATGCTTTCGGTCGCGGCAAAAGGGGAGGTAAACACGCCGGAGCCGATGCAAAAATATCTGATAGGAGATGCCGCTTGTCAGTGAGTCAGCATAAAGTGGCTGACCCAAGGGTACAGGAACTCTCGAAAACAACATGCCAGCTTCCCGTGTGATCGAGTTGCAAGATGACTTAGAATCTTCACTGCATATTACTCTCTAAAGCAACATGATACCATCAAAATTAACATTTCAGGGAAAAATATGTGTTTATCTGTAATTATGGGTACTTGTATCACATATTGGCCAACTTCAGCGGTTTGTTGTTGCAGTGCCGCCAGTGTCGTCTTACTTGACGTACTGCAATTGCTTTGAAAAGTGAGTGGAAAGCTGTTAACATTCCCTCCGTTCAGAATGTTGATTGCTGCACTTGCGCTGTATTTCTGCAGGATTAGAGGTTTATTGGCTTTGGGAAGTGCATTCTGGTATTCCTGTAAGTAGAACCAGGTGTTTGGAACAGAGTGTTACTGTACTCTCGGACGCTTCTCTTCAAGGCGTGTTTGCACAGTTTCACTTACTCCCAGACTGTGTATCATGTGTTCCTCATTTCATGTTCATAGTGGACGTGTGCTTGACTGACAATTTTTTGGCTTTCCTCTTGAGGTTTTTCCAGAACCATTCACACTCCAGTTCTTGTATCGGCCTGATTATTTGTTCAAAATGAGCTGATGATCTTATCAAATAAAGAGGCGTTCACAAGATGAAAATAAATGTAGGGTTTTGCTGCAGCATGCAACTTTTGCTTTCAGACCAGGAATGTAATCCATGCATGGTTTTATATTCTGCTGCAAATCAACATAATGTGTTCTCGAAGATGCAAGGACTTAATATAGACTGTAATCAAATGCATCAATAGATCAGTGAAATATAAACCCAGTCCCTCTGTCTAAAACCGTCCAAGCAAACAGATGCTGTGAGTCTAGATCAGGAATCCACCGTGTGTTTACAATAGTTTATTACTGAGGGGTTTAAAGTGTTGCGAGGTCCAGACTGGCTTTGATGCCCCGTGTAATACAGAGAAAGTCGAAGCCCGGCTTGCAATTATAACTCATTAGGGTGGCCGATCCACTGGTGTGCTGTGATGTTGGAGGGCGAGCGGGCCGAGTCAGGTTCCCCAGAGGAAGTCACGGAGTCAGACTGCATGACATCGCGAGGGTGGGCCGGGGCAAGGCGGGTGGGTTTGTGTGGCGCACTGTAAAAGGAAGGTCGGATCAGTTCCACAATGGAGATTGTATCTCATGGTAACACTTAGCATGTCTTCAGCGAGCTATTTTCTGTCGTCTCCTGAGGTGCATTCCAGGGGCGGGCGGGATAAGCGTTAGCACATGATTCCCAATCGCTGCTACAGGAATACCATCTCATTAGGCACAAAATAAACAAGTGAACGCATCTGTTACAGTAAACTACAGGGCACTGTTTTCAAACAGTGTTTTAACAGCTAAGAATTAAATAAAATGACGAGTCCCGAGAGGCAATGTGTTACAATGACCTCACCACGTTTAAAGGCTGTTAATGCATGCTTTTCAAAAATGGTGGCAATAGTAATAGGATAAAAAAAACCTACATTTAACTTAAGAAGAATTAAATGTATTAATAGTAATATTTACAAAATTTTTACATTTATTATATATATATATATATATATATATATATATATATTCAACAGAAAGAAGTTGTGTTTGGCCATACAAAACTAACCACCACAATGCAAAGCTGTTCTGAAAGGGCATTTTATTAGTGGTTGCTAGGGTGTTCTGAATGGTTGCCAGGGTGTTGCTAGGTGGTTGTAAGGGTGTTCTGGATGGTTGCCAGGACATTTATAGGTGGTTGCTAGAATGTTCTGGATGGTTTCCAGGGTGTTGCTAGGTTGTTGCAAGGGTGTTCTGGATGGTTGCCAGGGCATTTCTTGGTGGTTGCTAGAGTGTTCTGGATGGTTGCCAGGTTGTTGCTAGATGGTTGCAAGGATGTTCCGGATGGTTGCCAGGATTTTTCTAGGTGGTTGCTAGAGTATTCTGGATGGTTGCCACGGTGTTGCTAGTTGGTTGCCAGGACATTTCCAGGTGGTTGCTAGAGTGTTCTGGATGGTTTCTAGGGTGTTGCTAGGTGGTTACAAGGACATTTCTATGTGGTTGCTAGAATGTTCTTGATGGTTGCCAGGACATTTCTAGGTGGTTGCTAGAATGTTCTTGATGGTTGCCAGAACATTTCTAGGTGGTTGCTAGAATGTTCTTGATGGTTGCCAGGACATTTCTAGGTGGTTGCAAGGGTGTTCTGGATGGTAGCCAGAGCATTGATTGGCAGTTGCTAAGGTGTTTTAGAGGGTTGCCAATTTGTTGATAGGGTATTCTGTATGATCGGCAGGACATTGCTAGGTGGTTGCTAGAGTGTTCTGAATGGTAGCCAGGATGTTTCTAGGTGGTTGCTAGGGATTTCTGGATGGTTGCCAGGTCATTGCTAAGTGGTTGTTAGGGTGTTCTGGATGGTTGCCAGGTCATTGATAGGTGGTTGCTAGGATGTTCTGGATGGTTGACAGGGTGTTGCTAGGTTGCTGGTATGGTGTTCTGGATGGTTGCCAGGCCATTGCTAAGTGGTTGTTACGGTGTTCTGGATGGTTGCCAGGTAATTTCCAGGTGATTTCTAGGGTGTTCTGGATTAGTGACATGCACAGACCTTAACAGGGGCTGTAATAAAGACACCTTAGATCTCCGCATTCATCAAGGCACCTCCACTTCAATAGGCAGCTTTAGATTTGTGAATGAATGGGTGGGGACTTGCGCCCCTGTAGCTCCTGTTCTGTGAACATCAGTGTTCTGGATGATTGCAAGGGTCCACAACTCCATTACACAATAGTGATGCTTCTCATAATGAACTTTACAATAAGATTCTAATTGTTAAAAATGGTTCTAAATGCATTAGATATCATGAGCTAACAATGAACATTCTTTACAAAATGTATGAATATATAATTACATTTCTGTGCAATTGAACAACAACTTCAAACATGGCTCATCCAATCAACAAGAGTTGAAACCATTTACTTTATTAGCCCCTATATACCCCTGCTCTGTTAACACCGACTGTCTCTCTCTGTAAGAGTCTCTCCATGTCTAATCAGCAAATGACAATTAGTGAGTGAAATCAGGAGCTTAACCTCTGACCTCTCTGATTTGTGAAGCTGTGCTCGCTGTGTTAGTATGAGTTACAGACGAGGTTACCACAGGGTCATGAGCACAGAATTACAGCTGAAGGGATGCATGATGTTTGCAGATAAGACGAGTGCCTATAGAGAGGTAGTGTTTACATTAGTTGGGGTGGAAAGGTCAGCAGAGGTCACAATGATGAGATCAGATGGGTTGTTTTGAGCTCTTTGAAATTAAAATGGTTTGAACATTGTAATTTGTTGTTTGCATTAAGAGAGAGATCAGTTCTGAACATGTCTGCTGCAATGCTCCAAAAACGTCCCATGAAAAATATATGACTGTGGGAACAAATTAGGCTAAATTATTTTAAGCGGTTCTTTAGTGTATCATGGCAGTTCAGATGTGAAATACAGTACTTGGTGTTGCCTGATGCAGGTGGCCGGAGGAGGGGACGTCGTTAGCGGTGTGCACGGCCGCCCCCCAATCGGGCTAATCGGCCAAGGAGAGGGATAAGGCCGAGCCGGATGCGCCGTTGAGAGAGAGAGCGCCACACGCAGCTGCCGTTTGGGTCTATTTAAGTATTCATTAAACATTATTTTGACTGTTCAGCTGGTTCCCACCTTCTCCTTTCTCAATCTAACCCTGTTACATTGGTCCCGAAACCCGGGAAGGAGGAGGGGTTTGCTGTCATGGAGAGCTTGCCACTGCCGTCCGCCCAAAAGAGCAGCAGCGGCTGTCCACCGGGGGACGGAGGAGTTGCTACCAGCCGCCTGGACGTGGCGGCCACCATCCGTGAGTGGAGGAGAGGCTCGCTGCCGGCCACCTGGAGTGGTGGAGCCGTTGCCAGGGGTCGGGGACTCGCTCCGCGGATATCATCCACCAGAGGATGGAGGAGTGGCCCGAGGACCAGACGACGGCGTGTCTGGAAACCGGCTAGCAATTTATTCTCTCTCTCCACCTTGCCCTTTCCCTCTCCCCTTTTCCCTCCCCTTGTCTCCCTCCCAGGTCTCAAAAGGCAGGGAACGCACCCACCCCGGGCTTACCAGCCGAGGAGAGGGACAAGGCCGAACCGGACGCGGCGTTGATAGAGAGAGAGAGCCATACGCAGCTGCCGTGTGTGTTTATGTTTGTCTACGTTTTCATTAAACATTATTTTGACTGTTCAACCGGTTCCCGCCTCCTCCCTGTTACACCTCATCAAAGTATTGGAAACCTTTGTGTGTTTGTGTAGCATTATCGTAGCATGGCTTAATGCAGTTTTACGCTCCAGCAGTCTTCTATACAGTTCTGGAGGTGGTAAAAACATTAAAGATGCATTACTGGAATCATTTTTACTCAAAGATTTGTTTTCAACCATATTAGTAAAGAAACACAACCAATGACACATTGAAAATCTCTTAAGTGTCTCTTAAAAGCCCCTAAATATGTTACACACCAGCCCAAATTTCCTCATTCCCCATTTCCTCATTGTCTGTAATTTGTGCTCTTAAAAATTCAAGATAAGATACATTTCTGTGCCATTTGTGCCAACCCGGAGCCCGAAAGCAACACTGTCCATTTCAAACTCATTTCTGTCCATAAAAGGCATTACGGAGTCACACTGTCCCGTTGTAAAATCATAATCGGCAACTGTAAACACTCACCTGATATATTTTAAACAAATGAGGTTTCTATTTTTAGTTGAGAAACCTCAAGGGGTTGTTATCATGTAAGAATTTACGTGTGCCGTGTAAGACCACCCCAAATGTTTTAACAGAGACAAAACATTTACTCAAACTAACGTCAAATATATGACTGCCAAGTTCAGCATGCATCGATGAACTCAGTTACCCCTGTGACAAAACTACTGAACATGTCACATTATTCTCAGTTATTACAGTAACATATAGTGATATTTTACACTGCCAGCTTTATGGAAATATTTCATGCAAAAATGAGAATATAAGTTAAAACTGTTGGACATCAGATACTCTCTCAATTTGACAAACGTAACGTCCAAGTATCGTTGTTTTTAAATTTGACCACTTCAGTGACTCGCAGCTGTTGGTATTGATTTACTGCGCCAAACATGGAGTTCATGGCATTTATTGAAGTCAACACAAGGCATTTGCTGCCCATTTTACTTCTGTGATGTGACATATTTCAGAGGATATTTAGGCATGCAAAAAAGTACCCATTTTACCCATCAGGAATGAATTGAATGGCCAATGCTTGACTTTCACTCAGCTCACCGATGCATCTCGATGAGAGAAGATTGTTGGGCTGAAGTGACATGGATTAAACCACTGGAGTTTCATGGATTGACATTATTGTAACGAGTAGTTGCTGAGATGGGAGACGCTGGATCTAACTTTAGGCTTTTAATGAAGATGATGACGATGATGATGATGATGATGTTGATGAAGATGAAGTAAAACAAACAAACAAACTCAAATAGCAACAAACAAAAACGAAAAAAATGGGATCAAAACTAGAGGGTATTTATACACACAAGGGCTAATGAGGGAATGGAGAACAGGTGAGAACAATGGGGAACAGATGGCAGTGATGAGGGCAGTGCATTATGGGAAATGTAGTCCAGGGGAAATGGAAGACAGAGGAGAAAAACCACTTCAAAATGAGTCTTTGGGAACACGATGGAAACACACTGTGACAATTATGCTGCCTTTGTTTACTTTTTGGAGCTTGAAAGTCCTAGTTATGGACAAAGAGATGTTTAAAACTCTTCCACGGAATAAAGAAAGTCAACCGATTAAATGATGATGGAATTATCCTTTTTGGGAAAACTATTCCTTTGAAAATAACCAGCTCTCGAATCCCAACTCTACGAAGTATTCTTCATTTGTAAACACTTTTAGTCTAATATTGGGCTGATTGAGCAATTCAGACGAACAAAAGAATTATATTATATTATATTATATTATATTATATTATATTAAGAGTGTTTGGCAGGACTGTCCACGTCCAAGTTTGAGAATTCATCTGGCAGATATTACAACAACACAACTCAAAGACGAGAGTCATCATGTGATTTTGAGCGAGTGGTTGGTCCTGTTACCTCATCGGGGTGGTCCTGATGTATCTCTGGACCAGCGGCCCTTCAGGACAGGGTGATAACTGATCCCAGAACAGTATACTTACTGAGACGAGCGCCTCAAACGTCTGCCGATGGGTTGAGACGCACAGATATTCCTTCATTAAAGAGAGCAAAACTTCCCAAAACATTATGCTGTTGTTATTTGTACAAAAGGAGGATTTTTGAAGAATCTAAACACAGATCTTTTTCTTAAAAAAGGCAAAACAGTGTCGTAACATCAGTCCATATGAACAGTTGCTATGTTGAAAGTGTTTCTCTGTAATGAGGTTTGCATGTTCCTCTACGGATAGAAAAACATGCATGTATTATTCCCAGTCAGGAAAGCAGGACGTGTGACACACAGTGAAAAACAACAGTGAGCGTGGCGTGTTATTTCCTGGGGTCAGAATGTGTTCTGGAAACCAGACCGGACCACAGAAACCCCACAGCGCCTGAGAGTGGGCCGGCAGATAACATGATATCACACACACACACACTCTTTGTGTAAGGATTCAAGTTGTGTGGACATAGATATTAATATTTCCCGTTGTGCCCCTGAACAGCCACATTTAAAAAGATAAAGAGAGATAAATTATGGGTGTGTGGCAGGGCGGAGGGCGGGGCCGGGTCGTGATTCCGAACACTCTGCCCCTAATTAGGCTGATGAAGCCTGTGAGGGATAAGGGCGACCGGCATCGGTGTGTGTTTGCGTTTTTTTAGTTATTAAATTATTATTTATATTGTTAAGCCGGTTCTCGCCTCCTCGTTTCCATTGAATGTGTTACACTGGTGCCGAAACACGGGAAGGAGGAGGGATGCGCCGTAGTAAAGTCCTCGCCACTACCATCCACCCCAACGGAGCAGCCGCGGTCTTCCGCCGGGGGACGGAGGAGCACGGATGTCTGAGAGTGGAGGAATGGGTGGCGACCGCGAGGGGAGGAGGGGCTCCTAACCGACCACTTGGGGCGAGGGAGACCAATTCCGTCCTCCAGAATGCGGCGGGGCGTTCCGTTCTCCAGGGGCCGGAGAACTGCCTCTGATCTGCCCGGGGAGTTCAACTGATACCCGTCAGGTGAAGCAGCATTTTATAGCACCATCATTTTTTGTGGGGGATTTTTCCCATTTTTCCCCCAATTTGGAACGCCCAATTCCCAATGCGCTCTAAGTCCACGTGGTGGCATAGTGACTCACTATTCTACGCGGCATCCACACACAACTCGCCACACACCCCACCGAGAGCGAGAAACACATTATAGTGACCACGATGAGGTTACCCCATGTGACTCTACCATCCCTAGCAACCGGGCCAATTTGGTTACCCCATGTGACTCTACCCTCCCTAGTAACCAGGCCCATTTGATTACCCCATGTGACTCTACCCTCCCTAGCAACCAGGCCAATTTGGTTACCCCATGTGACTCTACCCTCCCTAGTAACCAGGCCCATTTGATTACCCCATGTGACTCTACCCTCCCTAGCAACCAGGCCAATTTGGTTACCCCATGTGACTCTACCCTCCATAGCAACCGGGCCAATTTGGTTACCCCATGTGACTCTACCCTCCCTAGTAACCAGGCCCATTTGATTACCCCATGTGACTCTACCCTCCCTAGCAACCAGGCCAATTTGGTTACCCCATGTGACTCTACCCTCCATAGCAACCGGGACAATTTGGTTACCCCATGTGACGCTACCCTCCCTAGCAACCAGGCCAATTTGGTTACCCCATGTGACTCTACCCTCCCTAGCAACCGGGCTAATTTGGTTGCTAAGGAGACCCGGCTGGAGTCACTCAGCACACCCTGGACTCAAACTAGTGAACTCCAGGGCTGGTAGCCAGCGTCTTTACCACTGAAGCTACCCAGACCCCATTGCACCATCACTAAAAACAAAACAAATACAGCATTTAGGTTTGCAATCAATTGTCTGTTGTTAAAATAATAATATTAATTATAATAAATGTGGTGTTGTAACCACCGTGACACAAATGTAGGAAGCAAAGAGCTCTCTCTGACGTGATCAGACGGGGTCTGGATTCGACTCCAGACGCACAGGACGGCGTGATTGATGACGCTTCACCCTGTCGAAGAAAGGGTTACAGATCACTGCAACAGTACTCTGAGGTTCAGACTTATCTTCATTGTTTTGTGCTCACATACACTCCCCTCCCTTTGCTTGTCTCTGCTTCCTAAAATGAGTTTTTTTAAAGAGAAAAATGAGCGTGAGGTCCTCGTGGTTCAGTACGCCAACATCACAGTGGGCTGTCCATATTTAAGCAGTCTAATAGTTGGAGGCCTGATGAAGCCAATCCTTCAGTGAGAGCATGCCAAGAAATTGCGCACACACCTGCTGCTGCAGAAATAAATGAAGTTGTTAACAGATCTGAATGCGCAGCTGTGAAAATCATTATTCAAACGTGTCTCAATGCAGAAATGGATTATTGTAAACAGTCATTTGCAGTCTTGAAGGTGAAACGAAGCTGATATTTGCCAGAGCGCCAACATATAATATAACAAGCCGAGTTCAGGGTCACAAGGTCCCTACACAGTGCACACTGAGCAGGGGACATCAGTAGAAGTTCACTTTAGTTCATGTGAAATGCACTGCAATGCATCAAAGTCGCATGGATTAGGATGTTTTACATTTAAAAATTATATAAATGTAATACAGTTACAATAAAAAATGCATTTAGATTCTTAATACAGATTTATATGCTCTTAATACAAATATAAGGTGTAATATTTAAATAAAAAGTTCAATTAAATTAGTGTACTTTAGTTTGGCTAATATTCGGCCATTTATCGGCACGTATTTTAAAAACTTACTTTGGGTTTAGTTGCATAAAAATATTTTAATTGTTTTTATAATATCAAACTTACAATTTGTACATTTTCTCAGCTCTCTATACACAGGAATATATAGTGACCGACATTTATAGTTTTTAGGAAGGAGTCCCTTGTATAGTCATAGTCGTATTTAGGGGTCCTTGGCATCAAAACGTTTTGAACCACCGCTGTACGTGATTTTTATTCATTTATTGTTTTTGACACGTACAAAACGTCCTCTTTACCTTCTATCAGATATCATGGAAATAGGTGTCATGAAATATTACACCTGTCTCTGTGAAAGCCCGATAATACGTCTCTGTCAACCGCTGAAAAAATAAATACATTCTTTGTTAGCCGTATGTAATACTAGATCAGTGTAACTGTTTGGTTTTGCTGAAATAAAATGTCATCTTACCTGTGAAAATGAGACGCTGACCTGCTCCATCTCTGATTATAATGGTCTTCAAGCAGATCAATGTGGGGGCGTGTCTTTGTAAAGAGGGGGCGTGTCTAATTCAATGGCTAAATCTCGTGGAAGTTCTAGAGCGGCTAACATCGCAATTACAGTACCTTTAAAAGTAAACATTACATCAAAATTGCCCCAATTGTTCTTTGCATTGGAAGGTTTTTGTTGTCTTTGTAATCGTTCATTAAAATGCAATAAATGCAAACTTTACTGTTTGTCTGATATTTTAAATCTCTCTTAATTTTCATCCCTGGAAGTAAAATGGGTTAAAATGGTTAAATGTTTGTTGTTCTCTATCTGGATGAGTCATTTGGGTAGTTTTTACATTGCGTCTTGAGACCAGAAACAGAAAACAGGCAATTAGAATCATTATAGCGCCACCCAGTGGTTGCTCAGGAAAACCGGAGCTACTGCGATAACAAGGTCCGCGTTTTTTCCATAGGAGAGAGTGTCACGGCAAAGTCAGTCCACTGTCGACCATCTTTGAAACGCTCTCGGGAGGCTATTTACAGCCATGCAAGGACAACTCCTATGTACTTGAATGGGAAAAGACCGAAATCCCTAAAACGGTTGGTCAAGATTACGATCAAAGAGCATATTTCAAATCAGCAATACAATCTGACAACAATATTTTCATACATTGTGCTTCTTTACATCAGATAACACTAAAAAAAATTGAATTTTCCAGGCTTGTTTAGGTAATGCGCATGCGCGTTGTTTAGTTGATTGACAGGTGATGTCTGTATCTAAAAGGTGATTGGCTCTTTTACCTGTAAGGCGGGACTTCCTTTCCACATCCGTTGACCGTTGGCTGCCGTTGAGCGTTCCAATTTCTCCCATTTTTTTAATAGAAGTGACTCGTCTTTACTAAACAATCTCTCGTTTGAACCTTCCAAGTTTCCCTGAGCAAGGTGTTCCACTGGGAAGCGCCACGATTGTTATGACAACCTCCGCGCTTTTGCGATAGGAGAGATCGTAGCCAAAACCTTTCTTGTAAGGAGCCTACAAGGTTATCATAGATTAGCGTAACGCGGAGCACCCATAGACATTCTAGTGTTGGTACGCTGGCGAGGAGACAAGAGGCCGTTCTTCTTGAATGGATGAATATGGAGGAGATGCTACACAATGCTAAATAAACCTCTTTTATGGGGAAACAGCTCAACACTGAATTAATTAACAGCCTGTCTGCTAATCTTCAACATGTTTTACACTAAACAAGCCTTTTGGAGTTAACTATGTGTTGAGTTTACTACGTTAAAATGACTGTTTTATAAGAGAAGTCACGGACGATTTCACGTCCGGACAGTGTCCGTTTACGGCTCCGTTCTTTTGTAGCCTTAGCAAACTGTCGTAAAATGCTCGTTGACCGTTACAGCCGTTACGCTCGAACCGCGAAGGTTGTTACCTCAGCTCAAACCAACGAGTTTATGAAAATCGTACTTAATGATAACAATATGTCGACATTTATTGCCAGCCTGTAATATAAAGCTGCATAATGTAGTATTTTTGCATAGCTAAAATAGCTGGAGTGGGCCACATTCAATGTTGCTAAAAAATCATCGTATCTCATCATATGCAATTTTAACGTAATAAACTCCACTCATAGTTCATTCCAAAATGATTGTTTAGTATAAAACATGTTGAAGATTAGCGGACAGGTGGTCAGTTCATTAAGTGATCATCTGTTTCCTCACAAAAGCAGTTTATTCACTTTAGCATCTCCTCCATAAACATCCGTTCAAGAAGAAGGCCTCTGATATCTGTGCGAGCGCGACGTTATGCTCTTTCGTGAGACTCCCCTTGGTACAAGATCTCTGGCATTTCCATTTCTTTGCATGGGGTAGTTTCTAGTCTGTAACACTTTCTCTAAAGTTTTGAACTGGGCCAAAAAGAAATAAAATTGATGTATTTCCCCCCTAACATGGTCTAGATCTCGATTCTCAGCACCATAATCTTACAGATGTCTCCATCTGCTGGTGAGTCTCCATAAACACATCAGGACTGTGCTGCACCCTTACAGAGTCTCAGTATTCCACAGTAATGTCAATCTGCTCTATAAGAACCACCTGTGATATACAAATATGATTATTGTATGCCAGGTTTTTTTTTTTTTTTTTTTTTTTTTGCATTCATTTCTTTACCCAATAACTGTTATTTGATACGATATAAACAATATTTGAAATGTACGATTTTTACAATTAAAACACCTAGTTTAAAATGAACATGCAAACCCTTAATGGAGATAAAGCCCTTGTGACAACTCGCCCCAGTCTTTACAGCAAGTGAACTTCACATATTCCCACGTTCACTTGTCAAAATGTTTCTGTTGCTTTTCTTGTTCTCGTGTTGCAACTTCATCATAATTGAACTGAATAAGTAAAAGAAAAATAATCAGAGCTTAAACAAACAAAAACAAGAAATATTTATCACAATCCACACACACACACACACACATACACACACACACTCACACACTCTCACACACACACATACACACACACTCACACACTCACACACTCACTCACACACATACACACACACACACTCACTCTCACACACACATACACACACACACTCACTCTCACACACACACACACACTCACTCTCACACACACACACACACACACACACTCACACACACACACACACACATGCACACACTCACACACACACTCTCTCACACACACACACATACATACACACACACACACACACTCACACACACACTCTCACACACACACAAACACACTCACACACTCACTCTCACACACTCACTCTCTCACACACACACACACATACACACACACACTCACTCTCACACACTCACTCTCACACACTCACTCTCACACACTCACTCTCACACACTCACACACATAAAAAACTTCCAGTTACACTCAAATATTTGTACTTATTTTTAAGATTTACGCATTTCATAACAAAACTGCATCACATGGAGTTGCGCAATGTTTAAATTGAAATCTGAAATGTATTTAATCTCATTTGAACACACATTTATGGAGTATATTGTCCATTATTTCCCAATAACATCCCACAGACAGCCAAAATAAACGCGATTCCTTTTATTGTTATTGTATATTTGATGAGAGTTAGTCCAGCGTGACATCACCAGATATCTCTACATTATAATATCACACGTATGTGTCAATAGCACTCTATAAAACATCTTTGGGCAATACGTGGAAACAAACGTTCAGTTTTTATTCCACCAGGATGCAAAACATCTGAACAATCATCAATATTTGCACTTCAAGTTTCATATTACAAATAAACATATTAATATACAAGTGTTGGCACACAGTGCATCATATAGTGTTTCATTTCTGATACAGACGTTATAGTTCAGTGAGAGCCGCTCAGGTGCGTCAGGTGCATTTATAGCGACGTTAAACCCAAAACAGCCTCAAAGAGCATCCAGATGCATCTCCATATATTCAGTGTAATCCTGCAGACTTTGGTCCATCAAACAGGAGCTTCAGCACTTTTCAAGCATTTGTGTAAAATACATTAACGTGTTATTCAGGTGTTTACATGACGGTTTAAGCGTGTGTGAGCTCCTGAGACTGTAATGCCAGTTAATAACAGGTAAATACATTAAAGCAGTTTAACAGCAGCGTTGCACTGAATCACTCTGAGCATGTTCATATGTAACTGATGATCATCAGCGGCATAACAGAAGAAATATTGGCATAAATAGAGTTGAGCACAATAACACACATGAATATTCATGAGCATGGGCGGTACAGACTGCTTTGATCTTTTGATTGACTGAATTTCCCTTTAAATGAAACAGATGTTTGTTCAGCAGTTAGTCAGTTTGTGTGTTATGAAAATGTCCCTTTTATACACGTTAAAGCATAAAATGTTGGATGTGTGTGTATGTGAGAATGTGTGTGTGTGAATGAGTGTGAGTGTGTGTGTATGTGAGAGTGTGTGTGTATGAGTGAGTGTGTGTGTGTGTATGTGAGTGTGTGTGTGTGTGTATGTGTGTGTATGTGAGTGTGTGTGTGTGTATGAGTGAGTGTGTGTGTGTGTATGTGAGTGTGTGAGTGTGTGTGTGTGTGTGTGAGTGTGTGTGTGTGTGTATGTGAGTGTATGAGTGAGTGTGTGTGTGTGTGTATGTGAGTGTGTGTATGTGTGTGTATGAGTGTGAGTGTGTGTGTGTGTGAGTGTGAGTGTGTGTGTGTGTGTGTGTGTGTGTGTGTGTGTGTGTGAGTGTGTGTATGTGTGTGTGTGTGTGTGTATGTATGTGAGTGTGTGTGTATGAGTGAGTGTGTGTGTATGTGTGTGTATGTGTGTGTGAGTGTGTGTGTGTAAAACAACAGTGGCATTATGTAAACAAACGGGCATTTAAAGGGTTAAAATCCTGAAAATAAATGTATATTTGGTCGTTATGATCAGGACTGATGTTGGTTAAAAAACAAATTGAAAGTGGAAAATAATATGAATATATAATATTTTTATGACAGTTGTTTGACATGGACATTTTTGTCCTCCAACGAGTAACTGTTTAATTGGACGCACAAGAGTTAAATAACTGTAAATACACAAAAGCCTATGCTAATACAGCACGCTAACATGCTAGCACAGGCTACGTTCAATGAAACGTTGTTTTTAGCACCGTAACTGAAACATATGAGCATATAATTAAATATAATATTATTAAATATGATTATATATCTGAATCAGTGGTAGTAAACCTTCTATTAGCCAGAGAACTTTGTAAGAACAGTCTCGCGGGCTGTTAGCGGGACGGTAAATCGCCTTAAAGGGATTTCAGTTGTGCTAGTTTGACGTTGTTTTTAGCCCTGTTTGGATTTAAGGCTATTCTGAGGCCAGTCTTTGATGCACAATATGTTAAAACATTTAAATATACACAACAATCAATTATTTACATTCTCATATCAAGCGGCTTGCTGTCGTCACGACAACACGTGCCCAAATAAAAACCAAAACACACACAAAAACAATTAAATAAATGAAAATACTTTGACAGTTTTTTTAAACATACACACTGTTGTTGCTAACGAATTAGCATAATTGTGCGACAGCTTCTCCGGTTTTAGAAACAGTATTTAATTTCCACACACGCGGCTACATCCACGGAGACGTTTCCCCACGAGGTAGCGTTCAACAAACCGAATCCATTCGCACAACCTGTTCTCACAGAATACTTACTCTGATTATGAGCGCGTGTGCATTCAGAGCGAGGAAACGGGACATTTTGGCGAGCCGGTCGCAAAGATCCAGTTCTGATCGCTCACCACAGCTGCCGGACGTGAAGGAGAAGGACGCCATGTCAGTTACGACGGCGGTCTTGATGTCAGGGATTCAATTAGGAAGTCTTTCTCTTGAAGTGCTCGGTTTACACCGTCTGCGTCATTTAATGTTTTTCGTTTCGGTTTTGACACTTTTCTTTCACTGGATGTGGACAAGAAGACCCGTATGAGGGTGAGGAAGACATTTTCCACAGAATCCCCCACAGCGGCCGTAGATTCTGGCTCCGTCCTACGAAATAACACACATATTAACATAACCGTATATTAGTATTTCTGTCTTATCGTCTGCTAAAAATATCGAAACGATTGTGAAGCAGAATGGGCATGAGATATTCAGTCTTGTTTTCAGAGAAATCCAACGAAATTTGGTGGAATTTATGTTTAAACCAAGAAAAAACTATTTGCCAATGGAGTAAGTAAAATAAACTTGCGTTCCCTTTGAATCGAGATTTTGTTCTTACCCCACTGGAGAACAGTTTATTCTTGTTAGAAGCGTAAAAGTTACATTTACATTTATGCATTTGGCAGATGCTTTTATCCAAAGTGACTTACAGTGCACTTATTACAGGGACAATCCCCCCTGAGCAACCTGGAGTTAAGTGTCTTACTCAAGGACACAATGGTGGTGACTGTGGGGATCAAACCAGCAACCTTCTGATTACTAGTTATGTGCTTTAACCCACTACACCACCACCAAAGTGACTTACAGTGCACTTATTACAGGGACAATCCCCCCGGAGCAACCTGAAGTTAAGTGTCTTACTCAAGGACACAATGGTGGTGACTGTGGGGATCGAACCAGCAACCTTCTGATTACCAGTTATGTGCTTTAGCCCACTACACCACCACCAAAGTGACTTACAGTGCACTTATTACAAGGACAATCCCCCCGGAGCAACCTGGAGTTAAGTGTCTTACTCAAGGACACAATGGTGGTGACTGTGGGGATCGAACCAGCAACCTTCTGATTACCAGTTATGTGCTTTAGACCACTACACCACCACCACTCCACCAAAGTTACAGATTTTCTTTTATTTCTCTGAAAACAAGACAAAATCTCTTTTCTTTTTGCTTCTAAGTAAATGCATCTTGTTTTAAGAATATGTAAATATTTTTACTGGAAAACAAGACAAAAATAAAATAATAATTTTTTGCAGTTCACAAATCCATTGAAGAAAAACAATATGCACGTTCCACGATCAATGTACACTTTTGAGTCATTTCTGTTTTCAAAGCATTACAGGCACTATATATATATATAGTGTTGTGTTGTGAAAACAAAAAACTGGCCCCTAATCAGGCTAATTAAGGGATAAGAGTGACCGGAGACAGCAGTGGGACAGGGAGAGAGAGATTTACGGGCAGCTGTCCGACACCTGTGTGTGTTTGTGTCTCTTTGGTTCTCGCCTCCTCCTTTACTTTTATCCCAACACTGGTGCCGAAACCCGGGAAGGAGGAGGGATGCGCCGTAGTAGAGTCCTCGCCACTACCATCCACCCTAACGGAGCAGCCACGGCCATCTGCCGGGGGACGGAGGAGTGGATGAACGGCCGCTGGCCACTAGGGGAGAAGGGGCTCCTTGCCGATTGCCTGGAGTGGTCAGGGCCGCTGCCAGTGGCAGGATCATGACTACCGGCGACTGTGAGCAGGGAGGGGCTCCCGGCCGACTGCCTGGAACAGGAGAACCGCTGCCAGGAGCGGGAGACCCCTTCTGTTCCCTGAGAACGCAGTGGGGCGTTCCATCCACCAGGGGCCGGAGGACTGCCTCTGATCCGTCCGAGGAGGCACGGCTGTCGTCCATTAGAGGGTGGAGGAGTGGCCGAGGACCAAACTACAGCGTATTGGAGAACCGGTGAGTGTTTTATTCTCTCTCTTTCTCTTTCCTCTCTGTCTCCCTCTGCCGCTCCACATTGGCCTTTCCCTCTCGTTTAAATTTTACTCCGTTTTTTTTGGGCGGTACTTCGCTGTTACTGCGAGTCGCTGTTTTTCCGTCCTCCCGTCCCCTCCCAGATTCAGGAAGGCGGGGGTGATCATGATGCTACACATCCGGACCCGCCCCTCTGCCCTGCCTCAGCTAAATAAACAATTATATAAAATAAATCTTGCATGAAAAATGGCACATTTTAAAATACATTTAAAGTGAAACTGCTCATTTAATATTTCATTTGAGCTCCTGAGGTTTGATGATCAATAGTGACTTTGGCCTTCATTTTTTAAAGAGTTTCAGACATTGTTTTGTGCCTTGTTTGTGTAATGTGCCAACATGCAAAACTCCACCATTTACCGCGGCGTCCTCACCTCTGACCGGTGAACCTTGACTGTCACGTAGTTGCCCTGGGAAACCCATTTAGTCGAATCTGCGACCGTTAGCCCAGTGCCTGTGAGGTTGATGCTAAACTGACCCTAATCACAAAAAATACAAAATGAATCAATAAAAGTGCATTTTTACATTTAAATGATATTTTATTGCTGCTTTGACAGTGACTAAGCAGAGTATTGAGTATTGGCAAACATTCATCAATGGACCATTTATTACATTTTAATGAATGATAATAAAACAAATATTTTCTAGCACTGATGAATCGTGCACGATAAG
>JAVLUX010000040.1:1525000-1545000 GCA_032164185.1 Moxostoma hubbsi
TGCTCCCAATGGCAGACTAACGCCTTGCATGCAGCTCTGCCACCATTGTGTCCTTGAGTAAGACACTTAACTCCAGGTTGCTCAGGGGGGGATTGTCCCTGTAATAAGTGCACTGTAAGTCACTTTGGTGGTGGTGTAGTGGGCTAAAGCACATAACTGGTAATCAGAAGGTTGCTGGTTTGATCCCCACAGTCACCACCATTGTGTCCTTGAGTAAGGCACTTAACTCCAGGTTGCTCAGGGGGGATTGTCCCTGTAATAAGTGCACTGTAAGTCGCTTTGGATAAAAGCGTCTACTGGCTCAGTGCAAAGCGGTATTTACGCGGGACTCTTAAGGTACATCGAAGAATACTATGTTACTACAGTGGTACCGTCCCAGGCTAATGTTTGGTGCTTACTTGTTAGAGAAAGTAGTGCACTGTCATCAGTATATACTCACAGTCTGTCTGTCTGCAGGTGGCACGAGACTCTGGCCGCGTGGACACGGGACACGTATTGGACGGGACATTTTCATCACTGAGACACTCGACACGCCTCTCCATCACGCCAGCACCACATGACTGAGAACACTGAACAATACCACGCACTTTAAGATGTAGTTCATCTATGCATGATAATTCTGGCATTATTGTCTCACCCGGGCACTCAGTGGGCACGCAAATGAGACACATTCCACATTCACACATTCTGAGAGCAAATGTACAGATATCAGTGGAAAAACAGATATACACACACACTCACACTCACACACACTCACACACACACTCACACACACACACACCTTGCTCCAAGGGCTGACTTTCCAGTGTGTGGGTAAAGGGCACTGTTTGAGCTGGCATGGTCTGGTATCAGGTGGCGTGGGTTCAGAGCATTCAGATGGCAGAGCTTGAGAATATGAGGGCACCGCTGAACAATAGACCGCCCGACGCTGAAGTCCAAAACCACAAATCACTGAACACTGAAACACACACGTCATCATATGTACTGTAGAGTAATACTGTGCATGTAAAACAAAGACATTTAAACTTCCTTTTTGTTATATGAAGGTCTCATTAAATACTCATTTCAATATTATTGTGTGAAAATTATTTCACTTAATTTAACACTTAATTTAGGTTTTTGGACTACAACCTGAACAGCACTGAATGATGTACCTGACTCCACGCTGTAGTAACCCAGACGTGCTGACAGGGGACGCTGGGACACGACTCGTGTGTGGCGGGTTTAGAAGAGGCGACACACATACGGTCAGAAACTGCGTTCATCTCGCCATCCACGCAAAACACTGCTCGAGTCCTCACACCCCGTCCACATGTGGCATTACACTATAAACAAACACACACACACACACACACACACATACAAACACACACACATATACACACACACACACACATACACACACATACACACACACACACACACATACACACACATACACATACACACACACACATTATTTAACAAAGTACACTTTTTCATTTTGTATTTCTTAATGAATGTTCTTGGTCTTCTTATGCATGTAATTATCAAGTTCCTCCACACAGGGACAGTGTGGGACCATCAGCTGAATCTCATCACAACATATAAACAAGAACCATATTTAACTGTGTGACCCGTTTCAGGTTAAATATTTGTGTAATATAATGGGACACAAATCAAACTGACTACATTTCAGATGACAGCAGCAGAAATGTTTTAAACAGATGCACCTCAGAAGTTTTGTTAGATATCTGTATTCCTGCTCTCGTGTTGAGATATAGTGATGAAAGTGAGGCAGAGAGACAGACGGGTGGTTTGTTAAAGATGACGTGGTTTCCTCTCAGAAGTTAAAGGGGAAACTGGGCTCAATGTTTGATCTGTGATCTCTCTTGTAAATATGATGATGTTATCACTGAATCCCTCAATCGAGAGACACGGGCAACATCAGACAACATGTCCAGGTCATGTTTCACCACAAAATCAAAAGAAAACAGAAAATTCTATTTTGTATTAAGAAAATGAAGCCTTATATATATATATATATATATATATATATATATATATATATATATATATATATATATATAACTATATGATTATTATGTATAAAACTATATAATTACTAATATATATATAAAACTATATGATTATTATATATAAAACTATATAATTACTAATATATATATATAAAACTATATGATTATTATATATAAAACTATATAATTACTAATATATATACAAAACTATATAATTACTAATATATATCTAAAACTATATAATTACTAATATATATATACAAAACTATATAATTACTAATATACATCTAAAACTATATAATTACTAATATATATACAAAACTATATAATTACTAATATATATCTAAAACTATATAATTACTAATATATATACAAAACTATATAATTACTAATATATATATCTAAAACTATATAATTACTAATATATATACAAAACTATATAATTACTAATATATATCTAAAACTATATAATTACTAATATATATATATAAAACTATATAGTTACTAATATATATACAAAACTATATAATTACTAATATATATACAAAACTATATAATTACTAATATATATATATAAAACTATATAATTACTAATATATATATATATATAAAACTATATAATTACTAATATATATATATAAAACTATATAATTACTAATATATATATATAAAACTATATAATTACTAATATATATAAAACTATATAATTACTAATATATATATATAAAACTATATAATTACTAATATATATATCTAAAACTATATAATTACTAATATATATACAAAACTATATAATTACTAATATATATCTAAAACTATATAATTACTAATATATATACAAAACTATATAATTACTAATATATATCTAAAACTATATAATTACTAATATATATAAAACTATATAATTACTAATATATATATATAAAACTATATAATTACTAATATATATACAAAACTATATAATTACTAATATATATATAAAACTATATGATTATGATATATATAAAACAATATAATTACTAATATATATACAAAACTATATAATTATGTAGTTAATATATATATATATTAGTAATTCTATTGTTTTATATATATCATAATCATATAGTTTTATATATAATGCTTTCTTTTATGCACAAAATAATTTAATATTTTGGTCTTTTAACTTCTTTTTGAGATTCATCCAAACACTTCTTCTCTAATCTGTCTCTTTTCCTCTTTCAACAGTGATTTTCCACTCCAGCGCCCTCTTTGTGTGTCTTGAGAGACTGTAGGTCTGTATGTTGTTCTTCTTTAGACAAGTGTTCCCACAATGCCTCTGAAAGCCTCATCGAGCCGGTTCTGCCACACACAGCGATCGCTTCTCATTAATTAAACATGTAAGATATCTCCTGCGGTCTGCCTTTAAAGCAAAACACTTCCTTCTGTGTTTCTCAGGACGTTTCATAGTGAGCATTTAATGAACATTAGGTCCTTGTTTAATAAAGCGCCTTATAAATGCTAAAAGATAAAGTACAAAGGTTATATTCCCACACACAGAGTTCACATGTTATCCTTTTAAACACTGTGACTCTGTGACGCTTCGTTTGTTTGAGCGGCTCGACATGTGAACCTCTGACTCAACCAATGGAGTTTGGGGCGGAGCTTTCGGTGAATTGACCAATAGCAGATGGAGGGTGGGACAGAGGGGGTCAATATACAGCTTTACTCACATCTGTCCACTCGTGTGTTGTCCAGATGTGTTTTTGACACTCCATGTGGATGCAGGACTGAACGCTTGCAGGGCGATCACTCATATCGCACATCTCATCACTGACTCGACCTTTGCCCTTAGACCTGCAGAACACCTCACGGGTCTGAGCACCAACGCCGCAAGTCACTGAACACTGTGAGAACACACACGCATAATAAAGACAATCAACGCAAGACCTCATGATCATTTAGCTCATATTTATATCAAAGAGAAACACAATCAATCGTCATGTTCATATTTCTACACGCTCTTTGATGAACGCCACTCTGCGGGTAATTCAGGGTTTGCTTTGGAACTTGCACAAAGAACACAGACTGACGTTGGGATGAAATATGATGGCATACGTCTTTGGTTTGACATAAAACAACATTAATCAGAACCTGGGTGAGACAGAATGACACATTATTATTGTAGAATCACATTCATGTGATAGTGATGATTTCTTATATTTTGGGTTCAGCTGCATTTGTTCAGTATTAACATGAGAATGTTTCATCTGAGATTTGTGGCTGGTATATATTAAAGCAATCAGTCACAAGAAAGTGTCACTATGATTTCATACCTGAAATGCACTTTATGGAACACAAACACAGAATGTGTTGGAATACAGTAATATGGATGACTTTTACACTACTTGTATGATCTTTTTGGAGCTTTATAGTCATTATATAGAAAATAGCTGCATGTAAAAAAAAATGCATAAATAATTTTTTTTTTTTTTTTGCAAAAATATAATTAATTCTACCTTTGGGACCATTAAGATATTTAACATTGTGCCATTATTTTCATGACAATTAAACATATTATGTATAAACACACAATTATATACAAAAATGACAGTGACAATGACTCTCTATAATAATTGTATTTATAAAACTATTTATCTAAATGTTATTTTATGCTTAATCTATATATCTATATATCTATATATCTATATATATATATATATATATATATATATATATATATATAACAGTTAGTTCCGGTCCTCGAATCTGATTGGACGAGAGATGTTCTATGAGCACTGGTGGTCTCACACCATCATCACTGGGACGCTTCACTGTGTGTGTATCCCTCCGCTTGTGTTCATGCTGTTCTAAACTAAAGTGTAAGAGCAGTGCAGATGTGTTAAGAGCTACTGTTTGTGTTTTTTTTAAATTACATATTTTATCCAGCAGGTGGCGGCAAAAGACTATTTTTGTGTGTAATATGAGCCAGTGAGGTGAGGAGAAGAACTCATAGAACATCTCTCATCCAATTAGATTCAAGGAGCGGAACTAACTGTTATATATATATATAAAATATATTATCTCTTTATGAGATAAAAGCCGCAATTCATAATGCAAGTATGTCAGTTATTTGTAATGTAACCTCATTTGTAAGTTCCTTTGTATAGAAGTGTCTGGGAAATGATTTAATGTCAATGTAAGTACGCATTGCCACAAGGGGCGCTAGAGTGGCCGTTAAACTGTCGTCTTCTTCTGTGGTCAGTTGTCTTTTTCAGGTCAACTACTGTCATGGCGGAGCAACAGACTGAAGAGAATCTCGTTAAGCATGTTAGTTAGAGCTTGTTAATCTGCTGATGTGTTTACAGTAAAAGTTATAACAGTGCAGACGTTTGAAGGTAACTCCATCTCCCCTTTGATGTTTGTTATCGCCATAGTAGCACAAGAATCAGAATTTAGAATCCAAACTAATTCATTTAAATTGTTTTGAATTCATTTAAATTCATTTGAATTATTCTAAATGACGAATGTAATGTTTCCTCTGACACTGGGTGTGTTTACATGCACATTCTTACACTGATTATGCTTAAAAAGCAACATGTGTGGTCATGTAAACACAATATATTAAAGTCAGAAACAGCATAGGAATAAACCGACTGACACGGGTCAATTTTTGCCCAACTGGCATATCCACTGTACACCAGTGCATGCTTCTTTAACTCAATTATTTCAAATCTCTTCAAACACTGTTTTCTTAATTCGTCTGATTTATTTTTGAGTTGCATGTAAGCTGACTCATTGGAAGGCAAACTGCTGATCTGAGCTATTATATACATTAATGGCTTCTTGGTTTCAGCACAAACACACACTTGTTACACACATTCGCTCTGAGAGATTCTGCGAGCTGGTGCGGACTGTTTTCAGTATGTTTCGGGGTGTCGCATGCCGCGATGTTAAGATTTAAAGCATGTTGTTATGCTCTGCAAGCTGATTTCATGCTTTATGGAGGTATGTGCAGGACAGTGATTGCTTCCAGACCCCAGAGGAGAGCGATGTGGGGTGGTGACAGGGGATTTGGGGGTAAGATCGGGGCAGGAGCGGGCGTACAGTCAGGAAGAACTGGGTGCTGATGATGTCAGAGGGAGAGGTGAACGATGACTTGACAACACCACAGCCAATCAGATTCAATGGTTCCATTGTTGCATTAAAAACATCTCTTAGGCGGGAAAATACTCTACGAAGTAGACAGATAGATATAAACATGCCAACAGTTTAACTAACTGTCACTGACTTGCTCAACGGGATTATCTTCAACTGTTGCTCTGCCATGAAAACAGCTGACATGGACGTGGAAACTGATCGTATAAAAAGATAGTTGGCACTAATGGCTGCTTTGGTGCCCCTTATGGCAACACTGAGAATGCAACGCACATTTCTAGTCCTAACTTAACCTAAACCTAATGTTAAAATGTAAGTATTAATTTGATTTAAAGATTGATGAAGATTACACTGTTCTAGGGGCTCTGTGTATCTCAGTGAGTATTGGCATGTGCTAAGTGACTCTCGCCAGGTCTCTTAAGCAACCAAATTGGGCCGGTTGCTAGGGAGGGTAGAGTCACATGGGGTAACCAAATTGGCCCAGTTGCTAGGGAGGGTAGAGTCACATGGGGTAGCCAAATTGGCCCAGTTGCTAGGGAGGGTAGAGTCACATGGGGTAACCAAATTGTCCCGGTTGCTAGGGAGGGTAGAGTCACATGGGGTAACCAAATTGTCCCGGTTGCTAGGGAGGGTAGAGTCACATGGGGTAACCAAATTGTCCCGGTTGCTAGGGAGGGTAGAGTCACATGGGGTAACCAAATTGTCCCGGTTGCTAGGGAGGGTAGAGTCACATGGGGTAACCAAATTGGCCGGTTGCTAGGGAGGGTAGAGTCACATGGGGTAACCTCCTCGTGGTGGTGATTAGTGGTTCTCTCAATGGGGCGTGTGGTGAGTTGTGTGTGGATCGTGGAGTAGCATGAGTCTCCACATGCTGTGAGTCTCCGCGGTGTCATGCACAACGAGTCACGTGATCAGATGCGCGGATTGACGGTCTCAGAATCGGCGGCGACTGAGACTCGTCCTCCACCACCCGGATTGAGGCAAGTAACCGCGCCACCACGAGGACCTACTAAGTAGTGGGAATTGGGGAGAATAATTCCAAAATTGGGGAGAAAAGATGCAACAGAACGTTAGCACACATACCGCTCTCCACCGATTGGTCCTCCAGCTGGGGCAGGGTCCCGCCCTACAGACTTTCTGCGTTCTTGGACGGTTGAGATGTGCGCAGCGCTCCTCATCAATCTGTGTTTGATTCTGGTCCACGCACACGATCTGTCTTTCTTTGAGTCCCTTTCCACACGACACAGAACACTAGAAAGACGAAAGAGAAACCAAAATGATGTTTGTGTCGTTCCAAACCCATATGCAGTTATGTGTTTCAGAGGAACTGAATCTTTACTTAATAGCAGCAATGAGAGAAAACACCATAAAAGAAGAATTTAGTATCCTAAAAGTAACTTACATTTGGGTCTGTTGCTCACATAAAGCTGTCGTATGACATCAGAAGACTTTGAATATAGAGCATAAGTCATATGGACTACTAATATTCATACTTTTATGGTGTTTTTGTCATTTCTGGAGCTCTTGTTGTCACTATTCTTCAAACTCCTCTCTGTCGGGGTTCCATGGAAAGAATGAATGTTACATGTGTTTGGAAGTCAATAATGACAGATTTTCACACTAATGATTCAGGAACTATTTCGTTTCTTGTTGCTTGGTTATAATGGCAGGTATGGAGATTTTAGTCTTTTCCGAGGAATGGGAACCTCACACCACCAGGTTCTGGACTTAAATTCAAACCAGGATGGACAAAGCCAAGAGAGTGCTGAGGTTGTTAATCTGTTGAAGATTCTAGGGATGCAACTAACAACTAATTTGATAATCGATTAATCGGCATTAATCGATTAATCAGCAGTGATCGATTAATCGGCATTAATCGATAAATCGATAAATCTATCTGTTCGAACTGGAGACACGGCTCACAGAGAGCGCAATATTCAACATGCGAGGCGAGTCTAGCTCGAGCATATTTTCCAACCTAGATAATAATAATATTGATTATTGATAATAGTGTTAATTAATGGTTCTGTGTATGCTTAAGATATCAGTCTGCATTATTTCTAAGGTTGCAACTAACAATTATTTTGGTAATCGATTAATCTTCGATCATTTCTTCGATTAATCGATTCCTCTTCAATATTCCTTCGATTAATCTTATCTTGTTTATTCGATTAATCGCTTTATCTTCGATTATTTTGTGGATTAATCGCTTAATCTTAGTTTCATTATTTGATTAATCCCTTAATCTTCACTTATTTCATAGATCAATCGCTTAATGAATCACTTTTTAATCGCTGAAAAAGTTGACGGGCACTGTTGCGCTCTGTTGTACTTTACAAATGAACGTTACAATTTAAATAATTTGTTTTGTGTGGGATTTTCTTCTAGAATATGATAATGAGAATATGGCTGTTTTTTGTTTTGTTTTAGTTTTTTTGCATTACAGCAATGCAAATTTGGGGCAAACATTTGCTAAATTGTCATGAAAATATTTTTAAAATGCCAAAAAAAAAAAAAATCCTAATGGTTTTAAGATTGTTTTCATTGTCTTTAAGCAAAATATAATTTCGTAGTTTTCCATTCATCAATTTGATCTTGATAAAGAATAAAAGCAACAGGTTTGTACAACACCGAAGAGAGCATGCGCACACACACACACACACACACGCTCACGCACATGCACACACACACACACACACACACACACACACACATAAACACGGTAATTACAGAGGTATTTTAAACACAGGGCTGAAATCTGCCAGCAGCACACATCAAAGAACACGAAGATAAGAGACCGAACATCTACATGCTGGTGGACAGACACACACACACACACACACACACACACACAGCACACACTCACACACGCACGCACACACACACACACAGCACACACTCAAACACGCACACAAACACATACACACACTCACACACATACATACACACACACACACACACACACACACACTCAAACACGCACACAAACACATACACACACACACACACACACATACACACACACACACATACATATACACACACAACACACTCTCACACACAACACACACACACACACACACACACACACACTCGTTCAGGAGGGGTAAAGGGGTCAGACAAGCCACTCCTCCAAACTCCAAAAGGGAAATAGGAGGAAAAACACGGATGAGGCAGAGACGGTTGTGAACTCTCTTTAAAGACTTGTGTCTGATGATTCTGAGTTAGGAGTCAGTCAACTTTACAGAACTGAAGGCCAGATGGAGTGAAGGACGACATCATCTTCATCAGGAGGAAATGATCTCCACATCGCTCAACTGGACTCTGATTGAGGTCAGTCTAATAAAGATGTGATGAGATAATGGAGATAAATCTGAAGCCGGCTCATTTGATGACTTAAAATGCTGTTAGCGTTGACTTGCTGAAGCTTGTTTAGATTTACACCTCGTTTTTCATCGGAATAAAGTTTAATCCTGACGTTGACCGAAGCAAATGAAGGTGAACGGCACTAAACATGTCAAAACCATCAAAAGAAAGTTGAAAATGTAAAGAAAGAAGCAAGAATTTATATTTTGCATGAATAAAACGCATTGCATCATGGTCTTTTAATGATAATCTGCATTGCATTACAGGAGATAGAATCAGCATTGAGAATAATGATTATAAATGAAGGATTTTTGGGGGGTTAAATTTGACTTTGGCGAGATTCAATCACACAGCGGCTCGTGCAGATTAATTCTTCACCATTTAAAGAAAATAAAAGAGGAAATGTTTCATTGCTGCACACTTAGACACATCGATCTATTCCAGTTGCATGAGTGAATAAAGTCTCATGTAAACTGAAGACTCATCTGGAAGTAATACGAGCCGGTAAACAACGAGATTCTGCTGCAACGTCTCAATTTACCAGCGCACACATTCAGTGTTTATCTGAACTAAAGCTGCCCACAGCAAATGAGCTTTAACTGCGTTTAGAGAGTTCAAACGGCATGATAAACTCACACTGGATGGCCACGCTGGACACAAGACAAAATCAAAGCGTTTATCTGTGTTAAGGATAAATATTCCCTCTGAAAACTACCTGAACTTTGTGGCCGGAGTCAATTTTAGCATAATAAAGGCGGCAAAAACGCTGTTCCCGTGTGGACGAATAGCACTGAAATGCATTTTCAAACTGAGGCCACATCACACTAATTTGAGCTTGAAAACAGTTTTCTAACATCAGAGTTTCCAGAATAGGCAGTTATCGAAAGTGCCTGTTTGCAGGTTAGGAAAACGGCGTTCCGTTGTGGAATGGACGGGCAAACAGCGCGTTCTCGCGCCAACGTATCGGTGTGGACTTCAGTCTGAATGGATAAATTCAAGTGTTACATTCCGTCATTCAAACTATTACACTATTGCGCAATGTCCATTTAACATCATGCACATTGCGCAATAGTGTCTCTGCATTTCCTGTGTCCTCATATAGTCAACTAAGTTGCATTCACTATGTGGTTAATAGTGAATTAGTGAAAGATTGGACGATTTCGGACAAATGTATGTGATGTACGATGCATAAAGTACTACAAAGAATAATGTGAAGTTACAGTGAGAAAAAAACATGGTAGTACAATTGTAACTTTTGGGATAAATTCTCATGAAATAGTCAGAACGTTGTTATTTAACGCAGCTAGAATTCCTCAGATGAGGCCATATTTCAGAAACCGTTGCAAAGCAGAATGCCATTGGCGTTACATAGCACATTCAGAGCAAGTGTCTGCTTATGAAAACCACATGAACATCTCAGACGCTTCAAAGACACCAATAAATCTGGACTCTTTATGGACCGTCACTCATGGACACTGGCAGCACCTCAAACCGGTGGGAGCACATTAGTCTGGCCAACCAGCTACAGACATGTAATATGCATCGCCGATCAAATAAAGGAATTAAAATACAATGCAGTTATCATCAATGTTGATAAAGAAAGAGTGAAAGTGTCCAACGAGAAACAGACACGTTTGGAATAACATGCTCTGATGAATCATTGTATCACTGATGTGAATTAAGAAAGTACATTATGATTGCATGTTGACCTCATGAGTTTTGTGTCTTTTGTAAAGTTCTTATTTTGCAGAGACGAGCCGTCTCCACTGCAGCGGTTAACTGGGTAACAACTGGTAAGATCTGCTGTTGGGGAACGCTGACGACCCTTCAGTAACTGACCACACACATACACAGTCCAGATCGGCACCAAGGACAAACCTGCTCGAGTTACTGGGTGAACTGGGATCTTAGAAACACTTCAGACACGTTACCAGAGGATTTGAAGCCCTCTATTTCATTATCTAGATTATTATAGTACACTCCAAAATAATTAAACGATTTAAGCATTTCAACCGCATAACAGAACCACATACAATTTAATTAATTGAGCAAACCGTAAAAGTAAAACGTCCCGTTGTGTTGCGGTGTTCTCAAAGATGATTCTCATCACCGCAACACAACGGGACGTTTTACTTTTACGGTTGTCGTTGTTCTCAAAGATGATTATCATTACCGCAACACAACGGGACGTTTTACTTTTACGGTTATCGTTGTTCTCAAAGATGATTCTCATCACCGCAACACAACGGGACGTTTTACTTTTACGGTTGTCGTTGTTCTCAAAGATGATTCTCATCACCGCAACACAACGGGACGTTTTACTTTTACGGTTATCGTTGTTCTCAAAGATGATTCTCATCACCGCAACACAACGGGACGTTTTACTTTTACGGTTATCGTTGTTCTCAAAGATGATTCTCATCACCGCAACACAACGGGACGTTTTACTTTTACGGTTGTCGTTGCTCTCAAAGATGATTCTCATCACCGCAACACAACGGGACGTTTTACTTTTACGGTTATCATTGTTCTCAAAGATGATTCTCATCACCGCAACACAACGGGACGTTTTACTTTTACGGTTATCGTTGTTCTCAAAGATGATTCTCATCACCGCAACACAACGGGACGTTTTACTTTTACGGTTATCGTTGTTCTCAAAGATGATTCTCATCACCGCAACACAACGGGACGTTTTACTTTTACGGTTGTCGTTGTTCTCAAAGATGATTCTCATTACCGCAACACAACGGGACGTTTTACTTTTACGGTTGTCGTTGTTCTCAAAGATGATTCTCATCACCGCAACACAACGGGACGTTTTACTTTTACGGTTATCATTGTTCTCAAAGATGATTCTCATCACCGCAACACAACGGGACGTTTTACTTTTACGGTTATCGTTGTTCTCAAAGATGATTCTCATTACCGCAACACAACGGGACGTTTTACTTTTACGGTTGTCGTTGTTCTCAAAGATGATTCTCATCACCGCAACACAACGGGACGTTTTACTTTTACGGTTGTCGTTGTTCTCAAAGATGATTATCATTACCGCAACACAACGGGACGTTTTACTTTTACGGTTGTCGTTGTTCTCAAAGATGATTCTCATCACCGCAACACAACGGGACGTTTTACTTTTACGGTTATCGTTGTTCTCAAAGATGATTCTCATCACCGCAACACAAAGGGACGTTTTACTTTTACGGTTGTCGTTGTTCTCAAAGATGATTCTCATTACCGCAACACAACGGGACGTTTTACTTTTACGGTTGTCGTTGTTCTCAAAGATGATTCTCATCACCGCAACACAACGGGACGTTTTACTTTTACGGTTGTCGTTGTTCTCAAAGATGATTCTCATCACCGCAACACAACGGGACGTTTTACTTTTACGGTTATCGTTGTTCTCAAAGATGATTCTCATTACTGCAAGACTCATTATTACTGTATTGATAAATAAAAATACTTCATTATGAATACAATTTAAATTATGTATCTTTTTTTGCATTACCGTAATGAGAAATAACCATATTTTCATGTTGTGATAATGAGAACTGGGGGGTAAAACTCATGAAAATAAGTAAAAATAAGAAAATAAGTAAAAAGTAAGAAAATAAGAAACAAGTAAAAAATAATATTTTCTATTTGGAAAAGATTATTTTGCATTTGTTTCTTTTTATTTTCAAGTAAAATAGGACCATTAACTTTTCTTGACAGTTTTTGTGAGATTCGTCCGGGTGCTTTCACATTAGAGATTTTAATGCCACAATCTGGAATGTTTGGTTGTGTGAAAGTGGTTTTCTGAACTCCAGGATGGATTCAAAGTCAAATAATCAAACCTAACATACAAACAGCAGGTCCCACAAAAGAATAAGTGAAAAACAGCTAAACACCCTCAAATGACCACATGTGAAAGATGGTGTTGAGTCTCTATCAATACAACACTCAATTACTCAACTGAAAATATCTCGAATTTCAAATCTAACAACCGTGAGCTCAATGTAACTTGAAAGAGACTCTTTATGGGCTCAAAATAGTGACATTGCCATCCACAAACATTTTCAAAATAAAGAGTGTTTAAAATAGGGCTTTTTTGTTAAATGTGTTGTTGACATTACATTGAACTCATCTTGGTTAAAGAAGTTTACATAGAGTTCAATAGAGTTTAATAGAGTTTCACAGTCATTTATCCTCTTTTTAAAAGCTCAGATTGTTTTGTGCTCAGTAAAAAGGGTTTGAAACAAATCTTTGGTGTCTTTATTGTCATTGTACCTGATAAACTATTCATCATTTGTTTTCCAGAACAAGATCAATTTACTTGAGAAGCTGAATGACGTTTAATATTTTGTCCTGTTTGTGATTTTTATGCAAAAAACAAGAAAAACGTTTGCCAATGGGGTAAAAAGAAATCTCGATTCAAAGGGCAAAAAAGATCATTATTCTTTCCCAATTGGCAAATAGTTTTAACTTGCTTCAAGCATAAATCCCACCAAATTTTGTTCGATTTCTCTGAAAACAAGACTTAGTATCATTTGCCATTTTGCTTCAAATATTTATTTCTTGTTTTAAGGATGTTCAGACATTTTCTTACCAGAAAACAAGACAACAATACTCAATAAGTAAATATTTTTTTGCATTTATTAATGTTGTTTAATCCTTTCTGTCAGACCTGAGATGGTCCAGTTACCCTTGAGGATATTAAACAGTAATTTGGACACCAGAAACCATCAAACGACAGAGCAGCGGAGGAGTGCTGCAGATTCGGCGCATGTTTTGAAGTCAAACACCTGTCAGAGTGTGTCATTAATGCATTCCTCTGCGGCCAGCACTCTGTGTTTACTCTTTTAAACATCCGGTGGGCGGAAACTGCCGAAAGATGCTGCATTTCTTCAACCATATTTGGCCCTCAGGGAAATCTGTGTATCTTGAGCTTATTACATCTTTAAAGTCTCGACTGGGATAGTTTATGGTTCAAGGATACTACTGAACGAGCCCCTTGCGTATACACTTTTTCCTTTCTGTCCATTCCATAGCAATTACATTTAATACAATATATCATGTCTACATATGGAGTCAGTTTAGCCGTGAATAGGTTGTACGTCAATGCGAAAGTTGAGTTATTTCCGCAGCTTGTCAAGTTTATATTCCTGCATTCAAATCTCCATTACCAACAAAGTGATTTTCATCTGTATTAAAATCTTCCCCAATCTTTGTAGTCAGTGATTGACTTTTGTAGAACTTTGGCAATGAACTTTAGTTGAGGTGCAGCTAAGGCTCTAATCCAGTTGAAATCTGAGAAACATCAAATGCCCCAAAACCCAAAGCCAAACGCACAAGAGCTCGATAGCTTAAGAAAGTCAACAAATCCATGGAGACGTCTGATCTTTCACCTTCAGGATATCTGAACGAGTTCTTGAGTTTTCCAGCGGCCGATCCGTCAGAAACTATCACAGACGCAGTTCAAGTGAATCTACTCGCTGTAAAACCCACTAGAGCCGAAATGTCAAACTGTGGATTTACTCTAAAGTCTGAACTGGCTGGTGAACCTCGAACCCGACGTAAACGCTTCCAGATGCCACTCAACGATGACGCTCTCAATCCAGCTGCTCGGATCACCTTCCTGGTGCAACGTCTGGGGAAAATCATTTGTCTGGCCTTCCTCGATTTCTTCTTTCTAACCCAAGTTCACCCTGGAGTTTTGCGATAGCGATGACGTCAAATATCGTAATTGTCTGCACACAATCATTATTTTCTTACAGATGCAATCTGATGCACAACACAACCAAACTTACAACCATTGCCATCAGTCATAATGTCTAATTTGATGGTTTTAGGGTAAAATAAGAACACAATTGAGATGATGTTCAGGTAAGAGGATATTGATGTTTTTTTCAGTGCTTCTTAACTGGTTTTGATTCATGAAAATGTTCTTTAAATCAAACATCCATTATATAAATGTTAGTATCACTTTAAAATAAAATTGTATTCATAAACATTAGCAAATTAGATTAATTAAGAATACTTTAGCAGCTAATGTTAATTTCAACATACTAATAATTATTTTTTTCATTTAAAGTGCTGTATTTTAATATTAATAGTGCATAATGAACTAACATGATTTAACAAGGAAGTTTTATAAATTAAAATTAACCAAGATTAATAAATGCTGTACAAATATATTGTTATTATGTGATACATATTGCATTTACTAATGTTAAATAATACAATCTTATTATAAAGTGTTTTTTAAAGATTTAAAATCTTTTATTATTTAAAGATATACAGCATTTACATTTTTATAACAAAGTCAACTTTAACAAAATTAAATGAAAAAATGATATTATAATTATAATTATAAATTATAATAAATTATTATATATTTAAATATTAAATTAGTTTATTTTAATTTTGTTAAACAATGTCACAATTAAATTTTATGTAATTTTGTTATTAAATTAAAATGCATAAATCTTAAAAAAAAAATGGCTAAAATATATTTTGCGTGTATTTTACTTACATTTAAGGAAACTAAATTGTAGGTTAAAACAAATAATAATAAACAATACGTTTTTCATTCTTTGGAACTTAATCAATAAAGTGTTTTTAAATCTGATTATTCCACTTTCTCAAACTATACAATGTGTTGTTAGTGAAATCTCTTTCCCATCACTTGGACATTGAAATAAATAAATGCATATTAGATGTTGGATTTTAAACGTGTGATATTGCCAATACTGAGAAATATAGCTGAGAATTATTCATGATGTTTGGACTGAACGCTCCTCTCACTTTTGGACAGAAACCGTAAACTCGAGGGCAATGATGTCAGAGTCATGTGACCTTGCAGCGACAGCACTCTCAGAACTCTCCGGGCAATGTTTCGGCAGTCACCATCTGGATCACATTAAATCACTTCAGTCTGGAACGTTCCGTCATGTTCTAAATTACTCATGTACACAAATCAACATACCGTCATCTCGCAACGCTTCTAATCAAACCAGATCAATGAAAGACACTGGACTGTGCGTTGATCAATTACAGGTTCATTTATGGGCCAAAATAAATATGTTTGTGAGATACATTTCCTTGATAAAGTTAATTTTAATATGACATGAATTTCAATAGTGTTGGTCATCAGGATGGCAAGAAAAACGTGTATTTTTCTGGTAAGTTTTTGTGTTGAAAAAGTCGTTTTATTTGGTGACACGTTACAATAAAAGGCCATTTTAATTTTAATTAGCGAATGCATGAGATATCACTAACAATGCACAACACATTTAAACAACACTTATTAATCTAGGTTAATTTATGCAAATATAACTGGCCATTGTTAGCTTGTGTTTGTACACTATGCAAAAATGTATGAATATATCTTGAAGTGCTGTAAATATGTATTTTATTATTGTTAGTTTGTGACACTAGCCGATGCATTCACCAATGTTAACAAATACAACCTTATTATAAGTGTTACTCAATGTATTATTGCCGTTAACGTGGTAAATTGCATTATTCTAGTATTGAAATTTGGAATCATTTTTGGAAATCTGTCATCTGGATAAGATGGCCCTTTTTCATAATATTTAATTTTGTGCTATGACAATAAAATTAGGAAATGTTTCTGTTTCTTTCGCTTGATAATGTTGGATGACACATCATAATCATGTAAATGCTAAATGTTTATCTATATATGTTACAATCTAATAGTAAATGCACATTGTTCTTAAGGGGGGCGTTCAACCCATCTTACCCTAATGTTTGTCTTTGCATTATTGCATGAGGTAAGTACGGTAAGAAATCAGATTTCTACAACAATATGAACTACACAAGTCCTCGTGGTGGCGTAGTCACTCGCCTCAATCTGGGTGTTGGAGGACAAGTCTCATTCGCCTCCGCTTCTGAGACTGTCAATCCACGCATCTTATCACATGACTCATTGTGCATGACACTGCGGAGACTCACAGCATGTGGAGACTCATGCTACTCTCCACGATCCACACACAACTCACCACACGCCCCATTGAGAGAACCACTAATCACCACCACGAGGAGGTTACCCCATGTGACTCCACCCTCCCTAGCAACCGGGCCAATTTGGTTGCTAAGGAGACCTGACTGGAGTCACTCACCACACGCCCCATTGAGAGCGAGAACCACTAATCACCACCACGAGGAGGTTACCCCATGTGACTCTACCCTCCCTAGCAACCGGGCCAATCTGGATGCTAAGGAGACCTGACTGGAGTCACATTATAGTGACCACGAGGAGGTTACCCCATGTGACTGTACCCTCCCTAGCAACCGGGCCAATCTGGTTGCTAAGGAGACCTGACAGGAGTCACATTATAGCGACCACAAGGAGGTTACCCCATGTGACTCTACCCTCCCTAGCAACCGGGCCAATTTGGTTGCTAAGGAGACCTGACTGGAGTCACTCACCACACGCCCCATTGAGAGCGAGAACCACTAATCACCACCACGAGGAGGTTACCCCATGTGACTCTACCCTCCCTAGCAACCGGGCCAATTTGGTTGCTAAGGAGACCTGACTGGAGTCACTCACCACACGCCCCATTGAGAGCGAGAACCACTAATCACCACCACGAGGAGGTTACCCCATGTGACTCTACCCTCCCTAGCAACCGGGCCAATCTGGATGCTAAGGAGACCTGACTGGAGTCACATTATAGTGACCACGAGGAGGTTACCCCATGTGACTGTACCCTCCCTAGCAACCGGGCCAATCTGGTTGCTAAGGAGACCTGACAGGAGTCACATTATAGCGACCACAAGGAGGTTACCCCATGTGACTCTACCCTCCCTAGCAACCGGGCCAATCTGGTTGCTAAGGAGACCTGACTGGAGTCACTCAGCACGCACTGGATTCAAACTCACGGCTCTAGGTGTGATAGTCAGCGTCAATACTCACTGAGATACCCAGACCCAACATTTTTGAAAAACATTCCCAGATGACTTGATGTTGCACCGCCGGTCACAGTAAGAGACTGAGGGTCACTAATTAACTGAGACCTCTCAAATCATGTCACACATCTCTATGTTAGAAATGTTACATAACCATATGCACAAAAAACGAATTATTTCCTCTGGTCTCAGACACACCGTAAATCTCTCAAAGACTCTTTGAAACAGGGCATGAGTGAGACCTCACTGTGGATGTGTCACATCATAAACACTGTGGTTTTAGGGCACTGTGTCAAGCTTTGTTGACTGCTGGAGTTCCCCTTACTGCCCCCCTGCTGAAAATACAATGTTAGTAATATTCCTTATTACGGCCCGGAGACCATAAAACACTAAACACTAAAACATTTTATTTCGGAAGTTATTATAACTTGCAATTGAGGATTAACACAAGAGTGTTTGTCAGAAATAATCTGCATTATTTTAGAGAATGCCACAAGTGTGATGCATGAAGATGTGTTTAGCTAAAATATGAAAATGACTCCACGACACGAAACTCTTCACGGGACGCTTTCCAGCTCTGATTCATATCACCGAATGTTGTTGTAAAAGTAAAATGCGGCATGTCCCTGGCCAAGTGCATTAAAGCAAACGCCATTAACCAAATGATTCCCAGATGCACGGGGCAACCGCTGCCAACTCGCTCTGCTTTCCTCTTGAGAGTTTACTTAAAGAAAAAAGCATCATGACATTTACGCAAGATGTTTTTAAGGAACATCACTCGACTGTCTCTAAACACAAATGAACATATTGAATTAAAAGCACTCGTGTGATGCAGTATTTATCAAATCAAGTGCATCAATAATTATTCCATCTTTCCTCAAATGTATATTTTATTGCATTTTATTTCATATTTATTTTCATTGCAAAAAAGCATTGAATTTATAGCATAATTATATAACTATTAACAAACACATTAAACCCTCTCACACCCAAACATTGACATTGATGTATTTTATTTTATCATCCATGAAAGTTTTCATTTATTTATGAATAAAATGTATAAAAATCTAGATTTTTAATCATATTTTGTTTTGGGGTGAATTTGTGTGAAGCTGTGACTTTCAATATGCAATTTATTTTAATTTATTTCAGTATTATTTTACAATACAACTTTTACAACAGTACAACAGTAGTTTCAACTACTGTCATGTGCAGTTCTGGACTGTTTTTATGAAAAATTGGTATTTAATATTATTAAACAAATGTTGCAATTCTGCTCCGCGCTGTCAATCAGAATTAGCCGCATGTATGCAAATAAAATATACCTCAAAATGCAAAACAACATTAAGGAAATTAAAAAACTGTTCTAGCATGTGCTCGCAACATCAGGGTCACGGGTTCAATTTCCAGGGATCACACATACTGATCAAATGAGTAAAAAGACAATTGCACAACAGATTAAAAAAACAACACAAACTTTCACAACCATGATGAAATTTAATCGTTTTTACAGTGTGAAATAGTTTCGGCACAAACTCAAGTGAGATGTTCGAC
>JAVLUX010000040.1:1555000-1572500 GCA_032164185.1 Moxostoma hubbsi
TAGTTTAAATGAATCTACTCCCCCAGGTTATTGTAATAAGCATGAGCCTCATCTGAAGGGTCGAGGAGGAGGTGTTGCTACAATTTACAGTGAAGTTTTTGGAGTTACTCAGAGGAAAGGATATAGGTTCAAATCTTTTGAAGTAATAATGCTTAATGCGACACTCTCAGATATAATAAAAAAACTCTGTCATCTTTTACTCTTGTTACAGTATACAGATCACCTGGGCAGTATTCTGATTTCCTTGGAGAATTTGCATCTTGAAGTTACTGTAGATAGAGCTTTAATTGTTGGTGACTTCAACATTCACATAGATAATGAAACTGACACATTGGGATTAGCATTTATCGATATTCTCAACTCTCTTGGAGTCAGACCAGATGTAACAGGACCAACTCATCGCCATAATCATACGCTAGATTTAATTCTATTCATGAATCATCACACTCATGCTCTCAAGAGAGCAGCTTGGAAAATGGAGTGCATGTGGAAGAATACAAAATTTGAAGTATTTCGTGGTGCATGGAAGGATAGTGTCTGTAGCTACAGACAGGCACTAAAAGCTGCCAGGTCGGCATATTTTAGTAAACTCATAGATAATAACCACAACAATCCTAGGGCTCCAAACTGTGACTACAATGGTTGCAAATGCTGCCAAAAATAACTGATTGCAAAAAATGCATTTGTGTGTTCTCTGAGAGAGCAGTGTGTGTAATCTGATATTGTGTTGAGTTATGAAGTGTCTGACCAAGAATTGAACATCCATTTCCTCTCGCTCTTGTTGAGCACTGAATGTATATTTTCAGATGATAAATCTGAATCACACACACACACACACACACACACACACACACACACACACACACACACACACACACACACACACAAACACACACACACACACACTCACAAACACACACTCAAACACACACTCAAACACACACACACACTCAAACACACACACACACACACAAACACACACTCTCTCTCTCTCTCTCACACACACACACACACACACACACACACTCACTCTCTCTCTCTCTCTCTCTCTCTCTCTCACACACACACACACATACACTCTCTCTCTCTCTCTCACACACACACAAACACACTCTCTCTCTCTCACACACACACGCACACACTCTCTTGAACACACACACACACACACACACACACACACACACACACACACACACACACACACACTCTCTCTCTCTCTCTCTCACACACACACACACACTCTCTCTCTCTCTCTCTCACACACACACACACACACACACTCTCTCTCACACACACACACTCTCTCTCTCGCACACACACACACACACACACACACACACACACACACACACACACACACACACACACACACACACATTACATGTGACTTAATCCCGAACCCTAAAATGAAATCTGTTTTGTATTTTTACAGTTTTTAGAGACAGCATTGTATGTATTGTATATTTTCATCAGATTCACGTCACGTTCTTACCGGACTCCAGACTCCGACCTGCCAGGCGGCACATTCCGGCAGCTCACATGAGCTGGCGGCGGACGGTTTAGTGTTCGGATCACAGCGCTGATCGCTCAGTTTCTCATCTCCCAGAATGCACTGCACCTGCCTGTGTCTGACGCCTTTCCCACACGTCACCAAACACTTCAAACACAGAGAAAACACACATGAGAAAAACACACTGAAGTACTGAGAGTGTCAGTTTGTGTTAATAACATGTTTGTGTTGTTTCATGCTACCCAAATCTTAAAAAAACTTATCCAGTGACACCAATCACAATTAAGATCCATAAGTTGCATTTATCAGTTGTAATTATCATTTTCATCGTGCATATTTCTGTAGGTACAGATGAGATTACTCAGAATCATGAGACACAAGAATTAGCTGCTATTGTGCAGTGGTGGTATATACTACACCTCGCTCCATTCACTGCTGGTCCAGTCGGGACAGGACTGTTCATTACAGGGTTCTGATAAAACTCTCTGCTGCTCCACACACTCTCTGTCCACCAGCCTGCGACCCAAATTATTCATACAGTACGCCTGACGCATCCGCACACCATCACCACACGACTCAGAGCACTGAAGAGAGAAGAGAATTTGAAATGAAACACAACAGATTGTGAAGCAGTATATTACAGAATATGAATACTTATAAAATATTATAGAATTACATAGAATAGAATAAGAATAAACTAGAATAGAACGGAACAAGAATCGATTAAGAATGAAATAGAAAAATAGAATCTTAATGAAATGAAATGGAATTTAACAGAACAGAATAAGAATAGAATATGAAATAAAATGGAAAAGAATAGAATAAAAATGAAATAGAATATAATAATAAGAATAAAACAGAATAAAATTTAATAGAATATGAATTAAATGGAATAGAAAAGAATATGACTGAACATAATATATAAAACAGAACAGAATAATAATATAAAAGAATAGGTATGAAATGGATGAGAATAGAATATAATAGAGCAGAATATGAAAGAAAACAGAATGGAACAGACAAAAAATAGGATGAAGAATGAAATATAGAATAGAACAGAATAAGAATTGAATAGAATAGTATAAGAATGAAATAGAATACAAAAGAAAAATAAATAAATAATAAAATACAAATGGAGTAAAACAGAAACAAATAAAATGAGAATGAAAGAATAGAACAGAATAAAAATAGAATAAAATAAGACTGAAATAGAAAAGAACACAATAGAATAGAATAGAACAGAATAAAAATAGAATAGAATAAGACTGAAATAGAAAAGAACACAATAAGAGCACAATACAATAGAATAGAATAGAATAGAGTAGAATAGAACAGAATAAAAATAGAATAGAATAAGACTGAAATAGAAAAGATCACAATAAGAACACAACAGAATAGATTAGAATAGAACAGAATAAAAATGGAATAGAATAAAACTGAAATAGAAAAGAACACAATAAGAGCACAATAGAATAGAATAGAGTAGAATAGAATAGAACAGAATAAAAATAGAATAGAATAAGACTGAAATAGAAAAGAACACAATAAGAGCACAATAGAATAGAATAGAGTAGAATAGAATAGAGTAGAATAGAATAAAAATAGAATAGCATAAGACTGAAATAGAAAAAAACACAATAAGAACACAATAGAATAGAATAGAATAGAATAATAAAGAAAACAGAATGGAACAGAAAAAAATAGGATGAAAAATGAAATATATTGAATTGAATAGAAATGTATTAGAATGGAATAGAATACAGCAGAATAAGAAATAAATAATAAAATACAAATGAAAGAGTAAAATAGAAAAAAAATGGAATGAAATAGAATAGAACAGAATAAGTATAGATTAGAATGAAATAAAAATAGAATAGAATAAGACTGAAATAGAAAAGAACACAATAGAAGAGAATAGAATCAAATTAAATCACATTACTAATAAAAGTCTTTAAGGTACAGTAGCAAAAACAGCCTGTTTAAATATAAAGATGTTTATGGTGTAATATTATAATAAAATCATAATTAGGACGTTTATGGTGCAAGACACCTAGAAAAACATTCTAAGTGGACGTATAAATAAAATGGCACAAAAGTGTAGAATCTGAGCCTTTTGTTGCGTTGCACACCTGAGACCAGGTGCTGTACTGCCAGCTCTTAAGGAGGCAGTCTCCATGGCAACCCTCTCGTGTCTGCGGTTTGGGCAGGTCTGCGCAGGCTCTGCTCTCCAAACGTTCACTCAGTCTCTTGTTCTGACTGTAGCGCATGCACAACACATCCAGTGTGCGGTAACCCGGTCCACACTTACTGGAACAATCACTCCTGCCCACAACGTGCCATCTGAGGAGGACAGAGAGAGATCCGTCAACATGGGACACTTCACAATAGAGCTGTCCGTAAAGAGTCCATTTGAGTTCAGTTTGTGTGGTTCATGTGAATCAGGAGCAAAAATAAACAAGTGATCCAGGCGAAAAATACTCCAGATGTGTAAGATGTGCCCCTGAACTTTATTACTGTTTTGTAATTCAATTGATTGAAACATTTGACAAATTAAAACATGCTTTGTTTATACAGTTAAAAGAAAGATTTGCAAGTGAGTCATTCAGACCCATTCACTATTGTGTTATTCACACCGATTTGCTAATGAATCAGTCAGACCGATTTGCTAATAAATCATTCAGATCGATTCACTTGTGAATCATTCAGACCAATTTGCTAATGAATCATTCAGACCGATTGGCTAATAAATCATTCAGATCGATTCACTTGTGTATCATTCTGACCGATTTGCTAATGAATCATTCAGACCGATTCGCCAATCAATCATTCAGACTGATTTGCAAGTGAACCATTCAGACAATTCTCTAGTGAGTCATTCACACCAGTTTGCTAGTGAATCATTCAGACTGGTTCGCTAATGGATAATTTAGACCGATTCACGAATGAATCATTCAGACCAATTCGCTAATGAATCACTTGACTGATTTGTAAGTGAATCAATCAGACCGATTTGCAAGTGAATCATTCAGACAGATTTGCTCGTCAATCATTCAGACCGATTTGAAAGTGAATCATTCAGACAATTCGCTAATGAATTACTTGACTGATTTGCAAGTGAATCATTCAAACCGATTTGCTCGTGAATCATTTAGACCGATTCGCTAATGAATCATTTAGAGCGATTTACTAATGAATCATTTAGATGATTTGCTTATTAATCATTCAGAGCCAGTTGCTAGTGAATCATTCCGACTCATTTATGAACCGACACAAAAGAACTATTCGCTCACAAATCAGGCATCACATTTTACTTTACAAGTTTGAGCAAGTTTTACTTTACCAAAGCACTTCATATTCATCTGGATGATGCAAAGCCAACTAATGCAACTTAAAGCGAAAGTGTGTCACTTTTTCAGTGTTCAAATTTGTAGTTATTTAAAAAAAAAAAACTCTAAACGCTATTACAACTTTTTGCAGTCGAACTGATTGTATGTGCATACCTGAGTTCACAGTCTGTATTGCAGGGCTCCGTTGCGGCCCGCGGTCGAGGTAGATACTCGCATCTTTGCTCTGAAACCATCAAGCGGTCACTCTTACGAATGCACACAGCCTTCCGCCGCCGCTCACCTGCAAATTAACACAAACACAGTTTTAGTGATATTGCATGAGGTGTAAAGGTTCAATGGCAGATGGTTGTTTACTTGTAAGTAACCATAGGGGCACTTTGGATGAGGTACCACAAAGAAGACCCAAAACGGCTTTATGAGTTTCAAAAAGGAAACGTTACCCTGGCACATGCGACTGCACTCCTGAAAGGGGCCCGACGGCTCCCACATGAACTGCTCTCGCTGCTCTTCAATGGGAATACTGAAGGAATATCTCACATCAGGATTATACAGGTTCCCAACACACAGAACCTGGGACACACACACACACATCAAATATTTGTTTAATCAGACATTGTTGGAGGCTAACGCTAATCTCCGCGATCCACGCACAACTAACCATGCACCCCATTGAGAGCGAGAACCACTAATCATGACCTCGAGGAGGTTACCCCATGTGACTCTACCCTCCCTTAGCAGACTTGCCTGGAGTCACTCAGCACGCCCAGGATTCAAACTCACGACTTCAGGCCCCCCGGAATTCAAGTTTATTTAAATACGTCAAGACAGTAATTATGAGTATCCCAAATACATATACATATATGATTCCCAAATAAATATATTTTGTTTAGAAATACTAAACAATGATTTCTTGCATTGTGTCATGCCATTACGTGTTCTAGCCAGATGTTTTGTTGCTTGGTTTCTATTTTCGTCATGTTGTGCTAGGTAGCCCCGCCCACAGTGAAACCTCATTGGTCCAGAATCATGCTGTGGTTTTGTCAAATTAAGAAGCGAACAGAAGTTAAGAAGAATTGTATTTCTAAGAATGGTTCATGAATCCGGCCTCAGAATCTCTGCATTTATTGTTGTTTGTCTTGCCTGCAGCACGAGCTCTTCCTCGATGCGTTCGGTGCAGTTGATGCGCTCCACTGTTGTGTTTGATCCGCTGTACTCGATTTCTGTTCCCTTAAATGTCACCTCTCTCTTAAACATGGACACCACGAAGTTTCCGTTCAGGAGGAAGTTGGACTGACTGTCAGACAGAGCTGAAGAAAGAAATCAAGGAAAAGATCAGAACTGGTCATACGGATTGATTGATTGATTGATTGATTGATTGATTAAATGGTTTGACATCGTTCTGATTACAGCACACGAAAAGCATACGGTAGCATGTGACATATATGATGCTCACACATCTGGCAATTTTGAATAAACATACGGTAACACTTCACAATACGGGTGCATTAATAAGCATTAATTAATGATTAACTAATGCACAGATAATATTGAGTTAATGTATGACTCATGATTAACTAACCATTAATTAATGATTGCCACATCAGCAAATTGGCTGTATCAGCAGTTTTAATTAATTATTAACTAATGTTTTGCAAAGATATTTATTATATTATGACTTTTCTTGTTGAGGCACATGACGATTACCACTTCATTAAGTAATAGTTGTAATTAACACATAAATGTGCAGTAATAATGCAGTAATTAAGCATGAATTAATGCAGATTAGTGCACCCGTATTGGGTGGAAGTTCAAATACATGGCTTTGGCTCATTGTGGTAATTAACACATTAACAGTATTAGTTCATATAATAAATTGTTAGGGAATGAATCCATGATGACACATTTAATTAATAGCAATTCATATATGACTTAATATATTAATCAGGCAGACTGTTTATTAGTTTCTGGTGTGGCAATCATTAATTAATGGTTAGTTAATCATGAGTCATACATTAACTCATTATTATCTGTGCATTAGTTAATCATTAATTAATGGCTTAATCATGAGTCATACATTAACTCATTATCTGTGAATTAGTTAATCATTAATTAATGGTTAGTTAATCATGAGTCATACATTAACTCAATATTATCTGTGCATTAGTTAATCATTAATTAATGGCTTAATCATGAGTCATACATTAACTCATTATCTGTGAATTAGTTAATCATTAATTAATGGTTAGTTAATCATGAGTCATACATTAACTCAATATTATCTGTGCATTAGTTAATCATTAATTAATGCTTATTAATGCACCCGTATTGTAAAGTGTAACCGAACATATTTCAAACCCCAGTACTTAAGAGTCAAGAAAGTAAGCTGTATGACTAACACTCACTACTACACTAAAGCCTTAAATTATGTCCAAACTGTTTGCACTGTAGTTCTTAGTAAATCACTTGCAATACGCCACTAAATTACACACACTATTTGTAAGATTGCATAAACAAAGTAGTTTCCTTATATGTGATCAGAGTACAAATCTATTGAAGTCATGTTGGTGTGTTCAAATGTTAGAGTGAATTTCTGGGGGCGGCTGTGGCTCAGGTGGTAGAGCGGATCGGCTGCCAATAGCAGGGTTGGTGGTTCGATTCTCGGCCCACATGACTCCACTTGCCAAAGTGTCCTTGGGCAAGACACTGAACCCCAAGTTGCTCCCAATTGCAGGCTAGTGCCTTGCATGTATGAGTGTGTGTGTGAATGGGTGATTGGTACACAGTGTAAAGCGCTTTGGTAAACTTTAAGGTTAAAAAAGCGCTATATAAGTGCAGACCATTTACCATTATGACTTGTGGATCGCTGCCCCTCAAATGTGTTAACAGCTACACATTTACATTTACATTTATGCACTTGGCAGATGCTTTTATCCAAAGCGATTTACAGTGCACTTATTTGTCTGTGGGGATCGAACCAGCAACCTCCTGATTACCCGTTCAGTGCTTTAGCCCACTACGCCACCACCACAACATGCTACACAACCGGATAATGGCTTTGTTGCAAACCCCTAGTAATAGCATATTTTTTGGATATGTATCATGATTACAACATGTACTTTGGTAATACCACAGGTTTTGGATATTTACCATGGTAATAGCAAGTTTATCAGACATGGTCTTAAATTAATGTTTTTTGGACATGGCACCATGATAATACCATGGTATTTTTTTAAGCTTATTAGAATGCCATGTAAATACCATGATATATGAATGTGGTAACCATTCAGTGCAATTATATATATTTTAAAGAACCATGATATTACGATCTGATACCATCACTGTACCATGGTAACACCAGGGTAATCTGGGTAATCTAAACAGCTCACCGAGGTAGTTATCATCCTCCGGAGACCCTGAGTAGCTGAACTGCTTTATGTCAATGTTTGTGGCACCAACAGGTATCCGAACCACAACATTGTAACCTAAAATAGGAGACAGTGATGAGACAGAGAAATGCAATTATAGCCATGTTTGGACAACAGCAGACAGAATGTTTGCTCAGCTACTCAAACTCAAACTCTGAGAGATTAAGGTTGACCTTTGGGCTACACTTGTCACAGGAGTCAACACTGCCGGCCTGTCCATAAGTAATGAAGACTTAATTTTAACTAAACCTGAACCTAAAGTGTCCTGAACGATGTAAAAGCAACATCTGAGCAATCAAACTGTCATTCTGAAGTCTTCTGACGGCTGTTGTATGCAGCTGTCCTGAATAATAGTGCAATAAGAGACATGTGTTGTCCTGAGTTGGATGGAATTATGATATTGAAGAAATGCTGGAGAATCTAATGTAAATCTCACCATATTGTGCATCGTTGAAGGTTCCTGCGAGAGTTTTACAGGAGGAGTTATCTCCACCACAAACTCCACACTTATCATTCCTGGCCTTTGAGTTCAAAACATGGTCACAACCTGCTTGCTGAAATAGCACACACACACACACACACACACACACACACACACACACACACACACACACACACACATATACGCACACACACACACACATGCACACACACACACAACATATGCTCAGATATACAGTACATATGTTATCACTAGAACATGAGTTACAAAATTAAGAAAACGATCAAAATCATGTAAATAACTGGCATCACTTACAACAAACATTTTTAAACATAATTTGACCACGTTTTTGGATATAGATCATGGTAATAGTGTGATTTCTAGATCTGTACCATGATTTTACCATGTTCTTGGATATAGATCATGGTAATAGCGTGATTTCTGGATCTGTACCATGATTTTACCATCTTGTTGGATCTAGATCATGGCAATAGCGTGATTTCTGGATCTGTACCATGATTTTACCATCTTGTTGGATCTAGATCATGGCAATAGCGTGATTTCTAGATCTGTACCATGATTTTACCATGTTCTTGGATATAGATCATGGCAATAGCGTGATTTCTGGATCTGTACCATGATTTTACCATGTTCTTGGATATAGATCATGGCAATAGCGTGATTTCAGGATCTGTACCATGATTTTACCATGTTCTTGGATATAGATCATGGTAATAGCGTGATTTCTGGATCTGTACCATGATTTTACCATGTTCTTGGATATAGATCATGGCAATAGCGTGATTTCTGGATCTGTACCATGATTTTACCATCTTGTTGGATCTAGATCATGGCAATAGCGTGATTTCTAGATCTGTACCATGATTTTACCATGTTCTTGGATATAGATCATGGCAATAGCGTGATTTCTGGATCTGTACCATGATTTTACCATGTTCTTGGATATAGATCATGGCAATAGCGTGATTTCAGGATCTGTACCATGATTTTACCATGTTCTTGGATATAGATCATGGTAATAGCGTGATTTCTGGATCTGTACCATGATTTTACCATCTTGTTGGATCTAGATCATGGCAATAGCGTGATTTCTGGATCTGTACCATGATTTTACCATGTTCTTGGATATAGATCATGGCAATAGCGTGATTTCTGGATCTGTACCATGATTTTACCATGTTGTTGAATATAGATCATGGCAATAGCGTGATTTCTGGATCTGTACCATGATTTTACCATGTTGTTGGATATAGATCATGGCAATAGCGTGATTTCAGGATCTGTACCATGATTTGACCATGTTCTTGGATATAGATCATGGCAATAGCGTGATTTCTGGATCTGTACCATGATTTTACCATGTTGTTGGATATAGATCATGGCAATAGCGTGATTTCTGGATCTGTACCATGATTTTACCATGTTGTTGGATATAGATCATGGCAATAGCGTGATTTTTGGATCGGTACCATGATTTTACCATGTTGTTGGATATAGATCATGGCAATAGCGTGATTTCTGGATCTGTACCATGATTTTACCATGTTCTTGGATATAGATCATGGCAATAGCGTGATTTCTGGATCTGTACCATGATTTTACCATGTTGTTGAATATAGATCATGGCAATAGCGTGATTTCTGGATCTGTACCATGATTTTACCATGTTGTTGGATATAGATCATGGCAATAGCATGATTTCTGGATCTGTACCATGATTTGACCATGTTTGGGGCATGGACAATACCAATAGCATGTTTCTGTTCATGTACTATGAAAAGTATTCCGTGAAATACATTGTGTCACCATGTAACTAACAGGAATATAAATATGGTAATCGTTCAGTACCATGGTATTACCATATGAAGTTGTTACATACCCGGCAGAGTCCTTGTACACAGATGTCATAGGTGTCCGGTCCACACGCCGTTCCATCTACGACCCGATCTCTCAGCTGATAGTACGCCATCGTTGCGGCAACACGACAAAACAACTTACAACGATCCTTCATTAGAACTGTGAACGGAAACCACGACTGCAATGACTGTTGTGTCCTGTTTCTTACTATTTACCACATTCAATCTGGTAAACAAAAAAAGCACCATATAGGGTAAAAACAACATAAAGTTCAGTCTGTTAATCACACAAACTGATTGCATGGCTTCGGAAGACATTTTTTTGTGACGAGATTTAGTCATATGGGTCTGGAACAACACAAGAACAACATTTCATTTGGGCAACTATTCATTTAATGTCGCATTGCTTTGAATTTGAAACGTCGGCAGCTCTATCATCTCTCTCTGGGTGTTACAATAATAGCGGGTTTATTCTTCTTTGGCACAGACAGAAATACACTCTATAAAACCCAGAGCAGATGTTTGTGTCCTAATTCTGAATTCACTTTCTGGCTCGGAGATGCCGAGAACCTTCCAGAATATGCAAAAGTGAAATCACATGGATAGAGCATCCTCTGAGCAATAGCATTGTGCTTCAGGTGTGTTCTAACAGACAGGAAGCACAGATCTGAGGTCAGAGGTCATATACCGTCAAACACTCACTGCCACTGTACTTTGGCACCCAGCGGACGGTGGGAAGCAGGCCGTTGATGTTGAAGTGTTTGCCGTCGAACTGCGCACACTGCTCCTCTCGGAAATCCCTCTGGCCGCGCGGACACGGCTCCGTATTACACGAGCGGAACTTCATCCTGCGTCCGACACAAAACCGCCCGCCGTTCCTCGGCCTGAGAACAAACGGGTGAAAGACAAACATGCTTTTAGATCTTCTTCTTGTGTCTTGAGTGCTTGATTTGATCTGTCTTAAATGAAAGTGTTTTGTTATAGTCAGGGTAGGTCAGGGCACTACCACCCCTTGTGTTCGCCAGTTTGAATCCCAGGACGTATTGAGTATGGATGCCGCGGTGGATGGCATGAAGCCTCCACATGTGCTACGTCAACAAGCCACGTGATAAGATGCACGGGTTGACAGTCACTACGTGACCACGAGGACTCAAAAGCACATTGGGATTTGGGCATTCCAAATTGTGTGTGTGTGTGTGTGTGTGTGTGTGTGTGTATGTGTGTGTGTGTGTGCGAGTGTGTGTGCGTGTGAGAGAGTGTGAGTGTGTGAGTGTGTGTGTGTGTGTGTGTGTGTGTGTGTGTGTGAGCGAGTGTGTGTGTGTGTATGTGAGTGTGTGTGCGTGTGAGAGAGTGTGAGTGTGTGTGTGCGAGTGTGTGTGCATGTGAGAGAGTGTGAGTGTGTGTGTGCGAGTGTGTGTGTATGCGAGTGTGTGTGCGTGTGAGAGAGTGTGAGTGTGTGTGTGCGAGTGTGTGTGCATGTGAGAGAGTGTGAGTGTGTGTGTGCGAGTGTGTGTGTATGCGAGTGTGTGTGCGTGTGAGAGAGTGTGAGTGTGTGTGTGTGCGAGTGTGTGTGCATGTGAGAGAGTGTGAGTGTGTGTGTGCGAGTGTGTGTGCATGTGAGAGAGTGTGAGTGTGTGTGTGCGTGTGTGTGAGTGTGTGTGTCTGTGTGTGTGAGTGTGTGTGTGTGTGTGTGTGTGTGTGTGTGTGTGTGTGTGTGTGACTATGTGTGTGTGTGTGTTCTCACTCAGGTTTATTGCAGTCTCTGATGGTGCTGCGTGTTCCTCCTCCACACGTTCTGGAACACACACTGTACGGCCCCCAGGGTCCCCATTCACCATTCACCGGCTTCATGTCCATCTCCTTATTCACACACATGCCGTGCCTGCAGTGCTGCACACACACACACACACACACACACAAACACAGTAAATAACATTCTGGAGTATTTCTTGCATCCCAGAGCAGCAACATCTCAAAATAAAACCATCAAAATCACTGACAGATTTACAACTAGCACAGAAGAGACTGGTGTTATTCATTCAGTCCTCTGATCCAGAAGCATTATCTGAACATTATTTACTTTATTACATTATGTGATCAGAGAAACACTCTGCTGTACTGGAGACATGATCAGATGTTCTGTGTAAATCAAGCATTCGATTCAACTCCTCTGAGGATAACTGACACTGATACAAGCTGAATGAAAACATCCAGGACTGCAGTCTGTGTCTACGTCGTCTCTTAAAGCTTCGACTTGCATCAGCACTGAGATAAGCCACAAATATCGACACATTTCAACATTCCTGGTGTCACATGATCTTAACATGGTCTCTCACCAAAACTGTCACTCTGCCGCTCCCAGATTCATCTGATTGGCCCATGAATAGCTGCGTTTCATGTCTCAAACTATAAAAGTACCAAAAGAACCATTTCGGTGAGGACCCCTTATGTCAAATGAATACATTCATCCTGCAGCGATGTTATCGCAGTATCTGACAGCGCTGCTCTCTAGACTCGTCTGTGATCTCCGTCATCGGTGTGAAGACATCCAGCTCTGACTCCAGCCAGACAAACGCTCTCCAGGAACGAGTCTTTTTATGCGTGGTAACCGAATCCCCACGTGCTGCGAGGCGATCTTGAAGCCGCTGGAATGCTCGACAGGCTGGCGTCTGTCTCACGGCATTACACTGGCCTGTCGCTGGCACACACTGAGGCACTGAGGTGCTCAGTGATAAGGAAACTCAAGAGTGCAGATAAGAAAGACAGAACTCATTACAGTCTCAGTGCTGTCTCGCTCGCTCTCTCTCTCGTGTTTCTCACTACTGTCATGTTCCTTTCTCTCTACCCACATTGTCCTGTTCCTCTCTTACTTATAAGAGAAAGTCCTGTGGCAGCACCATGGTACAGGGATGGTATCAAACGGTAATGCCATGGCACTTGCTCTCAGAAAAGACTGCCCTTACATTACAAATGTATCATGGTAGCGCCATCGTTGTTTTGGACTTGTACATGGTATTTTGTTCTGTGAGAGTTATTTTTGTAATGGTGATAAACAAGTACACAGAGAGTAGCAAAAATACAATGGTGGTAAAAACAAAATGGTGTAGCGTTGTACTGTGAAGGCACTTTTTTTGTAAAGGGAAATCCCAAGGTAGTGAATGATTGCCACATCCATAACACGGTATTTACACGGCACGTGGCCCAAAACTAGGCATCGCCTCCAAATAACATTGTACTAGAAGAGTAATTGGCCAAAAACATGGTATTATCATGGCACATGGGCTAAAACATGGTAAAACTCTGGGTTTTGGCATGTTTTTTGGATGTGTCTCCATAGTTTTAGCATGTTTTAGCCCATGTGCCATGATAATACCATGTTTTTTGTCCATGTACCATGGTAATACCATGTTTTATTTTGTGGTCCATAGTTTTACCATGTTTTAGCCAATGTACCATGATTATACTATATTTTTTGTTCATGTACCATAGTAATACCATGTTTTTGGATGTTGTTTAGTAGTTTTAACATGTTTTCACACATGTACCATGATAAGACCGGGATATGGCCATGTATCATGGTAATACCATGTTTTTGGATGTGTTTCCATAGTTTTAGTACTATGACTACTAAACAACTAAACAATACCCAAATAACATAGTATTACCATGATACATGCACAAAAATCATGGTATTATCATGGTACATGGGCTAAAACATGGTAAAACTACAAAACCACCTCCAAAACACATGGTATTACCATAGTAATTGGCCAAAAATATGGTATTACCATGGCACATGGCCAAATCCCGGTCTTATCATGGCACATGGCCAAATCCCGGTCTTATCATGGCACATGGGCTAAAACATGTTAAAATTATGGACCACATCCAAAAAACATGCCAAACCCCAGTGTTATCATGGCACGTGTGTGAAAACATGGTAAAACTACTAAACAACACCCAAATAACATGGTATTACCATGGTACATGCACAAAAAACATGGTATTACCATAGTAATTGGCCAAAAATATGGAATTACCATGGCACATGTGCAAAAACATGCTAAAACTATGGAAACACATCCAAAAACATGTTATTACCATGATACATGGACAAATCCCGGTCTTATCATGTTATATGGATGAAATCATGGTAAAACTGTGGACCACATCCAAAACACATGGTATTATTATGGTACAGGGGTAAAAACAACACAAATATGCCATGATATCCTGCAAAACTGTGATACATCTGTAGTGTTCCCACACTAATATATAATTCACAAACATGGTAATGCTCTGATTTTTCTCTTGGTATCTTCTTCTCATCGTGGTGTTCTTTGTTCTCTCCCAATGCAATATGAACATGCAAAAGCACCATAATACAGCCACTGTACTTTTCACGGTAAGGGCCTGATTTCTCTTCTCAGCGTCAATAATTCTGTGTCTCTATACAGAATCGAACCAATCCTTCTGCTGACAGCTCAGAGACTCAGTGACTGTGGCTGATATCGTGTGTCACTCACGTGATGACTGCTGCATTCAGAACACGACAGGAAGTAATGAACTCCTGGCAAACGTTGTGTGTGATATACATCTCTGTCTACAGGGTTTCCCTTTCCCCTGATGGATATCATCAGCTTTAGCAGCTTTACAGAACAGCGTTCCGTGGAATTTACAATCTCTACCCCTACAGCCATTACCCCAACACAAGCGTTCGCTCCGAGTTTGTCCTGAATGATTGCACCCACGGCCCGGATCAGCCGAAAGCCTCTTCCACCGTCAGTTATAGACAACATTTAGCTGATAACCACGCAAATATGCTCTGTGTTCCCGCGGCTGAAGCGTCTTTGGCCTAAAGAGAAGGATTAGTCTGAAACTGGTTCAAAGGGCAGCGCTCCATGGAACGTGACACCTTGCTGTGGGAAAAGAAGGAAAAGAAGGGAAGAAGGATACTAAAACAGGCCTTGCCTCAGAGTACCGCATATCTTCTCTGGCACGGCTGTAAACCCTACACTCAGGGGTCAGGGGTCAAATGCTACGTGTATTGTACTCTAGACCATCTTTACATATTCACAGTACACTATAATAGCTCTATATGTTCCCTGGAAAGCTGAGCGGTTAGCCGGTGCGTGCCTGTGCATATATGAATTATATATTAAGATCAGAGCCAGACGGGTCAGTGCACACGAAACACAAAACACAAAACATTCACATTTCTGCAGAATTGGTGCACCGGTTTTTGTCCAAAGTTCTGCACATCCTCGGGACCCCATATGGACTCATTTGAGATTTCAGCTTTTAATAAGAGTACTGACCGCAGTACAGAACGTGCTGACCCAGCGAAGACAATTAAGAATTAAACATCCTCTGTCGGCTGTTCTACTCTTTACTCGACATTTAATTTAACAGTTCTATAAAAATGATTTTAGAAAATATTAATTTTGAATTTTGAGTTAAAACGTTAATTTATACTACATGAAACAATATAGAAATTAATTTGAGACATTATTTTATATAAAGTTTATACAAAATGCATTTAAATAAATACATAATTGTATTTAAAACATTATTTTATAGTATTTTTTTCTCTAAAGATTATATATAATTTATTATAAATATTATTATTATTATTAAAAAATATTTTATAATTTTTTTCAATACATTTATATATATTTTTTGTTTTAACAGATACTAAATTTTTGTTTAAATTATTTATACAACTCTAAATAATAATACATAATTTTAAAGATTATTTTCAACTACATTTGATATAAATTTCTATTAAAAATATTTTAAAAAATCATTTAAAAAAAACTTTTATAGAATTTTTTATAAAAATATACACTGAATACAATTTATTTTTAAAATATAAAATATTAATTAAACATTATTTATGCAACATTTCATTTTTCTAATGTATATTTATTGTAAAATATTGACTTTTACTCATATTATATAGCATTTTATATCAAATGTATTAAATATTTGTTTTAACAAGTATTGCATTTGAATTAAATGCAACATTTTAGATAGACTGTTTAAAACATTGAATTTTAATTAAAACTTTCCTTCCTTCTTCTTGAAGATTTAGTCTGAACTAAGGTTATATATATATATATATATCATCTAAGTTAAACCGGTGTTTAATGTCTTTGTTACAATATTCTGTATTTTAGTACCGGTACGCTGTATTGACCAATCAGCATCCAGGACTGGAACAAACCATTTTATAATTCGGTTATTAGTCTATATATAGTCTGTTATATATTCTATATGACTATAATAAAATAGATAAACGTTTGTTTTTTCTTTCGTTTTTGAAAGTAAAGAGAATATTTATATTTTTTAATATTGTTCTTACATACAATATATTGCTTAAACGTTCTGTATTGGACACTAAAATGACATTTAGCAGATATTTTCCAACATATGTTTTCCTGGAGGATAAAACTATAATAATGGGGCTTTTCGGTACGGTACGGTACAGCTCAGCTCGGCTCGGCTCGACTCGGCTCGTGTTTTTGGGGGTTTTCCACTGTGGATAGTTTCTGGTAACTGGTACTTTTATAGTATCACCTCGGTCGAGGTTCCAAGCGAGACGAGCCGATACTAAATGTAACATCATCACCCTGCAGATCACTGATTGGTCAGAGAGAATCGTCACTACCAGCGACACGATACATCAACACGCTAGTTATAGAGTTAGCATCAGCGATAGCAGTATCATTTGTTCACTCAAGTTTCGAATTGTAAAGAGAAATGTCTGTGCGCAAAACCACGCCGTGGTCAATAAACCAGGTGCAGACGGTCCTCTCGTTAGCGCCGAAATAAACGAAAAGTCTCTCAGGAAGTGTCTCAGCTGTCGTCCGCACACGGCGACCACCGGACCGACCAAC
>JAVLUX010000040.1:1577500-1627500 GCA_032164185.1 Moxostoma hubbsi
TTCATCATCACAGGAATGACAGAGTAAGACATTTAAAATCACTGCTCTCGCTCGCACTCTCATTTGGACATGCTCACCTTACACGCAGGGTTATAGTTCACAGCGCTCACAGAAGGGTTTAAATAGCACACGAACACACACGGTTTAAAGTCAACATGGAATCAAAATGTACTTTCTTAACACACATTCCTGCTGTTATGGTGAGGGAGTTATCAGTGCATGTTACTCTTCATTACTGTTTTACCATGCAATGAAAGTGAACAGTGACAGCGAGTAACATTCTGCCAACAGTAACGTTCTTTAGTGTTCCATGGAAGGAATTTAGTCATACATGTTTGAAACGACATGAGTAAATGATGACTGACTTTGGGTGAACTATTCCTTTAAGTTTGCTTCTACAGCTAAAAACGGGTTAAGACTATTTAATGGCATTCAAGCACAAACAGGGTCCAGAAACCAGTAGTAAATGGACAGGACCGCACATGACGACTGTTGCCCGTTTCTTTAAAGTATGTTGACAAATGACATGTTGAGTGTGACATGACAGTATATAAAATGAACAGCTGATGCTGCTCCTATAATCCCTTTAGATGTTAATGACAGACTTTAGCCGCAGTACACACATGCAAACTCACTGACTGAATTTAGCCAAAAATGGAACACCCTAGCAACCGTAGCGAAAAAGCCATATCTCTGCACCAGAACATCATAGAGACATGGGGGTGGGCTCTTTTGACATGGGATATCAAGCAGACGTTTTAATATCACCATGACAACTGCCAAGCAACCAGATGGAACATCCTAGCAACCATAGAGAAACACCATATCTCTGCACCAGAACATCATAGAGACATGGGTGTGGGCTCTTTTGACATGGGATAGCAAGCAGACGTTTTATTATCACCATGACAACTGCCAAGCAACCAGATGGAAAATCCTAGCAACCATAGAGAAACAGCCATATCTCTGCACCAGAACATCATAGAGACATGGGGGTGTGCTCTTTTGACCTGGGATAGCAAGCAGACTACATATTATAACACTGAAAACTGCCAAGCAATCAAATGTAAAGCTCTAGCAACCATAGAGAAACAGCCATATCTCTGCACCAGAACATCATAGAGACATGGGGCTGGGCTTTTTTGACATGGGATAGCAAGCAGATGTTTTATTATCACCATGACAACTGCCAAGCAACCAGATGGAACATCCTAGCAACTGTAGAGAAACAACCATATCTTTGCACCAGAACATCATAGAGACATGGGGATGGGCTCTTTTTACTTAGGATAGAAAGCAGACTACATATTATAACACTGAAAACTCTCTAGCAACCAAATGTAAAGCCCTAGCAACCATAGAGAAACAGCCATATTTCTGCAGCAGAAAACTGTCGAGACATGGTGGTGGGCAAATTTGACTTGGTATAGCAAAAAGCCTTTTTATTATCACCTTGGCAACTGCCAGCAACCAGATGGATCACCCTAGATACTTTACAGAAAAAGTAATATCTCTGCACCAGAACATCGTAGCAACATGAGGGTGGGCTCTTTTGACTCATGGAAGTGTAGTGAGGCTTTTGGTGGGACACTGTGTTGACACATTTTGCCACTGCAAGCTACAAAAACTACAAAAATCTTGCATGTGACCAGCATCCTTATACAGAAGTGGCTACTTGTGACCAGTCCCATAAAGAATCTTCCCATGCAGAATTCAGCAGAAAACTATACAGATGTCCGCAAAATTGGAAAATCTTTGCGTCACAATTTTTCCTTCACACTTCACACATTCCTAAAAATAAAAAAATAAAATCAACACAGAAAATGACAAAAAATAATATGCAGATTGAATATAGGCCTGCTAGGGACCTATAGTAGAGCCACTGTGCAACTTTCAGAATGTAGAGTGCTTAACATGATTACTTGGCAAAAGAAAAAAAACAAACAACCACAATCAAAAACTAGTCAAATAAGATTTTGTGTCCGTTATTGGGCAACTCTCGGAAACGTGTGCAGATTAGCAGAAATAACTAGTGATGCACACAGAGGAGAGCTGGTCCAGAGAGTTCCAGGATTGAGCTGCCAGAAACACCAGCCAAACTCCAAGAGCCGCTGCCAACAATTTCCCCTCTGCCAGATGTTTACAAGACTTCACTTTCTTTCTCTAACTGACTGAGACGAGAGCAGGTTGATGGCGTTTGAGAGTTCTGCTGAACTGAGGCTGGCTTGATACACAAAGGTCTCTTTTGTATTCTTTACAACATCTAAGGTAAAACATCAAGCGCTTTATTGGAAGAGTTAACAAATACAAGCACAAATGTGAAGAAACATGATGTTTATTGATTTTTCTTTAATTCACAACCAATTTTATTGGAATGTTACTATTGTGTTCAAATAAAATGACTCTATTAAGCAGTTACTTCACTTTGTAATGCTAATAAACACACAGTAGTGACTAACCCCCAGCTGCACTGTAGAATATCCTAATTTTGGATATTGGTTAACTGGTATCTAGGGTAAATGGTAAATGGTCTGCACTTATATAGCGCCTTTTTAACCTTTGCGGTATTCAAAGCGCTTTAAACTGCGTCTCATTCACCCATTCATACACACATTCACACATCAATGATGGCAGAGCTCCATGTAAGGCACTAGCCTGCCATTGGGAGCAACTTGGGGTTCAGTGTCTTGCCCAAGGACACTTCGGCATGTGGAGTCGTTTGGGCCAGGAATCGAACCACCAACCAACCCGCTCTACCACCTGTGGCCAACCCGCTCTACCACCTGTGGCCAACCCGCTCTACCACCTGTGGCACAGCCGCCCAAAGGGTTGCATGATCATGATAAAAATTAGAAATGACAATTATTTACCCTTATATTTAAATTTTGATTAATTTCAATTAAAAGAATTTCCATTAAAATACTTATTTGCTGTATGTTTGTTGGCTACACATTCAAGACAATCTAAAATCTGTGTCCCTGATTGAATTTATTGCTGTTTAATACAGCAGTAAATCAAGACTAGTTACTGCTGATCTAGCTGGTGACCAGCATAGTCATTTTGTTCACCTGGTTAACAGCGTGGTTTTCAGAGGCCTGTAAGGGAAGCCAGCATCCCAGCATCCCATACAGGAAACAGCACATAAAACATGCTGGTCACCAACAATGATGGTCTTTTCAAAAAGGGTCTTCATTCTTAAACTGCAATCTATGAAGGGGGTTCCTTCTCTTTTCTGTGCCATTTCCACCCTCTGGCAAGCACACAAAATACTCATGCCACTGGGCTCCTCACAGGAGCCTCTGGATGGCAGATCAGATCAGGAGTTGACATGAGCCGGTGCGGCCGCTCTCTTTCTGTGATGGGAGGAGCTGTTGGTATTTATAGACAGCAAGTGATGTGATGCCCTCGTTAGTACAGGGCTCACTGAGCCAGATGACAGATGGACCGCTGGGGGTCATGTGACCACATTACTCACTCCAGCGCCCGAGATGGAGAGATGAGAGAGGATGAGCAGTAGGGAAACAGGAGGAAAGAGAGAGGCCAAGCGAAAGAGGGGGAAAGTTTAGCGGAGTACAAAGAATCAAAGCAATTATGGACCGGCTCCTTACGCTGCATTTGTCACGTTGCTATTTCGCATTTCCACTAGAGTTTTTCATTTATTCATTCACTTGTTAGACAGTTTTTTTCCAAAGACACTTACAGTGTTTTCAAGCTACACATTTCATTATTATGTGTTTTCTTATGGAATTTTAAGGGATATTAAGGAAATTGTAGATGCTTATAAAGTTACGTTATGAACTGCATCCTTATTCAGTCTGTTATGATTGTTTATGTTCACACGGTACTCCTGTGAACAGGTGTGTGTGTGTGTGTGTGTGTGTGTGTGTGTGTGTGTGTGTGTGTGTGTGACAGAGCTCCGGCTGAAGAGAGCGAGACCTCAAGAACAACATTTGTTAGGTTTTTGACATGGCCAAAATGAAGATGTGAACCAACTAGTGAGATGCCAAATTTAATATACTGCAAAAAGAATATTCACTAAAATAGACCTGTCTCTGTCACATGTTGCATTACAGATATTCCTGCCCCAAACTCACGCCATTGGTTGAGTCTATGTTGTTATGTTGGGCTGGACTGACCATTAAAAAAAAAAAAAAGAGAACAATTTTAACAGCGCTACATTGACACAATGTTTGAAGTTATAAGGACCTAAGAATGGCTACTATACAGTCAGTCTGTCTGTCTGTTTGTCTGTCTCTCTGTCTGTCTGTCTGTCTGTCTATCTATCTATCTACTGTATATATAGTAGCCATTCATAGGTCCTTGAACTGTAAATAATATATAGTATATATATATACAGTATGTGTGTGTTTGTGCAATGCTCTATCTGCTGAGCTAATTACTTAAAAGCACATGCTGACTAGTATCAGTGGCTGACATTGACGTACCTAGTAGTCCATTTAACAGCGGTTTGCAGGATCAAACAGCTGATGTTTTGGAGATACGTGGGAGACAAGACAGAGGCAAAAAGAGAGAGACAGAGAGGTCTTAAAAAAGCATTCGTGAGTACCTTCCCACATTAAAGAGCTCTAGACGAGCAGGTGAGCAGACACTGAGAACCTCTCTCCTTTCAACTCCTGCCACTTCAAACAGCCCCATGAGGAGCTGACACCGGGCCCTCAGCACCACAAACAAAGGTGCAGGGGCCAAGACGGGCAGAATCACAAGAAAAAAGACCCTCTGTGTACCAGTTTTTGCTGAAGAGTCACAGAGATCTATGCAGCAACTATTCCGCTTGGCATGGTATGACTAAAGAGTGTTTTCATATAAATGTTGTTGGCTGATCGGTTGTGGCTTTAATAAGTCATTACAGTCTGTTATTTTGCCAGAATGCTAAAGGAATATTTCACACAAAATTGAAAATTCTGTCATTTTTTTCTTCGCTTAAAATTGCTCCAAACATGTATGACTTTCTTTCTTATCCAGCACACTGCTGCTTATGAATAAACAATTTAGCTAATACAATATTTCAGTCGTGTGACCTTCGTCAGGAATTTATGTGATGGTGACTAAATATGAACAGAATTTACATTTATGAGCAAACTATTTCTTTAAAGCTTTAATAGATATAATTACAGTGATATTCAGAACTGGAGGCCCATTTCACTCTTAAATAATGATTATAAGTTAAACACTGAAATGAACTCTTTCATGCCTTTGTGGCTTTAATCAGAAAGCAGTGGGTCCTTATGCTAACAAACTAGAAACAACCAACAAATGCTTCTCTCTCTCCCCCTCCACTGCAGAGCTTCATGTAGCACCTGGCAGACACACGGTTAATGAGACTGAGAAAGGTTTTGGCTTTCCCAGCAACTGATTGCAGTTGTTTTGGTTGGATTAAGATACTGCTCACCTCTGTTAACATTTTGTTCACTCAGAAAGGCTTGAGTAGCCCATTACTCCAGCCCCTCCATGTTGGTGTGAGGTGACCTAATACTGTTCCAACCCTTTCACACACAGCGTTTGAAGTTTTCCTTGAGGTTAAAGGGTTAAAAAGGGAAATCCAGCCCCCTCCTTTTGTGGCACTCTTCTTCGAGTCTGAATTAGTGATGTGGGATCTTTTGTGTTAGCGCTGGTCTAAATCCAATGGAGTTGTGTTAAACAACACTAAATTAATTTGACTCAGTGTTATGGTTTCTGTCAAGGTTTAATTTCACAGACAAGAATGAGTTTTAAAAATGGAACCACCTACACAAGCTCAAATTACCCTTCTCATTAGCTTTGACATGTCAGTTTAAGGCACGACTGACAGTCTAACAAAAACAGAAGAACGAAAGTTTAGGGAAAATGTCTTACCATGCCATACCCACATTCGGTTCCATCAGCGAGGGGCATATGTTGTGTACGACATCCTTTATGGTCGCCCTCGGCACTGGTGCACCAAAGACGCTTGCACTGTTTCTGTATTTGAGAAGAATCGCTTTGGTCAAAAGTGGAGACATGAAAACATGAACATTTGATAAATATAACCCTGAACGGTTCTAAACCCTAAAGTAGTCATTACTTAAACAATCAAGTTGTCTTCATTAAACATTACATGAAACTCAAAAGATTGCAAGAGTAGAAAATTGGGACTGTGGGGAATATCAATAGCCCTTGTGCTTGAAAATTCTTAACGTGTTTGTGAGGTCAAAATGAGCTTATTGGCATTTAAATACGCTTTTTTTATGCTATTTAATTGTAAATAGTTGTTTCAAAGTCACCATTAGGGTGATCAGTGTTCTCTCTAGTGAAACTGACCATTCCTTCTCATGCATAGTTGAATGGATAGTTATATGTGCAACTCTTTGGATAATTACATTATTTGACAACGGACCCAAAATCAGTAGCCATTTAAATCAATGAAATCAAAATGATTACGTAGAAACAATTATATTTTAATAGTAAATCTGAATGAACTAATAAATACTTAAGTTCACTATATTTGTGATTCTTGTTAAACCTGTCAAAAATATATAATCGAACATGGAGCCTATGCTTTGCGGCATTAAGATTTTTTCTTCTTTAAATAATATTCTCAATACAGCATTGTGAAAAAATTATACATTATTTAAATTGTAAAGTATATCGTATTAGTACTCTCTTGGTTCTGCCATTCGTTTTAGCAGATTTTGAGGGAAAAATTGTATTATAGCATACTTATTGTGTAACGGAAATGTGAATCATCACTGAAAACAATGAGAAAAGTCAAAGTAAATTGTCTGGACAGGTTGTGGTAATGAGAATGTGCTGAACTGTCACTTTAAGATTATGACATCACTTCTTAGAACCATTAGATTGGCTATTGACAATTAAATGCCTAGTCTAGTGTTTGATGCATTCATATATTTGTTTTAGCTTATTTGTTTCTAATCGAGATTTGTTTGTTCTGACAAATGTCACATTTTTCTGAATCTGTACTTTGACTTACTTTAGCTTTATCATATTAAACAGTAATTAGGTGAAGTTAAGACATCCTACCATAAAAGGACAGACTTGAGAGCCGGGACCAAACATGAGTTCACACTGTCGGTTGGCATTGTAGAGTTGACCTGGAAGCTGGTTAGGAAGGTTATATGCTCTGCCTGAGGGCTCGTCCAGTAGACATTCACCATAGCCAGTGCTAATGAGATAGACAATAGATATCAATGCACTGGAAATCTCTTCCAAACAAATGTGACCACATCAAATTAGTGTTTTAAACCAATTTCACCCAGTGTCTGAAGGCCAAGTGTAAGCTCATTGAGGTAACAGTGGGTGGTCGGCTTTGTTACCTGCTGGTAACTGATTGACTGGACTTAGTTAGACCTCCATTGCACCAGACAACACAAAAGCAGTATTTCAATGTGTGATAGAAAACATCAACACAACTGTGCCAGGAATAACTATGTTTCAGGACATCAGCCCAACATTCCTCCAGCTCGCGCACTTTCCCAATATGTAATGAAATATCTTGTCCTTCCACACCCTTCGCTTTGAAACAAATAAAGGAGCAATAAAAGAACACTGTTTTGAGGGCTTCAGCATCAAGCTGGTCTTAGTGGGTCTCATTTGCTGGTGTTAGAGTATTTTTGGAAACTTATCAGCTGGTCAGGCTGTGAGACAAGAAGACCAGCTTAGCTAGGCTTGGAGAACAGATAGAATAGCTAAAGACCAGCTAGACCAGCCTGGTCAGGCTTGGAGATCAGATTGGCCAGGATTGGAGACCAGATAGACCAGCTTGGCCTGGCTTGGAAACAGATAGGCCAGCTTAGCCAGGCTTGGAGGCCAGATTGACCAGCTGATGACCAGTTAGAGAAGGCTTGAAGACCACATAGACTAACTTGGCCAGGTTTAAAGACCAGATAGACCATCTTAGCCAGGCTTGGAGGCCAGATAGACCAGCTGATGACCAGTTAGACCAGGCTTGAAGACCACATATACCAACTTGGTCAGGCTTGAAGACTAGATATAACAGCTTGGCCAGGCTTGGAGACCAGATAGACTAGCCTGGTAAGGCTTGGAGACCAGATAGACCAACTGAAGACCGTCTTGACCAGACTTGGAGACCAGATAGTCTAGCTGAAGATCAGCTTGGCCAGGCTTGGAGAGCATAAAGAACTTTTTTATAAACCAGCTAAGACCTGAAAACCAACTTAGGTTGGTTTAAGATGGATTTTTCAGGGGGGGTTTAAATAGCTCTTTGAACTAACAGTACCAGAGAACTATTCAGCAAAATAAACTTCACACGCCAAAGCCTGTGCTCAGTTGCGCTGCGGGGTGCTCACCTTTTGGCAAGTTGAAGAAAGGAAATTGAGGGCTTGAGGAGCCGTATGACGTGTAATTATGTGACTTGTTGACGTTGTTGCAATTTGTCCTTGGAGGTGACATAAACACCTGTTTCAGAAGACCACAACTGATTCGGCCTCTCATTATCTCCCTTTACTACAACTTAAGACACCCTGCAAGACACCTTTGTATTCAGGAGGGAGAAAAAAGGTAAACTATTTCAGCAGCAAGTGTCATTCTCATGGATTCATTATTCTCAAACAGTGGGAAAGGAGGTAAATTATGATGGAAGTGTTGAGAGAGAGTCTCAACTCTCCTGTCCGTTTCAGAAGTGCTATACACTCTCGTCTCTCCACACCTTGTCATCAGCATAGAGTTTGAGTTATGAGATTGTTATTAAAAAACAGCAAAACTGCGGCTGACAAAAGCCACTCTTGAAAAGCCTCACTGGAGTAATTTACTGTAGAGCTCTTAAAGAGTGATACAATTACAGAACTTGGTAAGCTGAGACCATTTATATCTTTACAAATATCTCAGATCTACACTGAAGATAAGTGTTGTGTTAGTGTGTGAATTAAAGCCCTTTCACATGACTCTAATCAACGTTCTCCAATACGATAAATTCGGAGCGGCACGTCAAGCTAAAATGTTACACCTGAAGCCACCGACCTTTCACATCGCAACCAATGAAAATCAGACAATTTGCATGACTTAACATTTGCCGATGTGAGAGATAAAGTGAAAACAAGATGGAGACTGACTGATCAAGAGTCATCAATTTTCTGGCAATCAACCTTACAAAAAAGTACTGATACCATGGAAAACTCTGAGATTATTCTATGGTGCTTAATGATACCCATCTTAATTTGCCAAGTTTTTTATGGTACTCCAATGTACTTTAGAGAATACCATGGCATTAATATGGCATGTGTACAAAAACCTTGGTATGATCATGGTGCCATGTTCAAAAACATGGTAATACCATAGCACTTTTTTGTAAGTGAAAGACCAGTATGTTAAAACTTACACTACCCTCACAGTAATACCATGGTATATTTCCAAGAAACCCTGGTCCTATCATGGTATTCCTGTATTGGGTATGTTTTGTAAGAGAAACCTCAGTTGGTGTTAGGCTGCACCCTTTTGGCAAAGACACAAAGTCCACACCTGGGAATCATTTGGGCGGGTTTTGAAAAGTGAGTTTATTAAGGAAAATGACTCATGGGTAATATATTATTATTATGCTGTATTCAGCAGGCGCTGGATGAATGAACTCAATAACAGGCCACGTGCCTCTCAACATTAACAAAAATGTCTTTTTTTTTTGTTTTGTTTTTGTATGTCATTGTAAAATCATGGTATAATTTGGAGAACCTTGGAGTATCATGTAAATACTATTTAGCACCATGATATTACTATTTGATACCATCACTGTACCATGGTCCAACCACAGTACTTTTTATGGAAACCAGCCAACACATGACTTATCAACCCCCAAAAAAGAACTGTGGTAGCACAGTGGTACAGTGATTGTAATACCATGGTAATTTTGATATACACCATGGTATTTCATGTAGATGAACCATGGTATTTTTGGTAATGTGAGGGTACTTTTTTCAAGTCCAAAAACATGGAAGTACTATGTTAATTTGTGGTACATTTTTGTAAGTGTGGGAACAAAAGCATCTCAATTATACAGCAGACAATGTTTGCTCCTCATTTTTCAAATCTAATATGCTACTTTACACATACACAATTCTCCATTGTGATGGAATAAAAGTGTGTTCACACACTGACAGTATTAAATTACCAACTCTTACTGAACATAAATGACTTCCTGTCACTTTGTTGTTACAAATAGCTGCCTGTGTGAACACCCATTAAAGTACTGACCTCAATTTAATTCATTAAGGATGTTTTAGTGCCATTCCAGTGGAACTTGATATATTAAGAGTTTTTGCATTATAGTCAAGCCACTAAAAGCAGTTTTTCTCTCTGTTTCTGTCATTAACAGAGCAAGTAAAAGCAATGGTTTTTCTAAATGAAGGCTCAAAGAATGCCTAAAGACGGAGCTTATTGAGCGGACTGTGAAAATAGCTTTCATGTTACAGAAGCCTCTGAGATACTGACACATCAATTAGTCTGTTTAAGTGGGGTTGTGGGATTTAATCAACGATCTGTGTTTACTCACATCTGTCAAAACAGTAGAGTATTTGGCATTTTCCATGAATAGGGAACAAACATGTTTTTTTCTTACATTAACTTTTGGAACAGGGTTGAATATTACTTTTTTGATATGCTGCATGTTGTAGAGCTCTTGAGTGTCAATGCACACTCTAAACACACATGCACTTGACTGAGTCTATGCGTGTGAAGAGCTGCAGACATCAGTGAAGGGGGTTTGAAGCTCTGGATGCCTTCAAACAGTTTCAAACTATATTCTCACCAATGCATAGTGATCATGCAACCGGACAGGTGCTCTAATTTTAGGAGAAAGATCTGAGACAAAGTGGATGCTTAACTGAAACTTGTTAGAAGAACTCAACAAAAACATTATCTGAACTCAAAGACACTATCTTGTATCATTAGCTTTTGCTTTGTACTTTACTAAACACTTTGTTTAAATTCTTTGACAAAAGGTCCCGGTCTAGGCCACATAACCTGGTCATTCAGCATGCTGTGCGCTACCAACAACTCCCCGATACAAACACTTATCAACAGGGCTTTCTTCAGTGGAGCTCCCGAAACCACTGGAGCGGAGAGAAGATCAAAGTGTCACGTCCAGAGAAAATCTAATTATAACTGACATTTCCTGTCTTAAAGGGAAGCCCTTCAGCTGGACTGCTGCTTTCCCTTTGCTTTGCAAGCCCTCAATGAGCCGTTGCCCTGAGTTACGCTTGCTAAAGGGCCAAGCACGCCAGCGACTAAATGACTGTTTGTCTGGCACCCTCAGAGAAAGCAGACGGATGAAGACAGGACGAGTTCTTGTGAAGTGGGAAGTGCAATTTTAAACTCTGGAGAGCATGACCAGTTGTAGACTTGCTCAAAGGTCATTTGAACTTTAAAACCACAACAGAAATGCCCAACACCCAGCTGGAAAAACTAGGTCATACTAGCTCAAGTTAATGAAGCTGCTTGGTCAGTTCAAGCTGTGTTTTGGGACATGGTGAATCAGATAAACTAGTTTCCTCATCAGGATAAGCAAGGTGGTCTATCAGCCCTAAAAGCATGCAACACAAATTACAAATTTGTTGAAAAGACTTTCAAAAAAACATATTTTTAAAGACAACACAAATGACTAACAACCTACTTGACTGGAAAAACCATGTCATACCAGCTGTATTTGGTCAAGCAGGTCAATCAGTTCAAGCTGTGTTTTGAGACATGGTTGACCACATAGATTAGTTCCCCATCAGCTTGAACAAGGTGGTCTACAAGCCCTAAACAGGAATTTACCACCAAGATACTCTACCAGGTCAACTTCAACCACATTAGCTAATAGTCAAACCAGCTAAGACAAGTTAGAAACCATGTAAAGCTAACTTAAGCTAGCTTTATCTGGATTTTCCAAGACAGAACTAAGGACAAAACAAATGACATTCAACCTGCCGGAAAACAAGGTCATGCTAGCTTGAAGTGATTGAACTGGTCAACCATTTCAAGTGTTTTTTTTTGGAACACAGTTAACCAGTTCAACAAGTTCAACCTGGGTAGCTCAGTGGTAAAGACGCTGGCTACCACCCCTGGAGTTTGCTAATTCGGATCCCAGGGTGTGCTAAGTGACTCCAGCCAAGTCTCCTAAGCAACCAAATTGGCCCGGTTGCTAGGGAGGGTAGAGTCACATGGGTCGACCTCGGCCCAGTCAACTGGTGATTCTACCGGGTCGACCTCTGCCAAGCCAACTGGTGATTCTACCGGGTCGACCTCTGCCCAGCCAACTGGTGATTCTACCAGGTCGACCTCGGCCCAGCCAACTGGTGATTCTACCAGGTCGACCTCGGCCCAGCCAACTGGTGATTCTACCGGGTCGACCTCTGCCCAGCCAACTGTTGATTCTACCGGGTCGACCTCTGCCCAGCCAACTGGTGATTCTACCAGGTCGACCTCGGCCCAGCCAACTGGTGATTCTACCGGGTTGACCTCTGCCCAGCCAACTGTTGATTCCAACGGGTCGACCTCGGCCCTCCCAACTGGTGATTCTACCGGGTCAACCTCGGCCCAGCCAACTGGTGATTCTAACGCGTTGACCTCGGCCCAGCCAACTGGTGATTCTACCAGGTCGACCTCGGCCCTGCCAACTGGTGATTCTACCAGGTCGACCTCGGCCCAGCCAACTGGTGATCCTACGTGGTTGACCTCGGCCCAGCCAACTGGTGATCCTACGTGGTTGACCTCGGCCCAGCCAACTGGTGATCCTACGTGGTTGACCTCGGCCCAGCCAACTGGTGATTCTACCGGGTGGACCTCGGCCCAGCTAACTGGTGATTCTACCAGGTCGACCTCGGCCCAGCCAACTGGTGATTACCCACCTAAACCAGCTTGACCTAGCTAATGACCAGTTTGAACCAGATAGAAAACACTTAAAACCAGATAACACCTTTAGCTGATTTTGTCTGGATTTAACAGCAAAGAACTTTGTGCACTGAAACAAATAAAGTGTGAAATGGGAACTAAACCAATCCACAGATGTGTAAAAGGGTAAGACAAGGAGATGGTCACCCACTCGAGGAACTCTGTGATGTATTTGCGGCTGCATTTGGACCAGGACCAGGGGCTTGTGTCGTAGTTCAGCGTCGGAGCCATCACATGATACTGATGCTTGATTCCGGCCTCGCGGCACTTTGGACTGTCATCATGGGGCATGTTGAACCTTCAACACACATAAACCACAGACTGATCAGATCTTATAGATGCAAAACATTAGATTGTTTGTGTTTAGTCATGTCCAGGAGGTCACCATAAACCTTGTGTAGAGTGTCTGGGAACAGCAGTGGATTGTGTGAAGCTCCATAGATCTGATTTTCATTTTGGGGTAAACTAACTCTTTACATTTAAGAAATCTTTACTATTCCATGCAGTTTTGTGTCCTCAATGGTTTTCCTCAATATACACACACACATTTAGGATGTCTGTGATCATCAACAGGAAACAAAAAACATCATTACTATGATAGACAGGAAGAATCCAGAAAAGTTAAATCATTTGGAGGGGAAGAGTTGTACTGAAAGGAATCTTTCTGATGTCCAAAATAGAAACAATCCAGAGACGGTAAATAAACACAGCTGTGAAATCACACAAATACACTCACAACAACTGCACAACTTCAGAAACATCGGTGTTGTTTATCAAAAGATCTCGTCTCCTCGCTCACATAAGTAACTAACACGCAGAACTCTGATAGTGTCGTTAAAAACGTCTTCCGCCAAGATTACACTGTCAGCATCACTCGGGAAAGCATCCAGATAATCGCGTGTTAATCCCTTTTATGATGGACCAGAACACCAACAGAGATCACAGACACCAACATTCAGGCTTCAAAGCCATCAGTTTTCAGAATTCAGCTCCCAGTTTCTCAAAACCATAGCTTTTGGTCTCCACTGTTGGCAGTGTTTGTAATAACACTAGAAAGCTCACAGCTGACCTGCACACTGTTGATAGAGTTGAACTTGTATTGAGCCTGGAATATTGCTTTAATACATTAGGAAATCTGGCCAGATGATGTTCGGAAAGATGTCGGAATGAAAGGATTTTCAGCTATGAAACACACTGTTGAAAGATGGAATCAAAGATGACAAACATCTCAAGAGCCAAACGCTTTAAACTTCAGGCTGAGGCCAAACACGAGATATTTATCAGCTTTAAGGACACAATGAATCGCTCTTAATAGATCAAAATCACCTCCGGCCGATGACATACGTGTGGTTGACGATTGTAAATGTGATCTTCCCTGTATTGTACTGTAAAGTCGACTTTGGTTTTGGAAAACTGTTGATAGATTTGAAAAGCTGCTTCATTGATTGTGAGTTGGACACAACAAACTTCGGCCCACTCCGGCAGACAGAATTCCCTCTGACGTTCAGTTCAGAGCCGGTGGATAATCTGTCACTCTTACACACACACACACGGATTCACACTGGACTCATTTATAAAACACAAAGACAAAGAGAGACAGACAGGAGAAGAGAGAGACAGATGGGTAAGAAACTGAGTTTAATGTGAGAGATTCTTAAATGAATCTTCTTTTGTAAAAAACAAAACAAACAAACACTGTATTACAAGACCACAACAGATTTTTGCACTTTTTTCCAATAGTCATCGCCATGATACATGTTATGGGCAGTTGCATGACTGTTGCTAAACGGTTGCTAATGCGTGCGTTGTTGAGCAGCAGCAGTGTTTTCTGCGATTTCTAGGATGTTTTAGTGGTTGGTTATGCATTGCTATTTGGTTGCTAAAGTGTAGATATGTGATTGCTAGGTTTTTTTGAGTGGTTGTTTGAGTGTTGCTTTATGGTTGTTAGGGTGTTCTGAGTGGTTGTTTGAGTGTTGCTATATGGTTGCTAGGGTGTTCTGAGGGGTTGTTAGTGTGTAGATTTGTGGTTGCTAGGCTTTTCTGAGTGGTTGTTTGAGTGTTGCTATATAGTTGCTAGGCTTTTCTGAGTGGTTGTTTGAGTGTTGCTATATAGTTGCTAGGGTGTTCTGAGGGGTTGTTAGTGTGTAGATATGTGGTTGCTAGGCTTTTTTGAGTGGTTGTTTGAATGTTGTTATATGGTCATTAGGGTGTTCTGAGTGGTTGGATAAGTGTTGCTATATGGTTGCTAGGGTGTTCTGAGGGGTTGTTTGTGCATTAGAATGCAGTTACTATGGTGTTCTAGGTGGTTACTAGGGCATTTCTAGGTGGTTTCTAAGCTGTTCTGAGTCGCTGTGTGTTGCTATGTGATTGCTATGCTATACTGAGTGGGCATATTAGGGCATTGCTAGGTGGATGCTATGGTCATCTGGGTCATTGTTTGTGCATTTTAATGTGGTTGCTAGGCTGTTCTTCACTGGTATGCAGGGTGTTCTGAGTGGCTGTAGCATGTTGCTATGTGGTTGATAAAGTGTTCTGGGTGGTTGCTAGGTGGGTGTTTACTGGCCCTAGTCACACAAGTCCAGCCTTAAGTATTTGTGATATTCAGATTAGCCTAAGGAATTTTTTTTAACCTGTTTTATCGTCCACAAGGTGAAAATGGTAAGTGTGATTTCTTCATTTTTTTCTCTAGAGGGACTATCATAAAGTAGAGAAACTTACACGTGTCCCAGCTCATGAGCGATGGTGAAGGACGCGCTAAGACCGTTCTCCTCACTAATGGAGCAGCTGCGGTATGGATCGCACATTGTCCCCAACTCTGCCAAACCTACAAATGCAAACAAACATATTAACACACACACAAACAGAGTGTGATGCAATGAAATGCCATTATGACATCACTTTCCACTGCTTTTCACTTTAATTCTTCTGATCTGCTCTCTCATATCTGCAACCAAACACAGCTTTGGATGGTTTAATCAGACCATCCAGAGTGTTTTTAAGAATGTAGCTATGCAGTTGCTAAGGTGTTCTAAGTCGTTTTTAGGACATTGCTATGGAGTTGCTAGAGTGTTCGTAGTGTTTTTTAAGAGTGTTGCTGTATGGATGCTAGAGTGTTCTGAGTGGTTACTAGGGGGTTGCTATGCAGTTGCTATTGTTCTGAGTGGTGTTTAGAGCATTGCAATGTGGTTGCTAGAGTGTTCTGTGTGGTTTTTGGAGCATTGCTGTGCGGTTACTTGAGTGTTGTGAGTGGTTACTAGGGAGTTGCTATGCAGTTGCTCCTGCTCTGAGTGGTGTTTAGAGTGTTTCCATGTGTTTGCTAGAATGCTCTGAGCGATTGGTAGAACGTTGCTATGTGGTGGCTATAGCATTGCTGTGCAGTTGCCAGAGTGTTGTGAGTGGTTACTAGGGAGCTGCAATGCAGTTGATACTGTTCTGAGTGGTGTTTAGAGTGTTTCTATGTGGTTGCTAGAGTGTTTTGAGTGATTTTAGAGTGTTGCTTTGTAGTTGCTAGAGTGTTTTGAGTGGTTCATAGAGTGTTGCTATGTGGTTGCTAGAGTGTTTTGAGTGGTTCATAGAGTGTTGCTACGTGGTTGCTAGAGTGTTTCGAGTGGTTCATAGAGTGTTGCTATGTGGTTGCTAGAGTGTTTTGAGTGGTTCATAGTGTGTTGCTATGTGGTTGCTAGAGTGTTTTTAGTGGTTCATAGAGTGTTGCTATGTGGTTGCTAGAGTGTTGCTATGTGGTTGCTAGTGTGTTTTGAGTGTTTAAATTTGCAGTAAAGCAGGATTATGACCGCAAACACCTACAAGTGCGGTCAGAGGCCCAGCTCAGGTCAGTGAGTTTGTGGACGTAAATTTCACTTTAATAGAGACTCATTCACGACTCGCATCTGGTCACACACTGCACACTGATGACAGTCAAATGAACACACAACTGTACCATGATTCTCATGAAGTCTGGCTGTTCTGAATTGCTGGTGTTGGACTCTTCATTGGTTTCCAAGTAGCCTTGGATAAATGTGTCTATGCAAATGTAATGAAATTGCACTGAAATGTCACAGCTGGTGTAAGTGGAATAAAAGTCTTGAAGACACTTCACCTAATGTGTCGCACTTGTCTTTTGCGCGGCAGATGTCCTCCCTGTGAGAACAATGCACATCTCATGATACAATCCAGACAATGCATGCATGCAATACAGAGAATCAAATCCAATCCACTCAAAATGAATATCGTCTTGTAACTGTGTCAAAATCACAATCAAAGATTTCACTTTAAAAGGGAAAGGTTATGAGGTCAAAGGTCAAGTTGAGGAGACCTGGTTATAAGCAGTGCGGTATCGTGGTGTGACGGGTGACTGTCGTCCAGGACATTGTGGCTCTGTTGCCAAACGCAGAAGTTATGAAGCGTTGACGTGGCGTAGAAGTTTATGCTTGGTCCTTCCTGAGAACAACCACACACTTTAAAACATTTTACTAGAGCAACAATAGCACAAGTGTGTTTTATAATTTACCTGTTCGTTGTGTATGACGAGGAGCTTGATGATCATGATGTTGACGAGGTTTCCCACACTCGGATCTCTGTAGATCGCGGCAACCTAAAACAAACGCAAAGAAAGTCAATAACACCCATCAACTACAGCAGAAGTGCAATGATTTTCCAGAGTTTATTGTGAGACTCTAGAGGACACAGGTGAGATTATTGGAGCATTTCTCAGGTGAAACATCTCCATTTGATCTCCATTTAATCTCAATGCTGTCTGAGATATTATTGATTTGAGTTCATTGATAATTCAACCGATTCAACTTTAGCTGGACTGGAAAGTCGGTAAATAAAACGATGGCGTACTTACTACTGACATGATTGTTAGTATGTAGTGCTCCAGGTTTCGTCCGTGATGTCGCACCATCTTGGTATCCGCGGTAACCATGAGCTCTACGAAGCGCGGGTAGGACAGGAAGCGTTTATTGCGTGAATGCGAGTCGCTGGAATTGCCTTCCGAGCGAGACGCGTGTTTGTGCAACGTTTCCCGAATCGACATCACTTCCTCCTCAAGGGTTCTGTTGCTATGGAGACTGATGTGATTGTCGCTATGGTGTTCTGTAGGGAAAGAATAAATTCATTTGTGTTCAATTTGCATGTTCAGTTTCAAACAACAACAAAAACAAAAGAAAGAAATGCTAATTAAGGCCCTGTTTCGAAACGGGTGTTTGAAGTTTATTTCAAACAAGATCCTTGATCGTTTCAGTCTGATCTGAACCGTTTGAGAAGCACATTTCAGCACAGATTGTTTTATAAATCTCTAATAAAATAAACCAAATTGGCCCGGTTGCTAGGGAGGGTAGAGTCACATGGGGTAACCAAATTGGCCCGGTTGCTAGGGAGGGTAGAGTCACATGGGGTAACCAAATTGGACCAGTTGCTAGGGAGGGTAGAGTTACATGGGGTAACCAAATTGGACCAGTTGCTAGGGAGGGTAGAGTCACATGGGGTAACCAAATTGGACCGGTTGCTAGGGAGGGTAGAGTCACATGGGGTAACCAAATTGGACCAGTTGCTAGGGAGGGTAGAGTCACATGGGGTAACCAAATTGGCCCGGTTGCTAGGGAGGGTAGAGTCACATGGGGTAACCAAATTGGCCCGGTTGCTAGGGAGGGTAGAGTCACATGGGGTAACCAAATTGGACCAGTTGCTAGGGAGGGTAGAGTCACATGGGGTAACCAAATTGGACCAGTTGCTAGGGAGGGTAGAGTCACATGGGGTAACCAAATTGGACCAGTTGCTAGGGAGGGTAGAGTCACATGGGGTAACCAAATTGGACCAGTTGCTAGGGAGGGTAGAGTCACATGGGGTAACCAAATTGGCCCGGTTGCTAGGGAGGGTAGAGTCACATGGGGTAACCAAATTGTCCCGGTTGCTAGGGAGGGTAGAGTCACATGGGGTAACCAAATTGTCCCGGTTGCTAGGGAGGGTAGAGTCACATGGGGTAACCAAATTGTCCCGGTTGCTAGGGAGGGTAGAGTCACATGGGGTAACCAAATTGTCCCGGTTGCTAGGGAGGGTAGAGTCACATGGGGTAACCAAATTGTCCCGGTTGCTAGGGAGGGTAGAGTCACATGGGGTAACCAAATTGTCCCGGTTGCTAGGGAGGGTAGAGTCACATGGGGTAACCTCCTCGTGGTCACTATAATGTGGTTCTCGCTCTCGGTGGGGCGTGTGGTGAGTTGTGCGTGGATGCCGCGGAGAATAGCGTGAAGCCTCCACACGTGCGCTACGTCTCCACGGTAACGCGCTCAACAAGTCACTATGCCACCACGAGGACTTAGAGCACATTGGGAATTGGGTGTTCCAAACTGGGGAGATAAAATAAATAAAAGGAGCATTTTTAAATTTGTATGTCCCAGAAAAAGGCAGAACAACACATAGAGAACGATGTAAACGCAACCATGTGCGAGTGAAGCACAGCACACATGCCGTCTGCATGCCTGTCTGCGCTGATATAAGAGCACATGTGTGATTATGTCAGAGTGCTGCTGGAATAAAGCCATGACTGACAGCAGACGGTTTCAAACGCAACTCCAGCACACGGCAGAAACCCCAGTTTATCCAGCTGATACGTCACTTGTATGATACATTCATGGCGGAGTAGTAATATTCAGCTAAACATCTCGTAATATGTCAAACAGGCTTGGAGTAATAATTAGGGCTGTCAATCAATTAAAATTTGAAATCTAATTAATAACATGGCATGGCAATTAATTCATGAAATCAATTGCAATTAATTGCATATATAAATTAGTACTGCCATTCGCTACTTTTTTTAAATCGCGATTAATTGCATCATTTTTCATCATTAATAAACAGATTTTTGAACGTGCTGAAATTGGACTCCAAATATACGTATTTTTCTGTCAAAATGCATTTATTTCCATTTTAGAAAGGAAAGCAAAACATTATGTTCATGTAACATTATGGTGCTGAGATCTTTCGAAAAAGCAAAGACACGCCGTGCAACATCAATTGTCAATGTCAAACTTTACAATATACATTGTAACACCACATTTTAACCAGGCGCGATACTTTTCAAGCGCCAACAAATTTGTTTGTCCATACTGGGATGGATTATGATGTTCAAAGGCCCTAGGGCCAATTATCTCCAAGGGCACTCCCACCCAAAAGTTGTTGAGCAGAGGGGGGGCGGGGTTTGTTGTTCACGCATTTAAAGAAGTTCAATGGAAAGGAGGTGAGACAATATAAATAATATTTAATATTAAACTAAACCAAAAGACACAAACACACACACATATGACGGACAGCTGTCCTCCACACCCCGTCGCATTCTCTGGGAACAGAAGGGGTCTCCCCCGCCACTGGCAGCGGTTCTCCCGCTCCAGGCGGTTGGCTGTGAGCCCCTCCCCGCTCGCAGTCGGCGGTCTCAGACCCCCCCCCCCCCCCCACGTTTCAGCGGCTGGTAGGGGTCTCCTCCGCCCGTGGCAGTGGACCTGACTGCTCCAGGTGGTCAGTTAGGAGCCCCATCTCCCCTCGTGGTCGGCGGCCGTTCTTACGCTTCCAGGCTGCTTCGTTGGGGGTGGATGGTAGCAGCGAGAACTCCAATATGGCGTATCCCTCCTCCTTCCCGGGTCTTCGGCACAAGTGTAAAGCAGTTCAATGGAAAGGAGGAGGCGAGAACCGGCTTGACTATATAAATAATATTTAATATTATACAAAACCAAAAGACACAAACACACACATATGACGCACAGCTGCCTGTAAACGCTCTCTCTCTGTCGCACCACCGTCCGCAGTCGGCCTCTATCCCTCTCGGAGGCTTGATTAGCCTGATAAGGGTGTGTAAAATCACGACCCGGTCCCGCCCTCCACTCTGTCACAATGCCCAAAAGGCTTTTCAAGCAGGGGGATCACCAAACTAGTTTGTGCAGCCTTAAAGCCCAGGGCACCCCCAGGCACTCAAGGGCCCCCTGGTAGTTAAGGGCCCCTGGGCACAGGCCCCATTGGACCGGTCAGTAATCCATCCCTGTGTCCACACTGAATGCAAAATCATCATCTGAGACAAAGATTGGCCAAAAACACACAGGGCAATTGATTGGCCAATCACAGTGATCAACGACTGAAGGATCAGTAAACGAATCATTTGTTTCTGCTGATTGAACTCAATTAAACCGTTGATCCGGTTCACGAATCATTTCACTGATGATCCAGATTTCAGAACATTATTTTGTTTTCCACAGATGAAAGAAAGTCATATGAGTTTTGAAACAACATGTTGTAAATAAATGAGGACTACTTTCATTTTTGGGTGAACTGTTCCTTTGAAAAACACTGTTCTGAGATCTGCCAGCTCAGACCACTCAGGGTGAGCACTCTTGGGGAAAATGTCCAATCTGAGGTCAGTTACGGCACAGCCTTTAAAACACAGTGCTCGTGTTTGGTTAAGACACGACTTGCAAACTCTCGCCATCTGTTAGCGTGTTTATCCACATGCACATGACAACACTCTTCTTTTACAGCCCTCACTAGCACTCAAGCACACAATCACACTGTAAACCAAACACAACTGTAGTGTACACTACACTTGACGGGTGCACTGGGTCAGCGATGACAACGTTTGTGACACACCTGGACCTCTACACAAAGTTTTATGGTGATCTAAACATTGACATCATCCATAGAAACTAGTAGAGTCCTCTACATCATTTAAATAAGTATACGCTCCTACGTTTAATCTAAGACGCCAATTTCAGTTTAATGCTTACATTTAAAAGTAGTATGATTGATTGACTTCCTGAAGAGTGCTGACACTGTGACGTTTCTCCATTCTTCCGAAAGCGAAAGATCTGAGCTACGGTAAACACGTTCATTTTATAGCTTTGTACTCTTGCTGGACGCCAACAATTGACTTATTTGTGCCTATTTTTAGTCCTCCTGAAGCATTTTACGAGATACTTCTGAGACCAGGAGGATACTTCAATGAATCCAACTCAGCAGACCTTTAAAGCGCAGCTTCTGGTCTCACGCTTGTCATGGATTTGATATTTCAAATGCCGTTTATATGAAGCATCTGGATCACTTCAGAAGACATGGATTAAACCATAGGGGTCATATGGATTACTTTTATGATGCCTTAATGTGGTATTTTGATCTTCTGAGTTCTGGTCACCATTCACTTTGCATTATATGGACCTTCAGAGCTGAAATATTCTTCTAAAAATCTTAATTTGTGTTCTACAGAAGAAAAAAAGTCACATCTGGGATGGCATGAGGGTGAGTAAATGATGAGAGGGATTACATTTTTGGTTGAACTGTCCCTTTAACAACGCTCTCAATGTTAATATCAGGCACAACATTGCTGCTACAACATGTGCCACAATATGGATTGTTTTGGATTGAATGGATCACATGACAAAAAATATGTCATAGTTTTCGAAGATCTCCATTTTTCTTGTCCACTTTGCCGTCCAACGGAAACAGCATTTTCAATTTGATCCCCTTGGCAGAGCTTTTTCAAAAAGGCCAAAATGAAACAAAATTAATGCGTTTTCAAACTGTGGCAGGGCGGAGGGCGGAGTCGTGATTCTACACACCCGGCCCCTTATCAGGCTAATCAAGCCTCCGAGAGGGATACAGGCCAATTGCGGGCGGTGGTGCGGGAGAGAGAGAGCATTTACAGGCAGCTGTTCTTAATTTATTATCATTTATATTGTCAAGCCAGTTCTTGCCTCCTCCTTTCCATTAATCCCTTTACACTGGTGCCGAAATCCGGGAAGGAAGAGGGATGCGCCATAGTAGAGTCCTCGCCGCTATCATCCACCCCAATGGAGCAGTTGACGGAGGTGCCAGTGGACGGAGGTGCCAGTGGACGGAGGAGCCAGTGGACGGAGGAGCCCAGCCTCCTGGAAGCGGAGGAACGGCCGCCGACCGCAAGGGGAGGAGGGGATCCCAACCAACTGCTTGGAGTGGTTACTGCTACCAGGGGCAGGGGAGACCCCTACCATCAACCAAGAACGCGGCGGGGCGTTCCGTCCGCCAGGAACCAGAAGACTGCCTCCGATCCGCCCGGGGAGGCACGGCTGTCATCCGTTAGAGGATGGAGGAGTGGCCGAGGACCAATTTACAGCATATCAAAGAACCGGTGAGTAAGTCTTTTTTTATTCTCTCTTTCTCTTTCTCTCTCCTCTCTAAGCATTAGTTTTGACATGGCCTAAACATCTGTAGTGTTTATTTTCAAAGAAACACAACAAAATAGAGAACATGTTAAAATGGTTTCTGATGCTGTATGTGCGAGCGTAAGGCACTCCGCCCTTGCTGCTGACCTTTCGAAGCATCAGCCAATGATTACCAGACCATTCAGATGGCATATCATTACTAGAGAGATACCAGTGCTAAAAACCCAAACAAGACGTTGATGCATTTCTCATGTGGAGAGCAAAGGGATGCTTGACTCTTGCATTTAGCGGTGCATGTTCAAGCCCTTAAGAGGGAAATACAAGCACAAGCTCATTTTCTAACTGACAAAAGAATCCACCCGTATCCTCCACAACCCTCATCTCTTTTTATTGGCCCACCAGCACAACAAAGCGAGTTGCATGCTGACGAAACACACAGATAACCGCCTGCATTGTCATTAGCGTCTCTTTGAGCATGAAGAACACATACACGTAAGAGTGACACTGGTATAATCAGTTTACCTCTGTTCTTCCAATATATAAAGACGTCAACAGCGTCACATTTCAATGAGAGTAGACACCAAAGTCTGAGCAGCTTTCACTCTCACAAATCTCACTTTTAGTGGTGTTGAAGACTGTAAAACTGATCTAAGACCTGTACCAAGCATAACTTTACACACTGGCAGCGAACAGTGCAAAATATTGACATTTGAATTGGATTTTGGGTATTTTAGCAATTAAAGACCACATTATTACATTTTCTGCAAAATATGAGTGTTTTCAAAGTGTTACTTTGTGGTTTCTAACATGTTCTCAATGGTATGTGGTTGCTAGGGTTTGCTGGGGGGTTTCAAGGTGGTTTCTTACTAGTCTAAGCCAAAAGGGCCAAGTCGAACGTCTAAAATGGTTTAAATGCCTGTTAAATTCATGATGGAGAATAGACGGGAATATACACCAGCGGTGGTGTCTATATCTGTGTGGTTTCCCTATATTAACACAATGTTTTCACATCTTTAATCTGAAGGTAATAAACGGGGGCACACTCTCATTGGTTTTAGGCTTTTAAGAACAGATGTGTAAATGGATTCCAGCTCCAGGTGTTTAGATGATCCGAGACAGCCCTTATTATTGAAACGCATCCTTCAACATCTCTGAGATGAGACAGAACTGAGAACACAGCAGACTGAGCACTCAACACTATACTGGAAATAGACACCATGGCAAACCTATCGTGGCATGAGGAAATCTTTCAAATTCAAGCTTTAATTTGCCTCCCACTTAGAATATACACAGCCAGACCAAGTTTGTACATAGTTGGAGTTTGAATCAGTCTAAGTCTATGGGATTTTTCCTGACATTTGAATGTCTGCTGTGGGAAAACCGTAAGTCTGATCAGTGAGAAAAGTCTCAGCACACTATCCCAAAACAGTCTGAAGGTTTGTTCCATTTTTGGTGGATGTAGCTTAAAAGCTGAAGGACTCAGAGTTAGAAATGTTTTACTGATTCTGAAAGAATAAAACCCCTAAAACATGTTTGTAGAATAACAGTATGCTGACTTTGTCAAGCCAACATAATAAATGTTATGTTGTGTGTTGTTGGTGAATCTGCAGTATTTCTGGAGATGATTATTATAAAACATATTTGTCTGTCACAACCAAAAAAGTTATGTATGTCTTCAACCCATGACACCATTCCTCTGCTGAATCCCTGCACGGCTGCCAAGATTGAAACGAGCCAACAAATGCCGAAAATATTCCCCCATTTCTCATGGCTACAATCATTTCGGAGATTTAGATATTGTTTATGTTTTCTGCCACTGACGGTTTCAAAAGAGCCTCTCTTATCCTTTCAATCGGGCTGAACAGAAACAAAGAAATGATCCCGATGTGCCAGACGTGATCTGTGTGAAAGATGCTTTCTTTGCAAATGTTACGTTTTCTTGCAACTTGCTGATTTCAGTGCAGCTATCAAAGGAAACATCAGCGATGCTCCGATCAGGGCCACTTGGCATTTTCCCCCGAGTTCAAACAAACTGGGACAGTTGGCACGATTCAAACACATCCTCTCGCCCCTTTCATCCTCTCTCTCTCTCTCTCTCTCTCTCTCTCTTTCCATTATTTCTCTCTCATTCTCTCCGTCCAATCAATAGCTCCGCCAGGAACTGTGATTTAATACAAGACTCCTCTTTCAAGCCAGACATAAAGAAGGGAAAGCATGGAGGCTGACATCACTGTCCCTCACAAAGACGCCCTTTATGTCGCCGTACAACCTGCTGTGGACAGGGGAAGGAATCTGCCAAACGCAGCCCCTCGAAACCACTCCGAAACATTCCCAACATTCACGTAGGTGAGGCAGAAAGACTGTAAAAGCAAACCACTAAGCATGAATCGGTGAAAGATGCAGCTGTAAAAAGTTTAAAAGGACTTTTTAAAGAATTTCCCATTCTCAATGCATGTTCAGGGTCTTAAGGCCAAAGTATATTTCGGTTTTCCGAATACCACGAGGGTATGTGTTGCACACTGTGCTTACAATGCAAATTTTTTCATCAGCTAAGTACATGTGCGCAGTTCATGTCTCTTGGTGTTCACAACGCCATTTTGTGGTCCGTTCTGCATATCACAATGGCTCATTTTAGCTTATCGCGGCCCATTCGGCCGGTTTCGCGGCAGACCCAACGGACCCCTCGGTTCCCCTGATGGCCAGTCCTCAACTGATCGGCCCCAAAGTGCGTCAGCCAACCTGGAAAATGCCCGGTATGCCAGATTACCAGTCCAGCCCTGTTGAAATGTTTCTCAGGAAATGCCCCTTAAAATCCTTCAGTTCCAATTCATTTCTAACAGCTGTGTCATGTAAATAACATACATAACAACATGTGAAACAATCCCAGTTAATCTCGGACCATTTATCCCGAGTTCTGGCTCTTGTTGAACACAAAACAAAGTGCTTCGCTCTGAAACAGAGCTATTCTGGCAACTTTACTCCTTGTAGGCCAGCAAATGCGGAAAAACGATGGCGAGATTAAGTCCAGCCGCTTAGCAGTCTCATATTCAGGCCTCACTGGCTTGGGTTGGGTGTGTGTGTGCTGCGAGCGTGCTGTCTCACTGCCGGGCTTAAACACTCTGGCATGGACACGCTGCCACAGACCAGAGGAGGGGTGGCGGGTGACGGGAGCAAAAGCTTACAGATGATCACAGTTACCCTGATACAACAGAGATTTAGGCTACAAGATAATCTGTGTGGAAATGGACAGAATCAAACCCAAGTTAACGCGTGTTCCATCTGTGCACGCAAGTCTAAACAAATTCACACCTAAGTTCGGCGAACTTACAGGGAAACTTCTTACTGCCATTGGTCCATGTCATCGGTAGGTGCTCATTCCCACTCGGTCCGTTAAGACCAGTCAACATGAACACACGCGATCGTTTGAGACATTTTCCAAGACCATGTCATGCTATTTTGGTTTTTGTTTGTTTAATTAGTCTACAAAAGGAATCAAATCTCCTCAAAGACACTTAAGTGCCCATTTACTCAAACGGTATGTCATTGCTCAGCTGTTTTGAGCTTCTTTTTACCTCTGAATGATGAAGAACTTCTCAGCTCGTGTGATGGGGCTTTAAACACTTTAAATGAATGGCAGACAAGTCTTTGAACAGACAGTGTCTAATACATGCACTGTGCTTGTACATTTCTGCAGACCTTTGCATTTCTAAGCGTTTATGATTTACAATGTCATGTTTATTTAAACATTAACTCATCTTTACAGACATGAGCTCTTATAAGTTGTGTTGGCTATTTCTCACATCAGTGTTTGTAATTAGTGTAAACCTCTAAATCCTGTAAGTATTTAATGTTCAGTGTGTGATTGCAGCGTTTGTGCTACTAGTTAGTTAATTCACTAAGAGATTAAACTTATGATTTTCACCTGGTGGAAGATAAAACGGGTGAAAAAAATCTTAGAACATCCAGAACATCCTGGCAACCAATCAGAATAGCATAGCAACACCCTAGCAACCACATAGGAATTCCCTAGTGACCACCACCACCTAAAACACTATTGAATGCATTGCAATGCCCTAGCAACTGCCCAGAACACACTAGCAATCATAGAGCAAAGCCCTAGTGACCACCCAGAACACCCTAGTGACCGCATAGCAATGCCCTAGAAATCACCTAAAATACCCTAGCAACCATATAACAAAGCCCCAGTGACCACCTAGAGCACACTAGCAACCACATAGCAAAGGCCTTAGTGACAACCCAGAACACACTAGTGACTGCATAGCGATGCACTAGAAACCATCTAGAATACCCTAGCAACCATATAACAAAGCCCCAGTGACCACCTAAAGCACACTAGCAACCACATAGCAAAGGCCTTAGTGACAACCCAGAACACTCTAGTGACTGCATAGCAATGCACTAGAAACCATCTAGAACACCCTAGCAACCATATAACAAAGCCTCAGTGACCACCTAGAACACACTAGCAACCACAAAGCAAATGCCCTATTCACCACCCAGAAAACCCTTCTGACTTCATTGCAATGCCCTAGCAACTGCCCAGAGCACCCTACCAACCATGTAGCAGACCTAGTGACCATCCAGAACACCCTAGTGACCGTATAGCAATGCCCTCGAAGCCACCTAGAATACCCTAGCAACCATATAACAAAGCCCCAGTGACCACCTAGAACACACTAGAAACAGCATAGCAATGCCATAGCAACTGCCCAGAACACCCTAGCAACCATATAGCAAAACCCTAGCCACCACATAGAAAATGCCCTAGTGACCACCCAGAACACCCTAGCAACTGAATAGCTGCACTTTCTCTGCCAATAGCTGGTGTGTGGTGAGTGTACTGGCACACTATGGCTGCCGTCGCATCATCCAGGTGGATGCTGCACACTGGTGGTGGTTGAGGAGCTCCCTTGTTCACTGTGTGAAACGCTTTGAGAGTAGTGTCAGAAAACGCTATATGAATGTAACGTTCATTCATTCATTCGTTCATAGCAACACCCTAGTGCCCTAACACTGCGGTGGTAAAGTCTGCATGGGCAAGCACCACTCAGAAAATATCTTTATTGCCATTTGTTTTCCACACTGGATCTTGCTGAATTACAGTTAAATATGCAGCACACCACCATTGTCACAAAAGTAGCATAAATGAGTTCTTCAAAGCGTTCAGTATCTGATCATCTGTGTCAGGCGACTGTTATCAGATTGAAGATGGAAGCTCTCGCCGGGACTGAACTCTTTTAATCCTGCTGAATTGTGTGTCTGCTCGACGCTTTGATGTGTGACCCACATTCAATGTCACATCTTCACAACGGAGATGCAAAGGTGCAGAGATTATTCGGAGTATTCTGGGTTTAGTACAAGTTCATCTTTATCAATAGCATTATATTACCGACATGAACTCATCCCTCGGTTTCTAAAAGCAAGAATTGCTGTTACAGTATTGCAGTTATGACCAAAGCAACACAACAAATGTTAAAATATACGTCATTTCAAAAGTATACCCACAAGACCTCAATATTAGAAGCAAAACATTTATGAACTGTTGCGAGCACATTGCACACAGATAAACCAATGCTTAAAATAACACAGTTAATGAGGAACACGCTGACCCTGTAAAAGCCACCACATATGGAGACACAATCAACATGTTTTAAGAACTGTTTTGATGCCAAGGGGACGTTCACACTGCATGCGCTGTTGTGTTCTATCTGTGCTTCTGTTTAATTGTCGTTTACATACACGTGCGCTTGACAGATTTGAGCTGTTGCACCACGTCTCCTGTTTGAGATGCCTTGTCAAGTTCAAAATACTTTTATTAAGATCAAAATACTTATTTTTGAAGCCAAATGCGGATTTCCAAAAAGTATGATGGCAAAGCAGGAATCTTTTATAAGTAAATTTAAACATGCTACCTGGTTGATTATGGTTATGTTTAGGGGTAGGGTTGGCTTATAGTTTCTCAGACCAATCAGGTGGCGCTTATCCATTGAATATTAATGAATCGTCAAATCAGGTGGCGCTTACCTTGTCTGAATAATATAGAATTGTCCAGGTAAGCGCTTTTCTGTTGAATATTAATGAATCATCCAATCAGGTGGTGTTTTTCTGTTGAATATTAATGAATCGTCCAATCAGGTAGCAGTTTTCTGTTGAATGTTAATGAGTAACCCATTAAGGTAGCGCTTTCCTGTTGAATATTACAGAATCGTCCAATCAGGTAGCATTTTCCTCATAATTATAAATGACTCTTACCCCGCCATCCTACTTTTCAGAAATTCCATGCTGCACAGCTAATTATTTTTAGTTAAAAACAATGGACCAATCAGAAGAATCCGAGGTCAGGGCAAGCATCTACGTTAGCATTTACATTACCGGCGTAACATGATAGTTAATAATCCTATAAACGCACAGTTTTGTTCGATATTGTTGCACTCTTCCAAGCTATTTTTATGCAATAGCACGTCCAGTGTGATCACCCCCTAATGGCCAGCTCTGTGCACAACCTCAAAACGGATTTGACACATTCTGATCAATCAAACCCCTATAAGAGTATTTCCACTTTAGAGATCGCTAAAGTCCGTTTGCAGGCGGTAAGGCAGAAACATGATGCTGTTACCTGAGGTTGTGCATGGCTGCGTGTCAGGTGACTTCTTGTGTGCGTCATGTCTGTAGACGAGGTGAGGTTTGTTATGTTCTTCCTCATACTCCTCTCCATCAGCACTCAACAGCGGCTCGAGGAAGAACTGACCACTGCGCGTCGTGAACGTACCGATCTGTGAAATCAAGACAAACACGACAGAAAGATTCATATCGCTGTTTGGTGGATGTGGATTTAACGTGAGTGAGGGTTGATTGACATTTACATGAACTATACCTGAAGGCCCAATGGAAACACAGGTTATCGCTATGGCAACACCATCAATCACAGAAGCGCTTGTATGCACTCTCTGTCAATCACAAACAGCATCACTGGTCAGGTATTTACTATGCCCTCAGAAACACGTGAGAAATGTCATTTTCTGTCATCTCTCCCACAGTGTGACCTTCAATATCAAAACACAGCCTTTCAACAGCTCTGCTCTGCACTGCACTGTATGTGTCAATCATTCACAACTTTCGGTGTTCAGTTGTTGACAGATTCACGTGACAGTTCTGAGTGACAGCAGCTCGTCTCTCGCGGAGCAGCAGTCTTATTAAGATGATGTCACTCAACACTCAGTGCCAGTTTAGCAGGATATTACTCGCTGGGATGTGATGGTGAAAATTTCCGTCAGCACGGGGAGAAATTATTCCGACAGGTAAATGCAGCCTTGGGATGGAACTGACATTCCCGTCACACATATGTCACAAATCTGCAAGAATACAGTACTGATACACACATGGCAAGATTCAACTTAAACAGTCTCACCTTGGTTAAAAACAACCGTAGTGGGATCCTGGGACAATGATTGTATCACAATAATACAATGGAACTTTGATACATGATTGACTCTCATGAAAATGATAAAGAATGAATCATATTGCTGCTATTTTATAAATCCATTAAGGCGTTTGCTCGATTTTTGGTGTATTTCTATGACTTTCTGTACAGAACAAAATGATGTCACTGTTACGTCATCATGAGCAACAACTTGCTACAAATAACTAAATCGTTTGGCAAAGTTTTCAATGGCAACATTGTGTCCAGGTGCATCTCTTCCACCATGTGACCCTGACCCAAGCGATTTATTAATTTAAGTTGACATCATTTTGTTCTGTACAAAAAGTCATAGAAGTATGCCAAAAATCATGCAAACGCCTTAATGCATTTTTATGATATGAGCAATCAAACATAGTGGCCCAAATTTTGTTGGGGGGAGGGGGGGATGGGGGGGCACCCTTTATATACAAACTATTATTTTACAGATAAAAAAAATGATGTAATAAATTAAATGAAAACTGAAAGTCAGTATCTGAATCAGATTACAACAATTCAAATGTTGTGCACTACACCACTTTTTTACTCTAAAAGTATTCAGATTACAGTAACTAATTACTTGGTCATCAGATTACACCCAACTCGGATCACCATTCTTCCATTGACTGCCATTGCTGGCTGAAGTCACACAAAATTCACACCAAAACCAAATAAAATCGTTTCTATTTTATAATCAGCGCATTCCTAAAATTAATTTCATGGAAAAAAAATAACACATCATCAAAGTGAATGCGTGAGTGTCTTTGAGACTCTTTGAGAATTTGCTTGAGCAAATTTTTACATGCTTTTAATTTTGGGGTGAAATAGGAGCATTTTTATGTGAGATTCACCCATATGCCATGATATTGAATGCAATGTCCAATGTGATGTTGGCATAGTGGGCTAAAGCACATAACTTGTAATCGGGAGGTTGCTGGTTTGATCCCCACAGTCACCACCATTGTGTCCTTGAGTAAGACACTTAACTCCAGGTTGCTCCGGGGGGATTGTCCCTGTAATAAGTGCACTGTAAGTCACTTTGGTGGTGGTGTAGTGGGCTAAAGCACATGACTGTAATCAGAAGGTTGCTGGTTTGATCCCCACAGCCTTGCCATTGTGTCCTTGAGTAAGACACTTAACTCCAGGTTGCTCCGGGGGGATTGTCCCTGTAATAAGTGCACTGTAAGTCACTTTGGGTAAAAGTGTGGAGTGGTGGTGGCGTACTGGGCTAAAATACATAACTGGTCATCAGAAGGTTGCTGGTTTGATCCCCACAGTCACCACCATTGTGTCCTTGAGTAAGACACTTAACTCCAGGTTGCTCCGGGGGGGATTGTCCCTGTAATAAGGGCACTGTAAGTCACTTTGGATAAAAGCGTCTGCCAAATGCATAACTGTAAATCTCTGTTAGAGAAACCAAAGCAAAACATGAGATCTAGTATGGTAGAAAACTTGCTACTGTTTCCTGTGAAAATCCCCAAGCTCATCTAGAGACATGATGCCAAGTTCAGGGCATCAGGGGGTGTTCACACTGAAACATGCTGAGTTACACTGTATCTCTGCAGTAAAGTACTGGAGTTTATAACACTGAAGTGTTGACAGATGCTGTCAGCCGAGCCAATCCGTACTAATGTCAACAGTCTGACATCATTACCCACGAGAGACGTGAGACGCTCAAGATCAGCACACCTCAAGGCCTGGACGAGATCACAGTAAAGACATGACACGTGAGAAATTAACACTCAGGAGGGAATTCACTAAGAATAAGACACTTTTAAGACATCAAAACAACCCATTTGGGTTTCCATGGCAACGGACCACATAAGTTCAAGTTTAACGTGTCGTACAACGATTTTATTCCCCTTGAATTCCATGAAACTCATTTTTAATGTGTGTTTAGCTGCAAACCAAGATGAAAGCTCTTCCTCCGACCACTGACGACCACACAACTGACGCTCATCGATGGCTGCTGTCACAGAGTTCATGCATGACTCGCTGATGACCTAGTGACCTCATCAGAGATTAATCAAGTGCTGTCATTCAGCTGTCTGCCGCCCCGCAGCTGCACTCTTTATTTACAGCAGCGATCAATCACCTCCCCTAAGATAACTCATTAACAAACAACTGGGTCAGGAGCTCATAATCAAAAGCAGCGGAACAAAGAAAGTTGCTGCACGAGCACCCCGAGGCCAATTAGACCACACAGGACGGTTTAAAGAGGTTTTAATTCATGTCCATTATCTTTGGCTTCATCTAAATGCTACTGTACTTCTATAAGTTGGCAAAATTCACTTTAAGCAGTCTTTCGCTTTGGGGAAAAACAGACTGAAAATATTGATGACATCATCATGCACTAGGCAGATTTTTGTCCAATGAAATGCTCGGTCAAATCGCCTCCTCAACATTGTGCATTGGCATATTTCATGCATGATATTTCATGGTGATGTTTTGGAAGACATGAGGCGTTAATATACTCACAAGTCCACTGCAGAGACTGAAGACAGCGTGATGTTCTGTACGAGCGTTGACATGTCCTCTGAAGAAGCAGTGTCGCAGGTCTGTAGCATCTCCTCCGTTCTCCTCCTCTCCCAGATGAAGAACCGTGTATGATGGAGCAATGAATCCGGAGTCTGCGGTGAGATTCAGATGAAAGCTCTGTCCAAACGCCTCGATCTGGTAATGAGCCCTCAAACCCGAGAGCTCTGCGTCAGTGCTGCGTCTCCTCCTGCGGTAATGCAGCCGGTGCGGGAACGACTCGCCGAACTCATTCAAACGCACTGGAGTGATGATGTCATACGATGACAGCTGACTGATGAAGCTTTCTGAAACACACACCAGAGAAAATGACAGAAAATAATATTAGAGATATCAAAGTTTCAGAACAGTTCTATCTGTGTCTCTGTCTGTCTGTCTGTCTGTCTGTCTGTCTGTCCAGCTATCAATCTACTTGTTTTGTCTGTCTGTCCATCCAACAGCCAGTCTGTTTATCTACCTGTCTGTCTGTCTGTCTGTCTGTCTATCTGTCTGTCTGTCTATCTATCTGTCTGACTGTCTACCTTTTGTCTGTCTGTCTATCTATCTATCTGTCTGTCTGTCTGTCGTCTGTATGTCCGTCCAACAGCCAGTCTGTTTATCTACCTGTCTGTCTGTCTGTCTGTCTGTCTATCTGTCTGTCTGTCTATCTATCTGTCTGACTGTCTACCTTTTGTCTGTCTGTCTATCTATCTATCTGTCTGTCTGTCTGTCGTCTGTATGTCCGTCCAACAGCCAGTCTGTTTATCTACCTGTCTGTCTGTCTGTCTATCTATCTATTTATCTATCTATCTATCTATCTGTTTGACTGTCTGTCTATACACTTGTCTGTCTGTCTGTCTATCTAGCTATCTGTCTGACTGTCTGTCTATACACTTGTCTGTCTGTCTGTCTGTCTCTCTGTCTATACACTTGTCTGTCTGATAGTCAGTCTGTTTATCGACCTGTCTGTCTCTCTAATTGACTGTCTGTTCGTATGTCCATTCGTCTGTCAATCTACTTGTCTGTCGGTCTGTCTGTCTGTCTACTTCTCTGTCTGTTCATCTATCTGTCTGACTGTCTGTCTAAACACTTGTCTGTCTGTCTGTTTATTGACCTGTCTGTCTGTCTGTCTATCTGTCTGTCTCTCTAATTGTCTGTCCATTTGTTTGTCTATCTATCTATCTATCTATCTATCTATCTATCTATCTATCTATGTCTGTCTGTCTGTCTATCTATCTATCTGTCTGACTGTCTGTCTATACACTTGTCTTTCTGTCTGACTGTCTTTCTGTCTCTCTGTCTATACACTTGTCTGTCTGACAGTCAGTCTGTTTATCAACCTGTCTGTCTGTCTATCTGTCTATATATCTACCTGTATTTCTGTCTATCTATCTGTCCGTCTCTCTAATTGTCTGTCTGTTCGTATGTCCATCCGTCTGTCTGACTGTCTGTCTATACACTTGTCTGACTGTCTATCTGTCTGTTTATTGACCTGTCTGTCTGTCTATCTGTCTGTCTCTCTAATTGTCTGTCCATTTGTCTGTCTGTCTGTCTGTCTGTCTGTCTATCTATCTATCTGTCTGTCTATCTATCTATATATATCTGTATGTCTGTCTGTCTGTCTGTCTACATGTTTAAGGTAGATAGGTAGACACTCAGACAGGTAAATAGATAGAAATACAGACAGTTAAATTTTTCCATACTTGTCTGTATAGCTATTTGTCTGTCTGTTTATTCACCTGTCTGTCTGTCTGTCTGTCTGACACCCCTGTTCAATTAATTCACATTTCAAATGTCTGAATTTCAATCCACTAAACACAAAATCTGAAATCAAGTGTGATCTGTCTCAAATGCCGCTGGAGGTTTTCTCAGAACTAACTTCACTTTTCTAAACCATTCGTGTATTTCATCAACTGGTGTCTGGAGGATTTTTAGTGGATTTATGAACACAGGTGTCCAAGCAGAGGAACCACAGGTGGAGCACATTCACCAGCAACATGAGACATGAACACAAAATATCACAACACTGGATAGTTTTCTCTTGTTTTATCAATATTCAAATATAAACTGCATTTTGTCAAATGTTGTGTTTTTGAGATGTCATTCTTTCACTGTAATTAAACTGCACGTGATTCTATATTGTATTATCTATTGCAATGACATCTTTAACTGTTACTTAAGTGTCCAAATGAGAGACAGACATAAAACTGTTCATACCCAAATGGAGTGTCACAATATACAGAAGAAAGTACTAATACACAGTCTGCACCATTTAGATATTATACACATTATATCATTTAAATACAAATATTCTCTTTAGATTCACAAAACCCATTTACAACCAAAAGTGCAACTTTAACTCCAGAGAACCCAGTGCAAACTTCCAGTAGTACACCTTCCCCATTCCCTGCCTTGTCCGCAGTTCTTCACAGGTTCCCCGTTATTCCTCATGTCGGACATCTCAGCGGTGAGTTTCTTACCTTGTTTCGGGTGCAGTTTGTAAGTTTGCGTGGTGCGTAAAAGCGCGGAGAAGCGCCACAAAAGTGCCAGCAGCCGGAGCGCAGGAAACCGCATGATTCTCCCGGCGCTCCGCTCTCTCTCTCCCCGCCGCTCCTCTCTTCTGTACACCGGGGCTGGAGCGTCTCTACCGGCTCTCCTCCGTCAGCAGCAGCGCGTCCGATCCGCCGTCATGTCGTTAAAACGCTCGCGTCACCTCTGATCATTTCGCGCACGGATTCGCGGCTGTGTGTGCGTGTGTTTGTGTGCGCGAGCGCTGGACGGATCGGTGCCAACAGGCTTTTTTTCGTTCCTTGGCTCTCCAGCGGACACCCCCCTAAACACGCACACTTGGCACGCCCTCTGCACCATTGCAGTGTCCAAAGTAACTCATCCAATGAATCAAATCAAATCAAAGTTGATCAAACGCACAATACCGCATGCAGCAGTGAATCCGCAATCATGTCATGTTTAATGAGTTTATCCTGTATGTTAATTAAAAACTAAATTAAATTAAGACTTAAAATTATAGGTAACGAGTTAGACTGCTTGAAACAGTGAGTTACAGTAAACAAATGCAATAAAAGTTTATTTTTCAAATGCGGCAACACTAATTGCTGATTATTAAAAATACAAACATTTAACAGAAGTTTAATTGAAATCTGCTCGCAATCAAATCAAGTTTATTTACTACATGCAAAAAAATACAGTTCTGACATTTACTGGCAGCAGAATGTCACTTCAGAAGAAAATCATGATAGATAGATAGACAGACAGACAGAGGTAAATGGTCTGCACTTATATAGCGCATTTTTCTAACCTCAGAGGTTACCAAAGCGCTTTACACTGTGTCCCAATTACCCATTCACACACACACTCATACACCAATGGCGGCAGAGCTGCCATGCAAGGCGCTAGCCTGCCATCAGGAGCAATCTGGAGTTCAGTGTCTTGCCCAAGGACACTTCGGCACGTGGAGTCGTATGGGCCGGGATTCGAACCACAAACCCTGCGATTAGTGGCCGACCCGCTCTACCACCTGAGCCACAGCCGCCCCACACAGTCAGATAGATAGATAGATAGATAGATAGATAGATAGATAGATAGATAGATAGATAGATAGATAGATAGATAGATAGATAGATAGATAGATAGATAGATAGATAGATAGATAGATAGATAGACAGACAGACAGACAGACAGACAGACAGACAGATAGATAGATAGATAGATAGATAGACAGACAGACAGGTAGACAGTCAGATAGATAGATAGATAGATAGATAGATAGATAGATAGATAGATAGATAGATAGATAGATATACAGACAGACAGGTAGACAGATAGATAGATAGATAGATAGATAGATAGATAGATAGATAGATAGATAGATAGATATACAGACAGACAGGTAGACAGCCAGACAGATAGATAGATAGATAGATAGATAGATAGATAGATAGATAGATAGATAGATAGATAGACAGACAGACAGACAGACAGACAGACAGACAGACAGATAGATAGATAGATAGATAGACAGACAGACAGGTAGACAGTCAGATAGATAGATAGATAGATAGATAGATAGATAGATAGATAGATAGATAGATAGATAGATAGATAGATAGATATACAGACAGACAGGTAGACAGATAGATAGATAGATAGATAGATAGATAGATAGATAGATAGATAGATAGATATACAGACAGACAGGTAGACAGCCAGACAGATAGATAGATAGATAGATAGATAGATAGATAGATAGATAGACAGACAGACAGGTAGACAGTCAGATAGATAGATAGATAGATAGATAGATAGATAGATATACAGACAGACAGACAGATAGATAGATAGATAGATAGATAGATAGATATACAGACAGACAGGTAGACAGCCAGACAGATAGATAGATAGATAGATAGATAGATAGATAGATAGATAGATAGATAGATAGATAGATAGATAGATAGATAGATAGATATACAGACAGACAGACAGATAGATAGATAGATAGATAGATAGATAGATAGATAGATAGATAGATAGATAGATAGATAGATAGATAGATATACAGACAGACAGATAGATAGATAGATAGATAGATAGATAGATAGATAGATAGATAGATAGATAGATAGATAGATAGACAGGTAGACAGTCAGATAGATAGATAGAAATACAGACAGGTAGATAGAAAGACAGTCTGTTAATTCATCATTACTTGTCTGTATATCTATCTATATCAATCAAGCCAATCTAAGAAATCACATTTTATTTGCACATTATCAGAACAAATACCTATAAAAACATAAATGATCTCTGCGTATATCTAACGGCATAATCAGAGATGAATTGTTTAGATACACAAGCTGTATGATGTCAGAAATCACTGGCGATGAAGAACCGTCAGTTGTGTAAAATAAGAGCAAATCCTTCTTTAAATCAACGGCTATGAAGAATTCTGTCAGGTCATTTCTCTCTGTTTGCGCAGTAAAACACACTCAAGGTTGTCTTATCTTATTAGCTGTGTGCATAATGACTTTATGTCGCAATTAAAGGTCGTAAAGATGACTGCACATGCATTCCTGTGTGCTGTAAATGCTTTTATGAGGGAGGAAAGAGTTTTGAGATTATGAGATATGAGTGATGTCTTCCAAAGGATATCACCGCTGTCCTTGAGGAAGGACCCTAATGCAAAACTGATTCACCTCTGCTAATCTGCATAAAGGTGTTGTCCATATTATCCTCCTTCACCAGCTGAAAATGGCAAGTGTGATCTCTTAGTAAAGTAACAGCACACCTCTCCTCAACATTGCAATAGTCACGCTTTGACAAAATCAAAGTATACTGCCTCACAAAAACATAAATGTGTCCTCCAATTACTCGAGCGCTCTCTAATTTGGTTTCATTCCTGTCTTTATATACAGCATTTATGTTTACAGCTGTGTCAGTTCCCTCAGGACACTTATTAGTGAGCGTTGTTTGTTTTAGAGACGTGTACTTGGTCTCCCGCTGGTTTTCAGATAAACGGGGTTGAGAGCGCGGCCTGTAAACCGTTCTTTAATGCAGCACATATGAAGATGCTCATTAGAGATAGATCTAATGATGCTTTTCTCTTAAACAGATGTTCTTAATGGGATGATCAGGACCAGCAGGACCTTCTACCTCAAACCACACAACATCTGTCTGAGATGACGACACATCACGGCTGGTCACTATGCAGTGTTCACTACTCCCTGCACACTGACAACTTTACACATTGTAGAGTTTTTCAAAGCGTCTCAGCTCTCTGAAGTCTGTGCTTGACTTACGGCGTGACACTCGTCTTACCTCCATCACCCTTCGGTGTCTATGAACTCACACCATGGGCTTCATGTCGGTGTACTCTGGGACATCACAAGCTTCAGGCCTTCTCACTTGAACTTTGACACCAGCGTTGACCCCTTAAGTGACCCGTGGGTGGCCCTAGCAGGACGCTGGGAAACATAGAAACTGTGCGTTGTCAGATAGGGGCTTCGTGGACCAGAGCTGAAGGTAACATCTGGTCTAGGATCAGTTTGAAACATTGCAGTACAAACTAAAGTCTACAAATATTACACAGTTGTCATGAATATGTTGAATATGAAAAATGAGCCCATCAAGAACATTTCCTGGTCATGTTTAGCCCTAAATCAATAGCAAAAAATCAATAAATAAATGTCATTGTATTTTGCATAAAAAAGTATACATTTAGGACTATTAAGGTTTATTGCATTGTGATTATTTTCAGGACACTTGAACACATTTTACCCCCAATTCTCATTTTTTTATCAAAATACACAAAAGCTTAAAATATATAGTAAATTCTAATAGATAGGTAAAGTCTGATGTTGATGTTGACTTGATGAAGCCTTGTCTGACAAGTTAGTTTTAAAAGTTGAAGTGAGATAAATCGATAGATAGATCTATAATTACATAGGAAATAAATAAATAAATAAACTGGATTTACCTTTGAATTTTTTTAGTTGTTTTGATACATTTGATTTATATTTGACAGTAGAAATTTGAATAGTCGTGTCCCGTTTAAACATTCCATTTGTTTAAGCATAAAAGGGGTGTGGTCACGTCTGGCGGATGACATGCGCGTTCTAAAATTTGAAACAAATGCTCGCCGTTATCAACGGCGATCAGCTACGACTCTGGAGGCTGCTCAAAATCCTGCAGCACCACGGAGTGCAACTCAATAGTTTTCCACTAATTTCGACCCAAATCATTTGTCAAAAAAATGACATACAGTATATTATTTACTCTAGCCATCACTTGATGATATATTTTGTGTATGTATCTTTCATTTAGCCCAGGGCTGGACTGGTAATCTGGCATACTGGACATTTACACGGTGGGCCGACGCACTTTGGGGCCGATCAGGGGCAGACTCGCCATCGGGACAAGCGGGACTCAGCTGAAATGAGCTGCCATATTATGCAGAACGGGCCACAAAATGGAGCCCCAATTCCAAATTCCAATCACTTGGATAAGTCATAACAACCCGAGTCAGAACAGTCTGAAGGTCTGTGCCAAGTTTGGTGAATGTAGCTTTAAAACTCGAGGAGTTACAGTCAGAAATTTTGGACTTGGTTTAGGGACTTAAAATCCCTAAACAAAATTACATTCACCCTTTGCTATATTGAAAGCACGACAACCAAATATTATGATTTACCTTGTGAATTTAATAGTTTTTTGAAAAAGACATTTCACTCCCTTTCGGTCCCATTTCCTGGCCAGCCCATCATGAAAGGTCACAGTTCTCGCTATGGCCAATCTGTGTCTAGCAAGGATCATTCGAGACTTGTCAATTTGCCAACAGATTCTTCAGCAAATAATCTATCACTTTGGGAACAATGTTCCCCAAAGACAAATTGGAAGGATTTGGGGCATTTCACCCAATAAAGTGCTCAATATATTTAAAAGATTCAAGGAATCTGGTCAAATCTCAGTGCGTAAAGGGCAAGACGAAAACCACTTCTGAGTGCGCATGAACTCTGATCCCTCAGACATCACTGTCTTAAAAACATCTTTCATCTGTAATGGATATCATGAACATAGGCTTGGGATTACTTTAGTAATCCTTTGTTAGTGAACACCCCTCGCCGCTGTATCCACAGATGCAAGTTAAGACTTTACTATGTAAAGGAGAAGCCGTACATCATCACTGTCCAGAAGCACTGCTGACTTCTCTGGACTCACTCTCAACTTTAGTAAACCTTTGTTAGTGAACACCCCTCGCCGCTGCATCCACAGATGCAAGTTAAGACTTTACTATGTAAAGGAGAAGCCGTACATCATCACTGTCCAGAAGCACTGCCGACTTCTCTGGTCTCACTCTCAACTTTAGTAAACCTTTGTTAGTGAACACCCCTCACCGCTGCATCCACAGATGCAAGTTCAGACTTTACTATGTAAAGGAGAAGCCGTACATCATCACTGTCCAGAAGTGCTGCTGACTTCTCTGGGCTCACTCTCAACTTTAGTAAACCTTTGTTAGTGAACACCCCTCGCCGCTGTATCCACAGATGCAAGTTAAGACTTTACTATGTAAAGGAGAAGCCATACATCATCACTGTCCAGAAGTGCTGCTGACATCTCTGGACTCGCTCTCAACTTTAGTAAACCTTTGTTAGTGAACACCACTGTTTTGGAGCGTGTGTAGTTGTAGTGCTTTCAATATAGCAAAGGGGCAGTATCGTTTACAAATCACTCATTTTTGTTTTATTATTATTTTTCTTACCGTCCCAACTTTTTCAGAATTGGGGTTATATCACAGACCAATCAACAGAATCCTTGAAGTCAACATGAACATTTTCTAGATGTTTTTCTTCATATTTTAAAAAGAAAAAAATACAAAAGACTTGGAGACAGAACTTTTATACCAATAAGGATTTTGAACAATTGTATGCAATATCCCAAAAATGATCATCTTATATGTATATGATCTTGCTGTCCAAATACACAGTATATTAGTAACGTATTGGAGAATAATTTGAGATGTAATTTACTGGTAAAAAAAAAGAGTTAAGCCATTTCTTTCCCCCCTTAAGATTTGTGCAGATGATTTTCCTCTCTGAAATGTGATTCTTCAAGAGCTTGTCTTGAAACGCTTCAGTGATCGACTCAAACTCACAGCTGGCTGCTTATTTAAAAGCTCTCTGCAGTTGTTTATTTATCGAAGGCTTTGACCCTGAACACAGTGGCTATAGTAAAAATCCTCTGTTAACTTTACTATCACGCCTTCCTCCTCATGTGCATTTGATCTTTAAACATGCGTTAATGATTAACGCCATTAAAAGCTTCGGACACTGATTGTGCAATGATGCAAAGCACCTTTACATCATTATTCATTGCAGTATAAAATGAATAGACTAAAAACACCCACAAGAAAGAAAACAAAGTGGCTTTAAGAGCCTCAAATAGATGTTTTAAAGGAGAACATATCCATTCTTTATACAATTTAACTTTAATATGATGGTTGGAATTGACAGCCACTTCATGATTCGATTGGGTTTCGATTCGAGTCATGATCCAATTAAAAGAATTCACAATCCATTAACATTTTCCAAGGATGCGGCAATGGACAGCGTTTTTGAAACACTCAATTTCCTGGGGACGGAAATGCCATTCTAGTGTGGATAAGAGCTGCAAACGTAGTGAAATCGATGCATTTTCAAATAAAAATCATGTGTACACATTCCACATGCATACTGAAATTTGTCTGCGGTTAGAGGCGGCTTTTGTTGCATGTAAATGAAATGGCTCATCATAGCAAACTTTGTGTCATTGTGAATCAGAAAATCTTGTTTTCTGTGATCAACTTTCAAGCACGTAATATGTAAACAGGACACAGGACAAACAAAGAGCAATTCCGATTAACTTCCCATTGTCTTTGAAGGAATATAATGTAAATATTGTGCAAAGTAACTGTAAGTGGGTTTAGATGGGCAAGGAGGAGGCAAGAACCGGCTTAACAATATAAATAATATTTAATTAAATAAAAAAGACACACACAAACACATACAGGTACATCTGTTGTCACCGGCCACCTTTAGCCCTCATGCGCCCCCATCAGTCTGATTGGGGACCGGGCGTGCACTGTTCCAGCCCGGCCCCGCCCTCCTCCGCTCAACACTCCTCCCTGCGTTGCCTCAAGGACCCGCCTTCCTCGACCTGGGAGGAGACAGGAGGGGAAAACAAAATAGGCGAGGGAAAGGCCAAGATGGCGTGACGGAGAGAGAGAGAGAGAGAGAGAGAGAGAGAGAGAGAGGAGAGAGAGTAAAAGAAGCTCACTCACTCGTTCTCTGATGTTCCATCACGCTGTCCTCGATCAATCCTCCACACTCTCAGGCGGATGACAGCCGCTCCTTCCTGGACAGACCGGAGTCAACCTCCGACCCCCAGCGGATAGAACACCCCTCTGCTTTTCTGGCGGCACGTTGGGACACTCATCCGACTCTGGCAGTATCTCCATCACTACAGGCGGTCGGGGAGTCCCAACCCTCCTCGTTACTCCGTCCCCCAGCAGATGGCGCTCCCATGGGTTGACGGCAGTGTCGAGGACTCTACGACTGGCATCTCTCCTCCTTCCCGGGTTTCCAGTGTAAGGGAGTTTAGATGGGCAAGGAGGAGGCGAGAACCAGCTTAACAATATAAATATTATTTAATTAAATAAAAAGACACATACAGGGATGCTGCCCGTAATTCTCTCTCACTCTAACTGTCATCCTCGGCTGCCTTTACCCCTCATGCACTCCCATCAGACTTATTCAGGACCCGGCGTGCACTGTTCCAGCCGGCCCCGCCCTCTTCCACTCTACAGTAACATTTATCTTTAACAACACTGTCAAAGTGAATCTTCAGCCGCTTCAACATGGCCACCATCTTGACTATTCTGGGTTGAATGGATCACATAACTACATCACACCACAACAAATACATTATCGTTTTCCAACATCTCAATTTTCCCTGTCGACAAAACAACACAAAGACAGCATTTTTAAAATGTATCCACTTGGGAGAGCATTTTTGAAAAAGGAGAAAAATGCCATCTCGGTGTGGACGGAAGGCCAAAACGTAACAAAATAAATGCATTTTCAAGAGAAAAAGTGGGTCTTAATGTGCCTCATGACGAGCCTCTTGAAGCACTTCATGATGATGGGTGTGAGTGCGATGGGATGGTAGTTGTTGAGGCAGGACACTGAAGACTTCTTTGGCATGGGGATGATGGTGGTGGCCTTGAAGTAAGTTGGAACGACGGCGCTGCTCAGAGAGATGTTGAAGATGTCGGTAAGAACATCTGCCAGCTGGTCTGCACATCCTCTAAGCACTCTGCCAGGAATGTTGTCTGGTCCAGCGGTCTTCCGTGGGTTGACTCTACGTAGAGTTTTCCTCACATCAGCCGTGGTAAGACAGAGCACCTGGTCGTTGGGAGGAGGGGTGGTCTTCCTCGCCACCATGTCGTTCTGCACTTCAAACCGAGCGTAGAAGTCGTTCAGCGCGTCTGGAAGGGAGGCATCCTTGTCACATGCAACTGATGTTATCCTGTAGTTGGTGAAACTATAAATAAAGACTACAACGTTTAAAAATAAGCTTTGGCATTGTCAGTCAGTTTGTATATTGTTCTATTTTTACTTTCAAGTGCGTAACACATTGTCCAGCAATATTTCTTTAAATATAGAGTCAAGAACGCCATATGAAATAATGAACATGTTGAATATTTGTGGATTGAACCGGAGTCATTTGAGAGAGAATTCGGATGCATCAGTGTATCAGTTTTGTCCCCCATCTCTAATTCACAGAGTCAAACACAATTCAATTATACCAAGTTCTAGTCTGTCTTTCTCCAGAGCTGCAGGATCATCATTACCTGCAGCGCCACCGAAATGGAGTCAATATGCATCTGACGAACATCAGTGCAGCTGCTTGAGGTGGTCTGTATTACTGTATAGCGTAACTGAATCCATTCTCTCTGATTTACCACCACGGTACTGACCTCTGACCCTTTCTCTTGACCCCAACAGGACACGAGCAGTTCTTCGATGGGGATCATTAGGTTTGAAGCTGCAGTCGTAAGAGTTATGTACACCTTGAGGCTTGAGGTTTAGATCAACTGGTGAAAAAACATTGTCATGGCATTCACGCTAATGTTGAAAGTGTAGGAAAGACACCTAAAAGATAGTAAAGGAAGATGCTTGTCTTGTCTATTGTGTTTAAAAATGCTGAACAGCATAATCAATATCCAGTCAGTTAGACAGATATTAAGCACTAAAGCCAGTCTCACTCTCTTTGAGCTAAAGCAGCAGGGAAATCAATCACTTCAGCCTCCTTTTTCAAGGCTTAAAATGACACTACGTTACTCCACCCAGTTCATCCACTCAATGGAATGAGTTCAAGACGTGACACTTCGTAAGGCAGCATATACACAGACTCGGCAAAAGCCCTCTGTCGAAGGATTTCCATGGATAGCCTACTCAAGCCTCGCCCCTAGACAGGTGTTCTCATAGTCTGCGATCAAGAGCTTCTGCCACCTGAAACCTGTGCTCGCTTACCGTTCAGATGAAGTCCCTCCTCAGCTTCCGGCTTGACTCCGATTATCCATAGCCCTGGAGATAGCTTTAAAACTCTGTCAAAACAAGCTTCCTGAGATTTAAACTGTCCTCTCGTGTGGTCTTACTCAACGTGAGGGTTTAAGACCTGTGGGAAAGACTTTGGAAGTGGATTTGTTGACAGTGCGGCACCTTCGGACCTTCTATCCCAATGCCCCTTCATTTCTGAGACCCTGAAAGACAACCCTACATAACTTGAAGTAGTATCAATCTAGTTGACCTGTTGACCTTCCACTGGTCATGTTTACTCTCGGAGAGCGTGCTGAATAACTAGTAGTCTTGGCTAAGTAAAAATGATTGTTGGGCATTGTTTTGGATGCCCATTTGCTGTGACAGGCAATGACTTGTCGAAACAGCCATCAGCATTGAAAACATCAACGAGGTTTAGTCCTGTCAGGGATATTAGCGTAAACCTTGTGTGAACTTCTCCTGAGTCAGTTTACAAGCTTTGGACAATTTGAAGAGGCCTCGGGCACTTGTACAAGGCCACATAAAGCTAGTAAGGCAATTTCACACAATTTAGTCCTCCACAGTCATGGTAACATCAGTTTGAAGTGACCTTCCATTGGACTTGTAATAACTCAGGAACTACCTCCATGCATCCACAAATAGTGGAGATTATTGATAGGGTTTGAGTAAGTGAACACAGCACTCCCTATCTTTTCCTAATTCAAGATTAAAAGGAGAAGCCATACATCATCACTGCCCAGATCACTTGTGATGTAAAGGAGCGGGTACGAGTCCTGAAGAGCACACCACACTGAAGAGTCCCAAAGTGTCATTGAAGCACCATAAAAATGACACGGTTGTTTTTCATCTCACATTTGTTTTTTCTGACACTATCGGTTAGGTTTAGGTTGAGGGTAGGGAGGTACTTGCTTTTAGCACCACTGCCATAATATGTGTAATTTACCATGTAATTTCATTGTGCAAAAAGATCGATACAGGCATGCTTTTTCTTTTCATAAGATCAAGATGTTTTGAGATGTTACAGATGCTTAGGGTAAACATGATGGCATGTAATAATCAGCTTTGTGATATTTAACATTGTTAGCAACTTGACACGCTTCAATGCATGTTCTGTGAGACATTTTGAGCGCTGATGGGTGGGTTTCACAATGACTGACATTTATAAATGTGTGTTAAAGTCACTTAATGGCAGTGCGAATTGTTTCATGACCAACCGAACTAATACCAATCTAAAAACTAGCGTGTATATGCAATGTTAAAACACATAAGAGCACGTGAATGCAGGGGCAGGCATCCCCGCCCAGCGGGCTTCAAACTCTCACGTCGCAGCTGAATGCATCTACAATCTCAGGTTTCAATCTGGCCAACAGCTGCTGTATTCTGCCGCAGCCACCTTCAAATTCATCATTGCATAGAGCTTTAGTTAGATGTCCAAAATTTGTATTCTAGAATCAGTTACTGTGATTCAGATAGTAACCGTCAGGCACATTTTAAGGGTCTTTGCACATTAGTTGAGGTGATGCTAACCCTTGAAAACAAGTACTGTGGTGGTACCATGGTATTTTAACATTTAACATGGTATTGAATGATTGCCATCACAAAACAAAATTATATGGTTGTCCTAGGAGTGGTGGTGGTGTAGTGAGCTAAAGCACATAACTGGTAATCAGGAGGTTGCTGGTTCGATCCCACAGCCACCACCATTGTGCCCTTGAGTAAGGCACTTAACTCCAGGTTGCTCCGGGGGGATTGTCCCTGTAATAAGGGCACTGTAAGTCACTTTGGATAAAAGCGTCTGCCAAATGCATAAATGTATGCTTGTGACATTGAGGGTTCTTGAGGGTTGTATTCATATACCATGGTACAACCGTGAAAGGTCTTATAACCAGGTTTATATTATATTAAATTCAAACCAATGAGGAAAGATGTTTTTTCCCCACAAATGTAAGGCTAAAATGTAATTTTGTTGCATGTTTTGTTTGATGTGTTTAGCTCATGCCTGCATCAGATACTCCGCTAATCTCATAATGCTCTGATAGTAGACAGCTGTCCGGTGGTCATTTATCAACAACTGAAAGCCTTCAGCTCCGGAGACTCATGGGATATGATGAAAGTTTATTAGGGGTGCACGGGGTTCCACAGTCCACAGAAACACTGTATAATCTTCTAAACTATGACATCATGTTTACAACAAGTCTTTAAACATCCTCGTGACCATACCCAGTCAAGACAACTATGAGCATTGCAGACATTAATCCCGGGAGAAGTGTTGGGACGCCCGTCTCCTGTCTATCCTTCATCTTGAGTGTCCTACACGTGTCTTCCCGAGTACCCACTCTTCAACATTTGGAATCAGATAATGCAATGTTTGCAAACAAAACCGCAATACAAATTAGACTTGCTTTGAAAGAATGCATCTCGAGTGGAAGCGCATTTTGTCTTGAACTGGCAGATTGTTTCACTGGTTTTAAAGGAAATTAAAACTATTCGAGAAGATTCGTTCTCTCAACACAAGACTAAATACCTTACACTGTTTTACACCAAGTAAGCTGGTCTTGTTATATATATATATATATATATATAATAGTATTGTCTTGTTTTCTGGTAAAAATATCGAAACATTCTTAAAACAAATCACCCGAGAAGCAGAATCACTTAAGACAATGAGTCTTATTTTACTAGTTTTGTGTTTGACCATAAGTCTTGTTTTTTTTAGAGAAATCTGACCAAATTTGGTGCAGTTTATGCTTAAAACAAGATAAAACTATTCACCAATGCGATAAGAAAAATACATTGGTTTCCCCTTTGAATCAAGTTTTTTTTCCATGACCCATTGGCAAATATATATATTTATTTATTGTATTTGTCATTTTTTTATTTAATTTTTTTTTTTGTAAGATTCCTCTGAAAACAACACAAAATACCATATGCATTTTTCGTCACAAGTTAATGTATAATTTTTTGAGAATATTTAGTAATTTTTACTAGAAACCAAATAAAAATACTATGATTTTTAATTTTGCAGTGTATATTTCAAAATATCACAAACATTTAAATTTCCATATGTGTAACAAATAACAGTGGAATTTGAAATATGTACATTTAAATTCACAAATGTATAGAAATGATAGATATAGATATGATAGTTATAAAATAACTTATATTTTCAATATACATGTTCATATATGGCTGTATCTGCTTTGTTAGCCCAATCACTGCACTTTAAGAAGAATCTTCTTTAAAACCTAAACATCTTACAACCTAAAACAATATATATTTACTTGAATTATGTCTATTTGTATTCACCCTTTGGCAATGGGTGGGGGCTGCATGCGCCAACCAAACAACTGCTATTGAGATGAGCAAGAATGCTAACAGATAAGGAACTCCTGATATGTTTTTTACAATCTCTGCAGGCGGTTTGATACATTAACAGTCCTGTCTCTGTGGAGTATTTGATTACAGTATCTGTATACATGTTCATAAGTCTGTGTGTGTGCGCCACATATGTGCATGATTTAGGACTTGGTGAAAGTGAGCCAAGAGAAAATTTTATATTATCATCAGTGCTGTGGCCAGCTTGAGTCAATCAATTGAGCTGCGGCTTCAAAAGACGCCATATCGGCCGAACTATCTGCGTTAAATTCAGTTTTTGCATAGATGTAACAAAATAAGCCTTATTTTTAAAACATGACCAAGCACAACCATATGCGCAGCACGAATGTCTCTTGATGCATTAGTTATTATCGAAACTACACTTATATTGTGGAAATGCTACGAATAAATGGTTCTGAACAGTTTTAGCCATGAAATGGTACATTTGCGGTGAATGTTTGCATTGAAATCAAAAGGCAATTAGGATTTAAGTGTTAAATGCATGTCATGCTAAATGCACCGCGCCAAGGCAATTATGAGCATTCCATACATTAATGGCAATCTGCGGCTCTACAGTCTGGATGATTTCCCTATTCCCTCCAGCGTTGTGATTGTGAAGGCCTCCTGAGGGGACAGAGTCACGTGAGAATTCAGCCCAGGTGGTTTATATTTCACCCTCATCTGGAGAATACAGGACGTGCTCCAGCAGACAGACCCTTCTCATTCGTTTACTCACTCCTTCTTACCATCACTCCGTCCGGCAGTCCCCTCACGGACACCTTGTTTTTAATTCATCTTCACCTGTGGTATCATCATGGAGAACACTTGCAGTCTGTATGCTGATGCTAGTTCGGGATGGATGAGAACAAAAGGGGAGAAGTTAAATTAAAATTAAATTAAAAAGAGATATTAACGTTAGTTAATCTGTTGAGGTGGTTTGGGCATCTGGTAAGGATGCCCCCTGGGCGCCTCCCTAGAGAGGTGTTTCAGGCACGTCCAGCTGGGAGGAGGCCTCGGGGAAGACTCAGGACTAGGTGGAGAGATTACATCTCCACACTGGCCTGGGAACGCCTCGGGGTCCCCCAGTCAGAGCTGGTAAATGTGGCTCGGGATAGGGAAGTTTGGAGCCCCCTGCTGGAGCTGCTGCCCCCGCGACCTGACTTCGGATAAGCGGTTGAAAAAAATTGGCATGAACGAAAAATTAGCATTTTTGTGTCACATGACAGAGTTAACCCCAATCGTTAGCCAGTGTTAATCATGACGATGGTATACATTCTTGAAAACCAAAATATTGGAGGTGATTATGGACTGATCTTAACGGCATACAGATCCGATGCTGCAAACACAAATATCTTGTATCATGCACCGGTCATCAAAAAGTGCAAGGAGAACAAATGAATAACCACTGTTTGTGATTCATTTAATCGCTGTAGCCATCCGTTATTTAATAAAGTTGCTTTTCCAAACCAT
>JAVLUX010000040.1:1632500-1635000 GCA_032164185.1 Moxostoma hubbsi
TAGCAAGTCAACGTTTATAGCAAGTCAACGTTTATAGCCAGTCAACGTTTATAGCAAGTCAACGTTTATAGCCAGTCAACGTTTATAGCCAGTCAACGTTTATAGCAAGTCAACGTTTATAGCAAGTCAACGTTTATAGCCAGTCAACGTTTATAGCCAGTCAACGTTTATAGCAAGTCAACGTTTATAGCCAGTCAACGTTTATAGCAAGTCAACGTTTATAGCCAGTCAACGTTTATAGCCAGTCAACGTTTATAGCAAGTCAACGTTTATAGCAAGTCAACGTTTATAGCCAGTCAACGTTTATAGCAAGTCAACGTTTATAGCAAGTCAACGTTTATAGCAAGTCAACGTTTATAGCCAGTCAACGTTTATAGCCAGTCCCGTTAAAGTTTAAAAAATTATTTTAGGACACAGCAGACAAATATGTCCATCTACTGCGTGTTTACATCGAAATATAATTTAGGATGTTCACATGCAAGTTCTTACACCAATTATGCTTAATAAGCTGACAGCACGTGTGCTCGTGTAAACGCATTAAACGGCTTTCCTTTATCAATGTATCTCCTGAGAGATCTCTGGTCCCAGACGCAGCGGGTTCTCACATGCGTTCTGACTGCAGATATGTCGGCTATTCATCTGCTGCCCGCGCCACACACCTCTCTCTCTCTTCATATGACTTCCCCTTCCCTGTAATCCCCGCTCAGCGTCCAGCCCGGCCCTCCACAGGGCGCTCTTTATTCCAAGCTATTTAGGCGGGTTTATCTGTGAGTCTTTTCATGACCTGAGGAAACTCACATGCTCGGCTTCCCAGGACTGCAATGAACCGATGATGTCACCGAGGAACAAGATAGCGAGAAGGGAATTAAAAAGATACGAGTTGGCAGTCTTGCTGTGTGTGTGGGCGCACTTAAAGGAACCGTTCGTCCAAAAAGTAATAGATGTCTTCTGTGCTTCCTGTTTAGGTGGAACACAAACGTTAAACCTGACATTCTTCAAATAAGAATTCCAACTTTTCCACACAGTAGAAGCGTCCATGTCCCTTTAAGATGTATGGAAAAATGTCCTCCTGTAACCTGGATTCTTGCTCTGGGACAGTAAAGGAGTCACAGGCAGGTTTTTGTCCACATTCCAAAGGGCCCGCGGGGGTCGGAGGCATCAGGATTGGGAACACACAGCCGATGGTCAGCTGAACAGTTGCATAACACACCACTACAGTGACGTCCTCATTCTGTGCTTGCTGCCAGAGGGTTTCGGGGCCTATTCAGGGAATTTTATTCCTTCAAACCCCACGTGGGAACGGCCAACCGTTGCTATATTTGTCCCTGTTGGTCGCCGCATTAACCATGTGATATAACATGCCAACAATCCATCTTTTCACACAGATCGCAGCACACGTGTGCATATGAACAGAATTAGCAGATCATATTAAGTACACAAAGAGCGGCTCGTGATAGGTTGATATCAAGGGTATGTGTGAATTCGTTTTTGTCCTGGCAACACGTTAGCTCAATGCTTTTTAAATGCACTTCTACTATTAATGGGACGTCCTCAGGGATGGACTGGGAAGAGAAATCAGCCTGGGATTTTACATAGCAACGGGCACAAGTTAAGGGGGGTTGTGGAGTGTTCGCTGTCCTTTTCTGCATATCACGGCGCGTTTTGTGCATATTGGGGCGGCTGTGGCGGGTCGGCCACTTATCGCAGGGTTGGTGGTTTGATTCCCGGCCCACACGACTCCACATGCCGAAATGTCCTTGGGCAAGACACTGAACCCCAAGTTGCTCCCAATGGCAGACTGGCACCTTACATGCAGCTCTGCCATCATTGGTGTGTGTGTGTGTGTGTGTGTGTGTGTGTGTGTGTGTGAGTGTGTGTGTGTGTGTGTGTATGTGTGTGTGTGTGTGTGTGTATGAGTGTGTGTGTGTGTGTGTGTGTGTGTGTGTGTGTGTGAGTGTGTGTGTGTGTGTGTGTGTGTGAGTGTGTGTGTGTGTGTGTGTGTGTGTGTGAGTGTGTGTGTGTGTGTGTGTGTGTGTGTGTATGAGTGTGTGTGTGTGTGTGTGTGTATGTGTGTGTGTGTGTGTGTGTGTGTGTGTGTGTGTATGTGTGTGTGTGTGTGTGTGTGTGTGTGTGTGTGTGTGTGTAAAGTGCTTTGAATACCGTTAAGGTTAAAAAGGTGCTATATAAGTGCAGACCAATTTAGCTTATCGCGGCCCAATTCGCAGCCGACCCTCCGGCCTGCTCGGTTCTCCCGATGGCCAGTCCGCCCCTCATCGCCCCCAAAGTGCGCCGGCCCACCGGGAAAATGCCCACTATGCCAGACTACCAGTCCAGCCCTGGATGTCCTATAAAAGTACAAGTGTTTCAGAAATCAATGAAAACAATATTTATTCACACCTACAACGTCCTAAACTAGAATTGATCAGATGAGTTTGGGCTTTGATTAGGCTTCAAGGCCTCAGCGAATTAGCAGCGTAACCCTCCCGTTATAATGATGATG
>JAVLUX010000040.1:1640000-1665000 GCA_032164185.1 Moxostoma hubbsi
TCGCACTGCCGTCTCCGGTCGGCCTTTATCCCTCTCGAGGGCTTGATTAGCCTGATTAGGGGCCGGGTGTGTAACATCACAACCCGGCCACGCCAACAGTCCGGTCGCTCGTGTTGCCGGAAGTCACCAGCTTTCATTGAAAATGAATGAGATGAGGTCGTTTTGTCGCTGCATGTCGCTGGCAGTGTGAACGCAGCTTAATTTGTATTAGTATTTACTTAGAAAATGGTACTGTCTCTTTAAGACCTGTGGCAGGGACTTTGACAGTAGTGTTTGTTTGGTCGAATGGCTTCTTCACAGCATTCGTGTTATGTGTGATTAGAAATAAATGATTCTTTAGTTGTTTTTGATAAATAACTGACTGTAGAAAGTATATTAAGAGACATTATTAAACAACAAATGGTTTGCTTGGATCTATATATATAAATCATATATTGAAAACTGCTATTCTAAATAAATACCCAATTTAACTTCCAGAGGGGACCCATGATGTCAGAACAGCTCTCTATCTATCACCAGTGATATTACCATGGTAACATTATTCAAAAATAACATGCTAAGTAGAAATAAAACATCGCAACACTCAATTTCCAATCAATAAAAATAACAAATAATACAAAACTACACTTGTCACAAAACCATGAAGACACATTGTAATTTGATTCCATAATATTTTTGTTTTGGTGGCTTAATGTGAGGAATATCCCATATTTTTGTCGGCAATTGGCGTTCAGGTAACTTGAGGTATTCTAGATTATTATTATTCTAAATTTGGAGGTAAAAGTAGTTAGAAGGCTTGCGGCAACCATCCTGTCCTATTTGAACACTTCTTGCTAAATGCTTTGGACATGTTGAGAGACCTCTGTGATTGGCAGCTTCCATAGAAGATCACTATAAACACAGTGAAGAGCTTAAAACACAAAGCGCAACACCTGACGGATTAGAATGCTTCTCGCGCAGGTCCGCACTGGTCCACAGGAAACAAAGCTCAGGTTTGTGTTATTGTTTGACAAATGTCATTCGCAGACTCTCGCCTTTTGTCACACGTCTCTTTTGTATCGAATCCTAAAGACTCTTTGAAGTCTTTCAGAAATCCACCGCTGCCTGACGTGTTTATTTAGCTGCAGCGGAGAAGAACGCGTCCGTGTCTTTTCAAACGCAAGACTTGTTGTCACTGTGTAAAGCTAGGCAGCTTGTGTTTGTACATCCGTGAGAAGAGCCGAGACTTGGACAAGAGATGAAAACAGGGATGAATACTGGTTTCGAACAAGCAAATGGAGCAACAATGTAAACAATACCCTCCAATGAGGCCTTTACTCTGTTTTAACAAAGAACACAATGGCAAACAACCCATTTACAGATTTACTAGCTCTGTTCCAAAAACCCAAAGACCCGCCTCGTTGTGTACTGCCTACATACAGTAGGCGACTGTCTTCCAAGGCAGGAACCAAGTGCATTTTTACATGCACATTAGTTTATAAACCTCAGAACTCAAGGGGGCAACTAACTTTAGACTTACCTTCAAAAGTCTGTGCCGTTAATAGCTTAGAATTTGGAAAATAATTGTCTTAAAGAACTTTTCCAGGTTCAACACCAGTTAAGCTCAATCAACAGCATTTGTGGCATATTTTGGTTACCACAAATAAAAAATAGCTGATCGAGCAAATAAGCAAAAATCTGTGTTGCAGTGAGGAACTTAATGGAAGTGAAGGGGGGCCAATCCGTACTCACTAACGGCTTTATTTGAATAATCCCCAATAATTGGACGCTTTCACTTGCGGAATAAATGCATCATGGCCGACTGCGAATAGCTAATGTTTATGATCAATATGTGTTTACATGCAAATCAGCTTATAGAACAAAAAAATCATCAATGTAAGAAATGATTTGGAATAATATGTGTGGCAGGGCGGAGGGGGGGGGCCGGGTTGTGACGATACACACCCGGTCCCGTATCAGGCTAATCAAGCCTCCGAGAGGGATAAAGGCCGATGGCAGACGGTGGTGCATAATTAAAATATTATTTATATTGTCAAGCCGGTTCTCGTCTCCTCCTTTCCCTTGAACTACGTTACACTGGTGCCGAAACCCGGGAAGGAGGAGGGATACGCCATAGTTGAGTTCTCGCCACTACCGTCCACCCCAATGGAGCAGCCGTGGCCATCTGCCGGGGGACGAGGAGCCCAGCCGCCTGGAAGCGGAGGAACGGCCGCCGACCGTGAGGGGAGAAGGGGCTCCTAGCCGACCGCCTGGAGCGGTCAGGGCCGCTGCCAGGGGCGGAGGAGTCCCCTACCAGCTGCTGAAACGCGGCGGGGTCGGAGACTGCCGACTGCGAGCGGGGAGGGGCTCGCGACCGACCGCCTGGAGCGGGAGAACTGCTGCCAGGGGCGGGGGAGACCCTCCTTCGGCTCCCCGAGAACGCGCCGGGGCGCTGTATCAACACAACCCTAACCAACACTCAGGGCTGGATTGGTAATCTGGCATACTGGGCATTTTCCCAGTGGGCCGACGCACTTTGGGGATGATCAGGGGCGGACTGGCCATCGGAAGAACCGGGTCGGCCCCCGAAATGGGCCACAATATGCAGAAAAGGACAGCGACACCCCCCACTTAACAAATTTTGGTCCAGTTTCTGTGTAAAATCCCGGGTCCATTTCTCTTCCCAGTCCACTCCTGCCAACACTAAGAACTCAATCTGCAAATAAGTACTAAAGGCAGGGATTAAAAATCTCTTTAGCACTTCCTGTGACATCTGAGGATTAGCTCGGAGAAATTTTGGATTACAGCTTTCATGGTGAGAAGTTAAAAGAGACACTTTCTTCTTTCATGTTGTTATCGAAACAGCTGTTTCCCTAGTCCTAACACAATCACAATCCAAACTTAAAATAACATAAGACTAAGCACAAATCAGCATTAAACAGAACAGAAGAGGGTTCTTGTAATCATTGACTGGCCAGCGCTGTAGGGAGTGATTCGGCTCTAATCAGAGGTCACCGGTTCAGGCCAACTCCCCTCTGATTCCCACACAATCAAAGTTAAGCCCTGATCAGCGTCACTATTTTGACTAGTTCCCTTGGTAGTATTGGTGAGAAACTGCACTGTAGACCTGATTTAAGACCAGTCTGCGGAGATCTTCTTAACAGAGACTGGAGTGTGGCCCCTTAATAAGCTCTTAATACGGTTTCACTAGATTCAACATTGACCTTCTCTTTCTTACATTGTTCTTATCAAATGAACCCTCTCTGGGACTCTGAAATGTCAGGGTCAGAGGTCAAAGCAATGGGAAATGTGTGGCGTTAGCATTCACCCTGAAACAACTTTCCTTTTCAGCTGATGTCATCAAACCGTCACAAGTCATATAGAGACAATTTACACTATCCAATCAATTCCTACCCAACATTTTTTTCTTGAATAACCTGTTTCATTCCAATGTCACATTACAGAAGTAAAATGGGTTGTGGATGCTGTTTAATGTTGCCTTTTAATTGGTTCATTTAGCAAACACAAACAGCTGTCAACAGGGTTCTGTGATATCAAAACTACCAATGCTGGCACACATACTGTGGCGGGGTGAGCAAGAGACAGACACGGTGGGTGTGGTGTCAGGCCTCAGAGATGCTTGTATTGAAAATGATAATAAACAGAAAATGTCCAAAATGTCCTGGCCTGGTAGAGGATCACCAGCGATGGTAGGGCTGTTCCAGTGATGGTTTGGGCAGCTCTCACCACCTGCTGCAGAGCCTTACAGTCCTGAGATGTACAACTTCCTGTAACAGTGTAGTACCCTCCCAGCGGTGCCTCCCCGGGCGGATCGGAGGCAGTCCCTCCCGCACCAGGTGGCCTGCAGCGTTATCGGGGAACAGAAGGGGTCTCCCCCGTCCCTGGCAGCGGTTCTCCCGCACCAGGCGGCCTGCAGCGTTATCGGGGAACAGAAGGGGTCACCCCCGCCCCTGGCAGCGGTTCTCCCGCACTAGGCGGTCTGCAGCGAGTCCCTCCCCGCTCGTGGTCAGCAGTCTCAGACCACGTCTCATTTCAGCGGTTGGTAGGGGACTCCTCCGCCCCTGGCAGCGACCCTGACCGCTCCAGGCGGTCTGTTAGGAGCCCCTTCTCCCCTCGTTGTCGGTGGCCGTTCCTCCGCTTCCAGATGGCCGGGCTCCTCCATCCCCCTGCAGATGGCCATGGCTGCTCCATTGAGGTAGACGGTAGTAGCGAGAACTATGGCGTATCCCTCCTCCTTCCCGGGTCTTCGGCACCAGTGTAAAGGGATATAAATGGGCAAGGAGGAGACAAGAACCATTTATTGCCAATATAAATAATACTTTAATGAGAAACTTAAACAAAAGGCACAAACACACACATGACAGTCAGCTGACAGTAAACAATCTCTCTCTCGTCGCACCACCTTCCGCAGTCGGCCTTTATCCCTCTCTGAGGCTTAATTAGCTTGATAAGGGACCGGGTGTGTATAATCACGACCCCCCCTCCGCCCTATCACATTGTACCTCTCCCCTCTCTAGCCCACTCCCGTTGTGAGCCTGGATGAAGGATGGCCCTAAGAAGTGGGGCGATGATGTTCCACCACATTACCCAAAAGTATGTACTTCCTAATCACCGGCAAATTATGTGATTAGCTCTAAACCTAACCTTGATTTAATACGAAAATAACTTTTGAGTGTATGGAAGAAAGCAAACATCAGGGTTTGGAACGAGACGAGGGAAGGGTATTTAGTTTATTTATGAAGTGTTGGATATGAGGCTAGCTAAACATTTATCTGTATTTGTTTAACATCTGTGTGTTTTGCTTGTTTATCAACTATATTTGTTGATAGGTTGATCTAAAAGTCCTTTTCGTTCTTCGGAAGTCCGCTCTTACTTGAAGACATAAATACAATGTGATGTGCATTAAATTGATTTTGGTTGGAAAGAAAGGGCCCGTTTTGCTATTTCATATTACTTTCTCTATTTTTCAATGAATGACTAAGACAAGAAGCTTTTTTAGCACCAATGCAGCTAAATGACGAGCAAAGCCACGCATTAGGATTGCAGGCATTCTCTATCTATGTTAGCATTCTGATGCAGATACATTTAATGATGGGAAATGTAGTGTTGTTGCAATCACAGTCTCTTTATAACCTTATGAAAATACATTCAAATGTACAGTCAAAATCAACAGGTTTTTCAACCCATTTACAGATTTACTAGCTCTGTTCCAAAACCCCAAAGACCCGCCTCGTTGTCTACTGCCTACATACAGTAGGCGACTGTCTTCCGAAAATTTGGGAAAGCCATATTTGTTCACAGATGTTTCCTTTCTAAAATGAAGTGTTGGGATGGAGGCTAGCAAAAATGCGATGACTGTCTGTATTTGAATTTGTTTAATATCTGTATTGTGTTTGTTTAAAGAATAAAACAAAGAAAATCCCAAAGAGTTTCCCACGTTGCAAAAACTTATTTTAGCGGCAAGTAATTTTGCCTCATTTTGCCCGCATTATTAAAACAAAAAACATTTCCTCGAGATGCAAAATGACATATTTCATCTTGTTTTCATCGAAGCCTAAAAAAAAAGCATATTTATGCATTTAACAAGAAAAAAAAAGGATCTGCTAATTTGCGATTGGCAAATCGTTTTTTCTTGTTTTAAGCATAAATCAAGCCAAACTTTGTTCGATTTCTCTGAAAACAAAACGTATTACCTTATGCCATTCCACATCTCATGTAAAAGCATCTTATATTTTATCATCAGGGGTGCAAAGGCACTGCTGGTAGATCGCACAAAATTTAAATGTGCTTTCGTAAAATTTTTATTAAAAAAATAATAGTGTCTTTTCTTATTTTAGTTTCTGTCTGACTTGCACTCGACGAGTACATTTTGACCAGCGAGATTTTTGTTTACTCAGTTGCCATGACAACCAGGTTCGCGCCTTCCAACGGCTTCTGAGAACAGACGCAAAATTGCGACGCTAGCTGTGTTTGATGCTAGCTACCAGCAGCTAATGCTCGGGTTATGCAAAACTTCAGTGCAAGTCATCAGAATAAGGTAAATGCCCTGACTATTGTGACCTATTGTGCTGTAGGTCTGTTAAAACTGAATGATATCAACATTGAACATTATTATATATTTTTTATTAATTAGAAGATGAATTCATAGGGATAAATGCAGTAGTCCCAACAAGCATTTTTATTTTTTTTTTTAAATGAAACTGTGTTTTTTTTTTAGTTGAGTAGATTGGTCATTTAAAAGTAGATCATCACGCAAAAAAGTGTGGGCACCCCTGATCTAGATTTTCTACCAGAAATATATAATCCGTAAGTAAATACATTTTGCAGTGTGCTGGTAATGACAAGTTTGTGTGCACTCAACACATGTGATCATTCAGACATGAATTGGGCAATATCTTTAAAATGTGCCTTCTCTTATGCATCATTACGAGTGGTCGTAAGGCAGGTTCCACTATGGCAGGTTCCACAGCAAGGTAATCTGGGCCTCCTGACTGTACATTGCTCTGGGCCCCTTTCCTATTAAAACATATAGTTTAGAATTTGTTAAGGGGCCCCCTGGACCTTTGGGGCCCTTGAATCGTTACCATCTTTCCCCTCACTAGCTACGGCCCTTTTTGCAGCTTCTGGGTTTGATCAGATTGGAACACTAGCTTCCAACTCACTAAATACTGCACAGTGCAAAAGTGCAAAAGTATGCATTATATTCAACAATAAATGCATTGTTGTCACATGACACATATACACTGAACATTTTAATAAATCCAGGTGTTACATGAATACATTCTGAGCACAGTATACATATTATATACAGCACAAATAATCAATACTAGCATGCTATTCCAAATATGTGATGTGATTTGGGACTGGGCCATGGTAAGCGCTCTTTTCCAGAAGCTCACTACTGCCCTCTGTCTGATGGAGTGAACACCACAGAATCTTGCATCCCAGAAAGGAAATGACATCACAGACGCACCTGGAGTCTAGTCTCCATCCAACTTCCCATCAGTGCTGTTTCTTTCACACTGCTAACATGATTAATGAACTTACTTTTCTGTGCAGATGTGGCGGTGTAATTATTTGTTTAAAGATGTAAACAAGCCGAAACCTCTCTGGAAGTGTGTGTACATTAAACGTGCACAACCTGTAATGACAGATGTGTATAACGCTTCCTCTAAATCACTAAACCAGCTGGCCACTGCAAATGTCTTGGTATTAAAGCAAACATTCTGGCTTGTGTACGCCTGAACTCATGTGACACTCAAATAGGTCACGGGCCGAGTTGCATCCTGTTTTCTGGGTTCTGCGGCAGAACTTCTCAAAGAGGCTGACTGATTTTTGGCACGCGTGTTGAAGAGAACGAGAGCGATTTCTGGCAACGATTTTACCTAATGCTCATTCTTGTTCTCCTTTCATGGTCTCAAAGCATGTTTGAAATTAAAACAAAGACGTGCACAAGAACATTTTAAGAACAGGTCGGCCACTTATCGCAAGATTGGTGGTTCGATTCCTGGCCCACATGACTCCACGTCCCAAAGTGTCCTTGAACCCCAAGTTGCTCCCAATGGCAGACTAGCGCCTTGTGTGTGTGTGTGTGTGTGCGTGTGTCTGTGAGAGAGTGTGTGTGTGTGTGTGTGCGTGTCTGTGTGTGTGTGAGAGAGAGTGTGTGTGTGTGTGCGTTTGTGTGTGCGTGTGTCTGTGAGAGAGTGTGTGTGTGTATGTGCGTGTCTGTGTGTGTGTGAGAGAGAGTGTGTGTGTGTGTTTGTGTGCGCGTGTTTGTGTGTGTGCGTGTGAGAGAGAGTGTGTGTGTGTTTGTGTGCGCGTGTGTCTGTGTGTGTGAGTGTGAGAGAGAGTGTGTGTGTGTGTGCGTGTGTCTGTGTGTGTGCGTGCGTGTGTGTGTGTGTAATGTGTGTGTGAGTGAGTGTGTGTCTGTGTGGGTGTTGTGTGTGTGTGTGTGTGTGTGCGTCTGTGTGTGAGTGTGTTTGTGTGTGTGTGTGTGCGTTTGTGTGTGTGAGTGTGTTTGTTTGTGTGTGTCTGTGTGTGTGTGAGAGAGAGTGTGTGCGTGTTTGTGTGTGTGTGCGCGTGTGTGTGCGTGTGAGAGAGAGTGTGTGCGTGTTTGTGTGTGTGTGCGCGTGTGTTTGTGTGTGCGTGTGTGAGTGTGTCTGAGAGTGTGTGTGTGTGTGTGAGTGAGTGAGTGAGTGTGTGTCTGTGTGTGAGTGTGTGTGTGTCTGTGTGTGTGTGATTTGGACACAGTGTAAAGTGCTCTATAAGTTCAGACCATTTAACAATCAATCTGGAGTCCCATGAAAATGATGTCACGACAACGGTATGCTAACAGTCTCAAAACTTCACTAGCGACTGAACCAGAAGTTCATCTACCTATAAAAGTGTCCAAAACGTTTAAAAAAGGACGATTAAGACAACTTCACATCTCGTGGAATACTTGAGTATTTTATCAGAAATACAAGATTCACTTTAACCCTTTAACGATCTTAATAATATCATATTTATGAATATTATAAATCATAAACGTCTCAAAGACATCTGCTGAATGTCTTATTGACATCCGAGACATACTTGACATACATCTTATAGACATACTGCAGATAACTGTTTTAAAACACATCATATAAATTCATAATTAGCTTTTAATTGATGGATCAAGCTTGTAAAACACTAAATAACAGATTTTTGCATTATAGTTAACTTCATCAAATGTTGCAACTTCTTTCATGAAATGTGTCCTGATGCTTTCAAATAAGTCCCATTATCTGTTAAAAGCGTTATATGTATAAAATTGTACTTGTGTTCCAACGTGATGACTCTACATTCATAATTTTCCAAGTTATATTTTCATAACTGGACGGCAAAGTTGCCAGCTAATCAATATAAGACACTCGGTTTGTATTCCTCCATGAAGCCGACTCTACGGTCGATTTTTGTCTTATAGTGGAAACTTTTAAATGCTATAATCGTTTCAATCTTTCTGTTCAAATGATCACTACCCGATATACAACTGCTTATTCGCCACAGAAATCACAATAAAATGACAATTGAAATCATCATCCAGTAATCACAACCACAAACTAACAACTAACAAACTTTGCATTGAATATAGAATACAGATAACGGTTTAATGGTTATTGACATTGGAAACAAATGGATTGTTCTGGAGTTTTATTGATGACTTTAATGCTGCTTTAATGTCCTTTTTGGACCTTCAAAACCCCTTTGGGTCATCTGGTCACCATTCACTTGCATTGTATGTACCTACAGAGCTGAGATATTCTTCTAAAAAATCTTACTAAGAAATAAAAGTCACACATCTGGAATGGCATGAGGGTCAATAAATGAGAGAATTTTCATTTTTGGGTGAACTATCCTTTTAAAAATGGGTCATTCACACAACCTATTTATTAAACCAGACCGAGTCTTTCATGCATACATCTGGTGTACAGATGTAAGAGCATTGAAGAAGATGTGCTGTCCTAATTTAGAAGCGCTCTTCATCAACTGTAAGCCATTCTACTCGCCGCAGGAGTTTTCCTCGTTTATTCTGGTGAGTGCTTACATCCTGCCACAAGCAACATTGCAACAGCTGGGTGATCACAACACAGACACGGGGCAACAACACTCGGACTCACTTATTATTATTATTATTATTATTCTGGGAGATTTTAATGAAGATAACCTCACCCGTGAACTGACAAAATACAAACATCACATCACATGGCCCACCAGAGAAAGCAATATACTGGACCACTGCTATACAACATTAAAGGATGCATATCGCTCTGTCCCAGAGACTCTCTGATTACTGGCTGGTTCATCCTGTCCTGACCTACATACAGAAACTAAAATCTGCTAAACCCGTAGTAAAGAGCTGGACTAATGAAGCAGAGCTGGAACTACTAGTCTGAGAGTGTTTTTGAGGCTGCAGCCACCAATCTGGATAAACTGACAGATACTGTGACATCGCCCTGCCACGTTTTTGGTGGACGGTAGGGGTCTCCCCCGCCCCTGGCAGCGGTAACCACTCTAGGCGTTTGATTGGGAGCCCCTCCTCTCCTCGCGGTCGGCAACCGTTCCTCTGCTTCCAGGTGGCCGGGCTCCTCCGTCCTCCAGCTGATGGCCATGGCTTCTCCGTTGGGGTGGAGCCAAAGGAGCTCTCTGTCCCACTGCAGTCTCCAGTCGGCCTTTATCCCTCTGTGAGGCTTCGATAGGTGTGCGCAATCACGACCCGGCCCCGCCCTCCACCCTGTCACATTTGCATAATGAGGATGTCGTAAAAAATTATGACAAATACTTTTCATTTATCACTTAATGTCATACATACAGTAAACATAAAGTTAAATCAATATTCAGTGTGCCCACCTTTGCCTTTAAAACAGCCCCAAATCTCCTTGATACACCTGGACAGTTTTTCTTGGTTGTTGGCAGATCGGGTGTTCCGAGCTTCTTGGAGAATTTGCCACAGTTATTCTTACTATTTCGGCTGTCTCAACCACTTCTGTCTCTTTATGTATTGTCAGACTGACATTATGTGGGGGCAATGCCATCTGTTGTCTTCTAATCTTTTCTATTTGCAAAAGTAATGTTTGGGAGTCTAACATTTATATTTCCTATTGACACACTAAAGCTGAAGACACAAATAACCATTTTAAAACAAATACTTTTGTGAAACATCTTATGTACCTAAGACTTTTGCACAGTACTTTTGTTTTGAAGTCGAAGAATTACCTGTAATATTTTGGGTGTGCCTGGTTCTAATTTAGGTGGGCCCAGACCCACCCCGGCCCACCCTTGGCTATGCCACTGGGCAAAAATTGTCATAGTTTGGTAGTATGTTATTCTGAATTTAGTGTTTAAGCGCCAAGAGTTTTCCCTGCTAATGACAATAAAACAGATGTATCATTTTCCTGCATTCTCAAAAAAGTTAAAAATAAACAATAATAGCGTAAATACACTGCATAAAGTTACCAGTCATTTTTACACATTTATAAATAGAGGATCATGTTATAAAGAGTAGCATATCTAGATATAAGTGCAGAACATCTTGTTTAAAAATTTATGTTGTGCATTTCTGAAGTCTAACCACCAGATGTCAACAAAAGGATGGTTTTCTACCAGAAACGCGTTACTTTTCTCAGCGCTGACCAGGATGGACCAATCGCAGTTATTTGTGATTACCAACAAAGGCGCTTCATTTAACGGTTTTATACAAATATATTGGACGTATTTCCATTTTTTACCTCAGGTAAGGATTTATGCCAATTACATATTTTAAAAAAGAGAGAGATATATATATATTTCAGTGTTCAAATGTCTCCAACAAGACAGATCCAGAACGAGATTTGAATGCGACACAATGGAGGACAAACAAACTTTGTGTTTTACCTGAAACAGACATTTAATTGTGTTTTTATTATATTAAAAGTGTTAATTTAGAAACTGTGATGTTTGGTCATCTCTTTTTGCACTTTTCCACGTACGTTCAACTGGTTTCAGTTTAAGGCGGATGTTGTATGAAGGAAATGACAACAGATCGAGGAAGTTTCTCAATCAGGGAAAAACACAAAGAACTTGTGTGAAACCATTAAGAGAGATAAACTGATATCGACACTGAAAGTTCAGGATGAGTGACGTAACGTTGGACACGCCGGTTCGGAAGCTCCGGTTCTCCACACTGAATAAACTGTCTGATTTTCTGGATCCTCAGAACATATGGAGAACCGTGATGATGGACATCAACAAACCCACAGGAGAACCCAGATACACACAGTTACACATCAGGTAGAGCTGAGACACACTGCTTAATTTCATATATTACTTATGTGTAAATTAGAACATTATAATGTACCTTACCCCATATAGGATACGCGGGTATAGATAATAATATGACGTAAATATAAATACATTGGTTAAAATATATAAAACTAATACAATAAATAGACAACTTACATAAAATATGCAGTTTAAAAGTGACTGAATTAGTCAAGCTTGGGCACACCTGCACTTGGGTGTGGAAACTGGTTTGTGGTTTTTGTGTGTGCTTTAATATTACATGGCACACACTGCGCGCTCAGTGTTAACTGCGCGCGCAACATAAACGCGGGAGTGGCTCTAGGCGGAAGTCAGAATCGTTCTCTCCAGATAACAATAATCCTAGCAGCCCTAACGCAGTTTCGATTACCTGAAAATCATGTTTTATTAAATGTTTTACTGTTTCTTTTGCTTTGCTGCTAAATACATTTAAATGTCTTATGACGTTGTCATGACTTATGTGTCACATGGTGGGAGGAGCTAGTTCAATATATCGAGTTGGTGTAAATGATAAGCACTCCTTCGGGTTTTCATCTTATGTGTTCAACATGTTTGTCTTTGATGAGATCGTAAGTTTTTATGGCAGAGATGCTGATCAATATATGACAAAGTATTGATATGATGTGTACAATCATTGTTCAATGAACAAAGGACAAGAGTGGAGAAGATAATAGATGAGGAAAAGATAAGGCTAATTCAAAGACCATACTTTTGCTTCGGGTGATCAGTATAGTTTTTGATACAGGAGTATGGTTTGTGGTTTTTGTGTGATGCGCCGTAGGCGTGGCTTATTTAGTGTGTGCCTTAATATTACATGGCACGCACTGCGCGCGCACCTCCTATGGCGGAGACGCCGGTTCGAATCCCATTCGGAGCGGGTCGAGTAGGACCAGTTACAGTGGTGCCGTGACCCAGATTTGTGTGAGGTTTAGGGGTATGAGTGTAACCGTAGTCAGCTGGAAGGTAGCTGTGCAGTGTCTAAACCTCACTCCCCTGGCCTCATTACGAGCACTAGCGACTGATGCTAGAGGCTGTAGCAATTTGCCTCCTTGTTAGCATGGCCGCCTTCCATGCTGAAGACCCCAGTTCAAATCATGCTCAGAGTGGGTCGAGTAGGACCAGTTACAGTGGTGCTGTGACCCGGATGTGAGTGAGGTTTAGGGGGGTGAGTGTAACAGAGCAAATGTCATATATAAAATAATCAAAATACAAATCTTATGATGTCATAAAGACAGACATTTGATGATTTTGTGTGTGATTTCAGGCGTTTTGAAGCAGCAGTAGTGCAAGGAAAGAGTCCCACCAAAGAGATGCTGTTTGACTGGGGAACCTCAAACTGCACCGTTGGAGATCTGGTGAAGATTCTGACCCGACACAAGCTGTTCGCCGCGATCAGCGTCCTCCTGCCAGGTGAGATAATCTGAAGATCTGTCTGTCTGTAATGTGTATCCAACGATATCTGTTACTCTCAATCTCTTTTCTGAAATCAGACTCGAGCGTGGCGTCATCAGTCTCCACACTGCGGTGCGAGGACGTGCTTGCTCCGTTCCCGGCGTGCCTGCAGCCCAACGTGTGTCCTGACGTGACTAAACCCATGGATGAAGTCAGGACACGTGTGATGGAGCCGGACAGCACCAGCACACCCGAGGAGAACTCTGAGAGTTTTGAGTTTCACAGAGTCGATTGTACGGTCAACTTATGGCCAGCTTTCATGCACTCTGGTTATTTCAGGTACTAGCTTTTTTGTAAAGTGACATCGTACGTGTTTTATTCTGCTAATCAGGTTTCTACACATTCACTCATCGTGAACTGACGGCGATCACGGGGAACTGGGACGATCGTCCGCTGTCAGAAGGAGGGTGTCGACTGGGTGCTGGTGGGTTTGGCATCGTATTCAGAGGAATCATGGGTAACACGCATGTAGCCGTGAAAAAACTGAACCCTGTGAGTTAACATTTGCTAACGCATTTTACTTTTGCAACGTAAAACATGACATTTCAACATGAACAATTGCAGAACATGACTTGATTTTGTCCAATCGGGAAATGGATGATGTGAAGTGTCTCTTGAAATATAAGAGGGCTTGATGACGTCGCAAAAAATGAAAGTAGTTACATTAATGTGTGTTAATAAAGTAAATATAGGGTAAGTTTTGATTACATATGGACTCTTGAATGTCAGTAGGCTGTGAGTATTATTGAAGAACATTTTAAATGTGTCTTGCAACACATCGGTTAAATTAAATCTGTTTGATCGAGGTGTTTGTTTGAATGTTTTAGTGTGACGACGACTCTCCTGAAGACCTCAAGACTCAGTTTGATCAAGAGGTTCAAACACTGAGGAGGTAAAAACTGATTTTTGTCTCTATTAAAAGTTTTTTGGTGCTTTTAGTCATTCACGAGGTTGACTTTGTTCCAAAATCTAGTGAACTGCCTATCTAGACAGCATTTTAAGGCAGAGGTTGACCGATATATCGGTTTTTACCGATAAATCGGTACCGATAATTGATTTTTGGAGCTAACCGTTATCGGCCAAAAATCTATGGCGATAGTTGTTCAAAAGTTGAAAAAAAACAGTCACTGACAGACAATATTTATCCATATTTTTATCCTCGCTATTATTTTCACATTATGTCTTACACATTTTTGTAAACAATAATTAAAAACTCATCTTATGAAATATACTGTGTGTATGTGTGTATATATATATATATATATATATATATATATATATATGTATGTGTGTGTGTGTGTGTGTATATACACAATCCTTAATCTGGTGAATATTTAGACTATATAAAGCTTAAGTTGGTAAAAAATAAAGCATTGTAACAGAGCCTAGTGTCTGTCATTTCAAAATAAGAGTCCTGAAATAAGTACATGTATTTCGGGCTTGTTCAGAGTCCCACATTATGCTTTAAATCGTCATTTTTATTTCACAATCAACTGCATCTAAAATTTTATTCATGATATTAACTCATATCATCATGCGTTGATTTTAAAAACAATCGGCCGATTAATCCGTTAAATATCGGTATCGGCAAAATCCACTATCGTTCGACTTCTAATGCAAAACAAATGCAACATCCCTGATAGCACACGTACATCACCTAGACATCTATTCAGGTATTTTTAACATTGTTTGCTAATATGCAATGTCAGTGCATATGTCTCTAATGTCAATCAGACTTTCAGCAGATGTGTTGGAGACTTTTATGATTTTGAATGTTAATAAATCTTCAGATGTGTTAATTAGATTGTGATGAGATCTAAAACAGACATCTCGGAGATGTACATGTGCTATCTGAGGTTATGCTTTCGTCTAACGCTCATACCATCTTATGGACGATTCCTAAGGCAGCATTACATCATTCGTTCATGCCAACAAAAATCCCAGAATGCATCATGTCAAGTATAGTGAAAGAAATTGGTCCAAGATGGCAGATGAAACCAAAGAATCTTAAATATAGGCATTAAAAATTAGAACTATCAGTAAAACAATTTCTAATTAATTCATACTTGTAATCAAATTTAAAATAGACGAAATTATAGGGCTAACGATTATTTTGATAATCAATTAATGTAACGATTATTCGGCGATTATTGCAACGATTAATCATTAGCTCTTAACCGATTATTCAGCTTGTGCCCCGACTTGAGGTTGTAATATAATAAAGACAAAATCATCTTTTAAAAAATCATCAATACTTTTTATTAAAGGGTTAGTTCGTCACTTCTCACCGGAGCTTACGCTACGCCTACGTCGTACACCGGAACTCGACTCTCTCGTGAACGCGCGGACGGTCGTTACCGGAAGCCAGAGATTATAGTTTATAAAGTTATAAATATGGATATTGTTCTTACACAAACGCATCGCTTCAGAAGGCCTTTATTAACCCCCTGGAGCCGTATGGATTACATTTATGATGGATGGATTACTTTTTTGGGCTTCAAAATCTAAGGTACCATTCACTCCCATTATAAAGCTGGGAAGAGCCGAATATTTATAATATAACTCCGATTGTGTTTGGCTGAAAGATGAAAGTCATATACACCTAGGATGGCTTGAGGGTGAATAAATTATGGGGTAATTTTCATAATTAACATGATAACCTTTAAGTTTAATCCTCGTTATCAAGAGTTTTTGTCTTTTTTTCCATTTAAAATTGTCTAAAAATCCTTAAAACAAGATACATTTACTTGAGAAGCAACATATAAGATATTTACACTTTAAGAGAATGTATCTTAATATAAGTGTATTTTATAAGTGTATTTTTCACTTGGTTATAATTCTGCAAGTGCAGTAACAACAAAATATACTTATACTCAAGATCTATTCTCTAAATATCTGATCTGCTGCTTCTCAGGTCAATGCATGTTTTTTTAAAGGATTTTTAGATATTTTAAAATGTTTGTATTTTTAATATTATATTCAACATTCTCAGAAATATGTAAATGTACACTGTTTTAAAGGAGTTTTTAATATTTTTATTGGGAAACAAGCCAATACAAATCATAAACGTATTTTGTTGCCATGTATAACGGGGTGAAGACGCTTTGAAACCGACACTGTTATTCTACAGACAATGTTTCAGATTTTTCAAAATCCCTAAACCGAGACCAAAGGTTAATGGCACTCATTCCTCCTAAAGCCTTCAAGCCACATCCACCAAATTTGGTACAAACCTTCAGACTGTTCTGGAGTAGCACGCCGTGACTTTTCTAACTGATTGGACCAGCGGTTTTCGCACAGCGGACAATCAAATATTACATTGACTTACATTGACGGAATGTTCAAATGGACCAACGGAATGTTCGTGAATTCAAACTCCAACTGTCAAACATTTAAATGTCAACAAAAGCCTTTGATCTGCTTTAAGTTGCTCTCAGTTATAAAACTTCAAACATTCTAAACTAGTTTCAAACTCTCAGAAGGAGGCCACGAAAGTGATATTATGATTATTTTCCCCCTTCTCTGACAGCCTGAAACACGAGAACCTGGTGAATATGGTCGGGTACTCCAGCGACGGGCAGCATCTATGTTTGGTGTACGCGTACATGCCCAACGGATCGCTGCTCGACCGACTGGCCTGTTTGGTAAACAAAGAATCTGACAAATAAACTCGATATAAATATGCAAATATCACCCAGGGCCCCAAAGCCCAACTTGTGTTGATTCAATCGCTGAACGTTTTTCTTACAGGAAGGAAGTGCTCCTCTATCGTGGCACACGAGATGTTCTGTCGCCATGGGAACAGCCAGAGGTCTGGAGTATCTGCATAGCAATAATCATGTTCATCGTGATGTGAAGAGGTCCGTGTCAGAACGAAATGTAGCAATTTGTTTATCTTTAGATTAATTTTGTATTGTTAGTATTTGCTTACATGCATTACCACTGGTATTTAAACAGAGTATTTAAACAAAAACGATTTTATTATTGGGTTTGAACCTACAACCTTGATGTTACCAGCCCAGATCTTGAACCACTATGCAACATCTCGCACTATTGAATAAATGTTTTTCCATCCGTTTAACAGCGCAAATATCTTGTTGGACGAATGCTTCATATCAAAGATCTCAGACTTCGGTTTGACGCGAGCTTCAGCCAAACAGTCGAACTCAACGGTCATGACGCAAAGAATTGTGGGTACTACAGCGTACATGGCGCAGGAAGCTCTGAGAGGAGAGATCACGCCGAAATCAGACATCTTTAGCTTCGGGGTGGTACGTTGCGCCCGCTCAAGACATGGGTTGCCTGAAATGGAAAATTCGGTCACTCTCAGTTCTGGGACGTTAGATTTACATTGTTGTCTTATTTAATTACATTTAAGTTGTGTTTATTTTGCAGGTGCTGCTGGAAATCCTGTCCGGGCTTCCTCCGGTGGATGAAAGTCGTGATCCAAAACTACTGGTCAGTGAACGATGAGTCAGAAGATCTTCCAAACGGCGGCACGCTCTCCATGTCCTTCACATTGTGTGTTTTTCAGATGGAGATGAAGGACGAAATCGATGACGAGGAGATCTCTTTGGAGGAGTTTATTGATCAGAAGATGAAGGGTTGGACGATGGAGGAGGTGGAGAAGATGTATGAAGTTTCATCTCAGTGTCTCTGTGAAAAGAAAAACAAAAGACCCACCATCAATGAGGTGTGTTTATATAATGCACATTTATTTTCATTTGCAACCAAATTAAGTGCTTTTAGGAATTCTTTCTGTCCTTTACAGTCAGTTGTTGATAAAAACAACTGAAAAAGAAACATTTATTCCTAAATCACACGTAGCATGGATGAGGTAAAACCGTTCGAGTCTCTCATTAACATCCGCTCATTAACATGCGCTCATTTACAGACGCTCTTTAAAGAGCTGCCGGTCTTCTTAAAGAGACAGTACCGGTTTTTAGCACATGTTTAAGAAATCAATGTAAATATTTGTAAATAGTACAAATAATATAAGTAAACAATAAACATGTAAAAAAAATATAGAGATATATTGTCATACTTATTAGTGGAATACATGGATTTGTTCATATTTAAAATGCTAAATTGTGACCAAAATGATATAAAAACGAATAAAATATAATTAAAGTACCTAGTAAGAAGGTCCCCTGTATAAACTGTATATATATATGTTTATATTGCATATAAAATACTGTATATAACACGTCTTATTTAAAGATGTACGTGCACTGTATATTTGATATTTAGCTTTATATTTAAGATTGGGTATTTTAATTTATCCAACTTTATTAAGCATTTAGCAATCAATAAAAAATAAAATATACAATGGATTATTTAATCTTTTTTTTTTACCAGTACATAGGATAAATATCTTTTTAAGTTGCTTTATAGTGTTTAATATTTACAAACCCGTTATTTTCTGCTATTTCTTTACTGTAAGGTTGTATCGGAGTTGGAGGATCTTCATCGGAAACATTCCCAAAGCTCTGGATGAGAGCTGCTCACGGTAAATCCACATTAAATCTGCATTTAATGCACAATCCTGTCAAATTGTCATTTTAAAGAGGATCATATTATACCATGAGTTAGTGAATATGACCAGCAGTACATAACAAAGAACAAATGACTTTCAGTCGAGGAATAATACTCAATCTGACCCGTGGTGACCCCTGACCCCAAATGTAAATTCACATATTTCTGTCTTCCTTTTTAGCCTCAAATGAACAATAAACATTCCCTCTGCTTTCTGAACTGCCTCCATTGTACAGGATTCATGGTCAGCACCTCTGAGGACGATGGGGAAATCAGAGAGACAGCACGGCAAGATAAGAGACCACGCTTATCACAGTCATGAACGCCACTTGCATTGAAAAATGAACGTCTTGGCACAATCTTATCAAAAAATGAGAATTTTATTTATGTTGTAATCAAAAAGGGAGAGTGTTAAAATGGAACAGATGTTAGATTTCCCTTGTGTTTGGTAAAACTAGAAAAATAAAACTATATAACCGAGGAATGACAATCGTTCAGGAATGGGGGGCGTTCGTAGAGCTCACCTTTATTGTTTCCTGTCCCAGCGGTAACTACGTCAGGCTAACGACTCGTTGACCTGTTGTTAATCTGGCACAGTTTAAAGCCACGAAAGCTTTTCTGAATATATATAATATCACTGATCATAATTGCACAATTTCAGCTTTGCATGTGTTGAAGATCTTGTTATATTGCTGTAAATATGTAGTGTTTTACAATCATGTGTACTGTGCTTTTTAATAAAGTCCTCATGTTTTAATTGGAGTTATGCATTATTAATACTTTTAAAAAGGCAGATTTAAGTATTTTGACACTTTAGTTCTTTATCAGGAGGAACGCCGACCACGAGGGGAGAAGGGGCTCCTAGCCGACCGCCTGGAGCCGTCATGGCCGCTGCCAGGGATGGGGGAGACCCCTACCAGCCGCTAAATGAGGCTGGGTCAAGAGAGGACCTCCGACCGCTGCCAGGGGCGGGAGAGACACCTTCTGTTCCCCGAGAACGGCGGCGGGGTGTTCAGTCCGACAGGGGCCGGAGGACTCCCTCCGATCCGTCCGGGGAGGCGCGGCTGTCGTCCGTTAGAGTGTGGAGGAGTGGCCGAGGACCAAGCTACGCCATATCAGAGAACCGGCGTAACAATATAAATTGTATTTTTAATAAAGAACATATGACGGACAGCTGCCCGTAAACGCTCTCTGTCGCACCACTGTCCGCAGTCGGCCTTTATCCCTCTCGGAGGCCCTCCACCCTGCCACATTATCATATAATAATACTTACAGTATTTAATGATCTTGGCATATCATATGGAAATTAGCATATGCAATGTTATTGTTAAAGCGCCTGCTTGTGCGCGTGACCTTCTTCTCCACCTCCATGTGCAGTTTGTTGTCCACCATCTCCAACAGCGGATTCTTACAGCTGGAGTACAACATCCGCTCCTTGATTCCACAGCTGTAACCCAGCATGGAGTAAATAAACACTGCAAAAGACAATCATCAGTGAATTAGAGGATGTATAGTTCATGCAATGTTTTACTATTCCTACATTGCATGCTATGTACTATTCGTGTCTATGCACTAAGTATGGTTATATTAAATACATGCACATGCTTTCAATTTGATCATATTACCATTTACTGTACATGCAAGGACACTCTGTAGTGTAAAATATGCATGTATAGCTAGTTTGATGACATCACAAGTATGCATCTACTACATGAATGCACAAACACGTAGTATGTTGCACACAGGTATATGCATTAAGATGCATGTGTAGACTTGCACACAGTTTGCTGATATTATGAGATGCATGCATGCATGTGCACGCAATCTGAACTGGCGCGTGCGCTCGTGAGAGCGAAGCATGCACACAGAACACCTGAACCAGAGCTCAGTCCTTCAGAAAACACTCTCAGTAAAACGCGTGAAGATGATTAATAGTGACTTAAATGAGATCTGAGTGAAATCAGTGCGACAGATGAGGCTTATAAAAATTTTTTTGTTGGAAACAGTGAGTCTGACAGCGCTCGTGCATTCTCCGGAAATACTTTTTTAATGCATAAAAGATGAAAATAAATAATTTCTTACCATGAATACCAGTTTGATGAGACATTATTTTTTAACCCCGATGATGATGTTTTAAGACACTTAACAATCCGGGAAGAGGAGGCAGAGCAGCGGTGACGTCACGCGACTGACGCGTCAGCCCTTCCTCCTCCACTGCGCATGCGCGGGTGTGAATGCAAAGATGATGTCGTAAAAACACCGCTTTAGATAAGCACAGACGTTTTCCAAAAATAACATTTAAAAAAAAAAAATGTGAGTTTTTAATGTGAATCTCCAAATTATTGAATGAAATACTGTCCAATAATTAGTCGGAATTAAAAATAAAAATAATAATAATAATTTAGGTTTTATTTTATTATTATTATTCCAAAATTCAAGGTTAAATCAAATAGTGTGATAATTACTATTAATATAAATACATAAATAACAATTAAAAAATAATTATTTGCCTCCGTGGGTTTATTTAAGCAGATGGTCCTGTGTACTGTACTAACTGTATATGGATGAAACATCAATAAAAAACCACTCGACTTGACTTGAGATCTATAGGCTGTTTCGCCTGCACATTTGCTATTAATGCCAGTTGAAATCTGAGAATATCATGTATTATGCTATATGAGAATAATCTGATGGTGTGTCTGATCTGCTCTGGGCCTTTCAATGGCATGATCGGATCCATCGGAGTGTGCTGCTGTCCGGGACAATGCCACAGGATTTGAGGATTAGAGCATGTGACTGTTTGAGGATCATCAGGTCCTGTGTGTTGACTATTCCGCTGACTCTGAATGAAACTCTCCCGGCTGGAATGTGATTGAGAAACAGTCATGAAAAATGGTCCTATTCGTTTGAATCATCTGGACAGTTGACTCATGCAGCAGTTACTCCATCCAACATTCCCCACTCCATATTCCCACCATCCGGTTACTCTTACTACACTTCTTCTCATTGCATGTTCAGTGTAACATGTCTGTGCTCAACTGTAGCATGTGGTAAGAGTTTTATAAAAGCAATAATGCACTTGTGGCTGTGATGTGAATATAGTCACGACATGAAACCATTGAAACTAGCTCTGCATTTTATTGTTCATCAGCCATGAAGAAAATCTTTAAATTCAGCAGATGTTTTTTTCTTCTTCTAATATACAAGTATTAGAAACACACAAACACAATCTGCACACACACATTTATGCACACACACACACAAACACAATCTGCACACACATCTGCACACACACACATATAAACACTCGCACACACACACACATAAACACAATCTGCACGCACACACACACACACACATATATACACACATAAACATACACACACACACACACACACATGCGCACACACAAACACGCACACACATATATGCACACACACACATCTGCACACACACACACATATAAACACGCACACACATAAACACAATCTGCAGCACACACACACACACACACACATATATACACACATATGCATACACACATAAACATACACACACATGCCCACACACACAAACACGCACACACATATATGCACACACATGCACACGTACACACATATATGCACACACATGCGCACGCAAGCACATACATACATATGTGAACACATGCATGCACACACACATAAACATGCACACATACACACATATATATGCACACATGTGCACACACACACACACACACACACACATAAACATGCACACACATATGCAAACACACACGCATATGTGCACAGACATGCGCACACACACATATATGCACACATGTGCACACACACACACACACACACACACATATAAACACACACGCACATAAACACACACACGCACACACATACACACACACACATATATGCACACACATGCGCACACACACACACACACATATATGCACACACATGCACACGTACACAAGCACACACATATATGAACACATGCGCACACACATAGGGAGAGAGAGGGAGAGGTACTCATTGTACCCCCACCCCCCCCACCCTGGACTTCGCCACCCACATCCTGCCCCCCTGCACCTCCATCCTGGACCCCACCGCTCATGGCCTGGACCTCCACACCCTGCTCTCTACCACCATCAACAACACCCAGCGCCACAGGACCATTTCTCCTGGCACCACAACCACAGAAGACCCAGAACAGCTCCAGCGAGGAACAGCATCTCAGCAGGACAGCGGCCCAGTCCACATCCACACCCCCACCGGCCCGAGCAACAGGAGCAGCTGAGTTATGCTGCAGCCCTGAAAGGACCGAGCCACACCAACCTAGTAGAGATTAAGGACCTTCTTATATGGACACGTCCAGAACAGCAGTCGTGAGTAAAAGAGATGCATACAATATATTTAATATAGAGAAAAGAAAAATTAAAGAATTGGTTTACGTGTTAGACTTTGGTTTGTTTTACTCTACAGCATTATTGTCAGTATTTCCTGATGTGTGGAATAAAGGGCTCCCGATAACTACAGAGTAACCAGTAACTAAAGTATTCTGTTCCATTATCAGCTCACGACTCATCTTTCATTAAAGAACATAATGTCATGAGTAAATCTCAGATTGGTTTCCTTCCTGAACATCGAACCACAGACCATATATTTACTGTATGCAGATGATCTGTTTATCTTATTTAAAACATCAGAAGGTCTCCAAAAGAATCTAGACATCCTAAACCAATCCTGCCAATTCTGGGACCTAGAAATCAAATTCCAAAAACTAAAATTATGATATTTCAGAAAAGAAATCTGGAACAAATTTACTTTAAATGATACCACACTCGAAGACTTGTCTTAACCCCCTCTGGAAATTTAATTGATGTTGCCCAGCCCGCCGCTCTGCAGATGTCTGCAAGAGTGGTGCCATTGGCCAGTTCCCACGAGGATGCCACACTCCTTGTAGAGTGTGCTCGGACCCACAAGGGGGTCTGATAGGTCAATGCAATGGCGTTGACGACCCAGTGGGCAAGCCTCTGTTTGGAGACAGCGTTCCCTTTTCGCTGTCCGCCAAAGCAAACCAAGAGCTGCTCGGAACGTCTAAAGTTCTGTGTGTGGTCCACATAGGTGCACCAAGCACGCTCAGGACACAGCAACGATAAGGCAGAGTCTGCCTCATCCCGGGGCAGTGCTTGCAGGTTCACTACCTGGTCCCTGAAGGGGGTCGTAGGAACCTTGGTCACGTAGCCCGCCCAGGGTCTTAGAATAACTTGAGCATCTGCCGGACCAAATTTCAAGGAGAACGCTTGAAGGTCTCCAACCCTCTTGATGGAAGCGAGCGCAATCAGGAGGGCCGTCTTCAAGGAGAGGGCTTTTAGTTCAACTGACTGTAGTGGCTTGAAGGGGGCTCTCTGAAGGCCCAAAAGGACCACGGAGAGATCCTATGAGGGGAACAGGCACAACCTTGGAGGGTTTAGCCTCCGGGCGCCTCTAAGGAACCTGATGATCAGGTCGTGCTTCCCTAAGGACTTGCCGTCCACTGTGTCGTGGTGAGCCGATATGGCAGCTACATAAACCTTCAAGGACAGCTGCCCCTCCAGCCTCTCCTGTAGGAATGAGAGCACAGACCGGGAAGAACACCAATTTGCGAACAAATGCCACTTGAGGGCATAAACCTACCTGGTAGAGGGAGCTCTGGTTTGGGTGATCATGTCTACGATGACTGGTGGCAGACAACTTAGATCTTCCGTGTCCCATACAGGGGCCAGACTTGGAGGTTCCACAGGTCTGGGCGTGGATGCCAGAGGGTGCCCCATCCCTGAGAAAGAAGGTCCTTCATTAGGGGAATTCGCCAGGAAGGTGCTGTCGCGAAGAGCGTGAGATACGAGCACCAAGACTGAGTGAGCAAACAAGGGGCTACAAGAGTGACTTGATCCTCGCCCTCCCTGGCCTTGCAAAGGGCTTGTGCAAGTAGGCTCACTGGGTCAGCTGTGCGCCAGTGCGTCTGCCCCGAGGGGGGCTCCCGTCAGTGGGTATCAGAGCAGGAGGAGGATTCCCGAGAGGTGAACAGGTCTAGCTGTGCTTCGCCCCATTGATTCTAAGCCAGCTGGACCACCTGGGGGTGGAGTCTCCATTCTCCACTGAGTGCGTCCGCTGTCGTATTGAGGCTGCCCGGGATGTGAGTGGCGTGCAGCGAC
>JAVLUX010000040.1:1670000-1715000 GCA_032164185.1 Moxostoma hubbsi
TTTAGTGAATTCAGTCGATGCCTGTCAGGGAATTCAGTCAATTATTTTAGTGAATTCAGTCGATGCCTGTCAGGGAATTCAGTCGATGCCTGTCAGGGAATTCAGCCAATTATTTTAGTGAATTCAGTCAATTATTTTAGTGAATTCAGCCAATTATTTTAGTGAATTCAGTCAATTATTTTAGTGAATTCAGTCAATTATTTTAGTGAATTCAGTCAATTATTTTAGTGAATTCAGTCGGTGCCTGTCAGGGAATTCGGTCAATTATTTTAGTGAATTCAGTCGGTGGCTGTCAGGGAATTCGGTTAATTATTTTAGTGAATTCAGTCGGTGCCTGTCAGGGAATTCAGTCAATTATTTTAGTGAATTCAGTCGATGCTTGTCAGGGAATTCAGTCAATTATTTTAGTGAATTCAGTCGGTGCCTGTCAGGGAATTCAGTCAATTATTTTAGTGAATTCAGTCGGTGGCTGTCAGGGAATTCGGTCAATTATTTTAGTGAATTCAGTCGGTGCCTGTCAGGGAATTCAGTCAATTATTTTAGTGAATTCAGTCGGTGCCTGTCAGGGAATTCAGTCGGTGCCTGTCAGGGAATTCAGTCAATTATTTTAGTGAATTCAGTCGGTGCCTGTCAGGGAATTCAGTCGGTGCCTGTCAGGGAATTCAGTCAATTATTTTAGTGAATTCAGTCGATGCCTGTCAGGGAATTCAGTCAATTATTTTAGTGAATTCAGTCGATGCCTGTCAGGGAATTCAGTCAATTATTTTAGTGAATTCAGTCAATTATTTTAGTGAATTCAGTCAATTATTTTAGTGAATTCAGTCAATTATTTTAGTGAATTCAGTCAATTATTTTAGTGAATTCAGTCAATGCCTGTCAGGGAATTCAGTCAATTATTTTAGTGAATTCAGTCGATGCCTGTCAGGGAATTCAGTCAATTATTTTAGTGAATTCAGTCAATGCTTGTCAGGGAATTCAGTCAATTATTTTAGTGAATTCAGTCGATGCCTGTCAGGGAATTCAGTCAATTATTTTAGTGAATTCAGTCGATGCCTGTCAGGGAATTCAGTCAATTATTTTAGTGAATTCAGTCGGTGCCTGTCAGGGAATTCAGTCAATTATTTTAGTGAATTCAGTCAATGCCTGTCAGGGAATTCAGTCAATTATTTTAGTGAATTCAGTCGATGCCTGTCAGGGAATTCAGTCAATTATTTTAGTGAATTCAGTCGATGCCTGTCAGGGAATTCAGTCAATTATTTTAGTGAATTCAGTCGGTGCCTGTCAGGGAATTCAGTCAATTATTTTAGTGAATTCAGTCGGTGCCTGTCAGGGAATTCAGTCAATTATTTTAGTGAATTCAGTCAATGCCTGTCAGGGAATTCAGTCAATTATTTTAGTGAATTCAGTCAATGCTTGTCAGGGAATTCAGTCAATTATTTTAGTGAATTCAGTCAATGCTTGTCAGGGAATTCAGTCAATTATTTTAGTGAATTCAGTCGATGCCTGTCAGGGAATTCAGTCAATTATTTTAGTGAATTCAGTCAATTATTTTAGTGAATTCAGTCAATTATTTTAGTGAATTCAGTCGATGCCTGTCAGGGAATTCAGTCAATTATTTTAGTGAATTCAGTCGGTGCCTGTCAGTGAATTCAGTCGATGCCTGTCAGGGAATTCAGTCGATGCCTGTCAGTGAATTCAGTCGATGCCTGTCAGGGAATTCAGTCAATTATTTTAGTGAATTCAGTCGGTGCCTGTCAGGGAATTCAGTCAATTATTTTAGTGAATTCAGTCGATGCCTGTCAGGGAATTCAGTCAATTATTTTAGTGAATTCAGTCGATGCCTGTCAGGGAATTCAGTCAATTATTTTAGTGAATTCAGTCAATGCTTGTCAGGGAATTCAGTCAATTATTTTAGTGAATTCAGTCGATGCCTGTCAGGGAATTCAGTCAATTATTTTAGTGAATTCAGTCGATGCCTGTCAGGGAATTCAGTCAATTATTTTAGTGAATTCAGTCAATGCTTGTCAGGGAATTCAGTCAATTATTTTAGTGAATTCAGTCGATGCCTGTCAGGGAATTCAGTCAATTATTTTAGTGAATTCAGTCGATGCCTGTCAGGGAATTCAGTCAATTATTTTAGTGAATTCAGTCGATGCCTGTCAGGGAATTCAGTCAATTATTTTAGTGAATTCAGTCAATTATTTTAGTGAATTCAGTCAATTATTTTAGTGAATTCAGTCGATGCCTGTCAGGGAATTCAGTCAATTATTTTAGTGAATTCAGTCGGTGCCTGTCAGGGAATTCAGTCAATTATTTTAGTGAATTCAGTCGGTGCCTGTCAGGGAATTCAGTCAATTATTTTAGTGAATTCAGTCGATGCCTGTCAGGGAATTCAGTCAATTATTTTAGTGAATTCAGTCGGTGCCTGTCAGGGAATTCAGTCGGTGCCTGTCAGGGAATTCAGTCAATTATTTTAGTGAATTCAGTCGGTGCCTGTCAGGGAATTCAGTCGGTGCCTGTCAGGGAATTCAGTCAATTATTTTAGTGAATTCAGTCGGTGCCTGTCAGGGAATTCGGTCGGTGCCTGTCAGGGAATTCGGTCGGTGCCTGTCAGGGAATTCGGTCGGTGCCTGTCAGGGAATTCGGTCGGTGCCTGTCAGGGAATTCAGTCGGTGCCTGTCAGGGAATTCAGTCGGTGGCTGTCAGGGAATTCTGTCAATTATTTTAGTGAATTCAGTCGGTGCCTGTCAGGGAATTCAGTCGGTGCCTGTCAGGGAATTCTGTCAATTATTTTAGTGAATTCAGTCGGTGCCTGTCAGGGAATTCAGTCAATTATTTTAGTGAATTCAGTCGATGCCTGTCAGGGAATTCAGTCAATTATTTTAGTGAATTCAGTCGATGCCTGTCAGGGAATTCAGTCAATTATTTTAGTGAATTCAGTCGATGCCTGTCAGGGAATTCAGTCAATTATTTTAGTGAATTCAGTCGATGCCTGTCAGGGAATTCAGTCAATTATTTTAGTGAATTCAGTCGATGCCTGTCAGGGAATTCAGTCAATTATTTTAGTGAATTCAGTCGGTGCCTGTCAGGGAATTCAGTCAATTATTTTAGTGAATTCAGTCGGTGCCTGTCAGGGAATTCGGTCAATTATTTTAGTGAATTCAGTCGATGCCTGTCAGGGAATTCGGTCAATTATTTTAGTGAATTCAGTCGATGCCTGTCAGGGAATTCGGTCAATTATTTTAGTGAATTCAGTCGATGCCTGTCAGGGAATTCGGTCAATTATTTTAGTGAATTCAGTCGATGCTTGTCAGGGAATTCAGTCAATTATTTTAGTGAATTCAGTCGATGCCTGTCAGGGAATTCAGTCAATTATTTTAGTGAATTCAGTCGATGCCTGTCAGGGAATTCAGTCAATTATTTTAGTGAATTCAGTCAATTATTTTAGTGAATTCAGTCAATTATTTTAGTGAATTCAGTCAATGCTTGTCAGGGAATTCAGTCAATTATTTTAGTGAATTCAGTCAATTATTTTAGTGAATTTAGTCAATTATTTTAGTGAATTCAGTCGATGCCTGTCAGGGAATTCAGTCAATTATTTTAGTGAATTCAGTCGGTGCCTGTCAGGGAATTCAGTCAATTATTTTAGTGAATTCAGTCGATGCCTGTCAGGGAATTCAGTCAATTATTTTAGTGAATTCAGTCGGTGCCTGTCAGGGAATTCAGTCAATTATTTTAGTGAATTCAGTCGATGCCTGTCAGGGAATTCAGTCAATTATTTTAGTGAATTCAGTCGATGCCTGTCAGGGAATTCAGTCAATTATTTTAGTGAATTCAGTCAATGCTTGTCAGGGAATTCAGTCAATTATTTTAGTGAATTCAGTCAATGCTTGTCAGGGAATTCAGTCAATTATTTTAGTGAATTCAGTCAATTATTTTAGTGAATTCAGTCGATGCCTGTCAGGGAATTCAGTCAATTATTTTAGTGAATTCAGTCGATGCCTGTCAGGGAATTCAGTCAATTATTTTAGTGAATTCAGTCAATTATTTTAGTGAATTCAGTCGATGCCTGTCAGGGAATTCAGTCAATTATTTTAGTGAATTCAGTCGGTGCCTGTCAGGGAATTCAGTCAATTATTTTAGTGAATTCAGTCGGTGCCTGTCAGGGAATTCAGTCAATTATTTTAGTGAATTCAGTCGATGCCTGTCAGGGAATTCAGTCAATTATTTTAGTGAATTCAGTCGGTGCCTGTCAGGGAATTCAGTCGGTGCCTGTCAGGGAATTCAGTCAATTATTTTAGTGAATTCAGTCGGTGCCTGTCAGGGAATTCAGTCGGTGCCTGTCAGGGAATTCAGTCAATTATTTTAGTGAATTCAGTCGGTGCCTGTCAGGGAATTCAGTCAATTATTTTAGTGAATTCAGTCGATGCCTGTCAGGGAATTCAGTCAATTATTTTAGTGAATTCAGTCGATGCCTGTCAGGGAATTCAGTCGGTGCCTGTCAGGGAATTCAGTCAATTATTTTAGTGAATTCAGTCGGTGCCTGTCAGGGAATTCAGTCGGTGCCTGTCAGGGAATTCAGTCAATTATTTTAGTGAATTCAGTCGGTGCCTGTCAGGGAATTCAGTCGGTGCCTGTCAGGGAATTCAGTCAATTATTTTAGTGAATTCAGTCGGTGCCTGTCAGGGAATTCAGTCAATTATTTTAGTGAATTCAGTCGGTGGCTGTCAGGGAATTCAGTCAATTATTTTAGTGAATTCAGTCGGTGCCTGTCAGGGAATTCAGTCAATTATTTTAGTGAATTCAGTCGGTGGCTGTCAGGGAATTCAGTCAATTATTTTAGTGAATTCAGTCGGTGCCTGTCAGGGAATTCAGTCGGTGGCTGTCAGGGAATTCTGTCAATTATTTTAGTGAATTCAGTCGATGCCTGTCAGGGAATTCAGTCGGTGGCTGTCAGGGAATTCAGTCAATTATTTTAGTGAATTCAGTCGGTGCCTGTCAGGGAATTCAGTCAATTATTTTAGTGAATTCAGTCGGTGCCTGTCAGGGAATTCAGTCAATTATTTTAGTGAATTCAGTCGGTGGCTGTCAGGGAATTCAGTCAATTATTTTAGTGAATTCAGTCGGTGCCTGTCAGGGAATTCAGTCAATTATTTTAGTGAATTCAGTCGGTGGCTGTCAGGGAATTCAGTCAATTATTTTAGTGAATTCAGTCGGTGCCTGTCAGGGAATTCAGTCAATTATTTTAGTGAATTCAGTCGGTGCCTGTCAGGGAATTCAGTCAATTATTTTAGTGAATTCAGTCGGTGGCTGTCAGGGAATTCAGTCAATTATTTTAGTGAATTCAGTCGGTGCCTGTCAGGGAATTCAGTCAATTATTTTAGTGAATTCAGTCGGTGCCTGTCAGGGAATTCAGTCAATTATTTTAGTGAATTCAGTCGGTGGCTGTCAGGGAATTCAGTCAATTATTTTAGTGAATTCAGTCGATGCCTGTCAGGGAATTCAGTCAATTATTTTAGTGAATTCAGTCGGTGCCTGTCAGGGAATTCAGTCAATTATTTTAGTGAATTCAGTCGGTGGCTGTCAGGGAATTCAGTCAATTATTTTAGTGAATTCAGTCGGTGCCTGTCAGGGAATTCAGTCAATTATTTTAGTGAATTCAGTCGGTGCCTGTCAGGGAATTCAGTCAATTATTTTAGTGAATTCAGTCGGTGGCTGTCAGGGAATTCAGTCAATTATTTTAGTGAATTCAGTCGGTGCCTGTCAGGGAATTCAGTCAATTATTTTAGTGAATTCAGTCGGTGCCTGTCAGGGAATTCAGTCAATTATTTTAGTGAATTCAGTCGGTGGCTGTCAGGGAATTCAGTCAATTATTTTAGTGAATTCAGTCGGTGCCTGTCAGGGAATTCAGTCAATTATTTTAGTGAATTCAGTCGGTGCCTGTCAGGGAATTCAGTCAATTATTTTAGTGAATTCAGTCGGTGGCTGTCAGGGAATTCAGTCAATTATTTTAGTGAATTCAGTCGATGCCTGTCAGGGAATTCAGTCAATTATTTTAGTGAATTCAGTCGGTGCCTGTCAGGGAATTCAGTCAATTATTTTAGTGAATTCAGTCGGTGGCTGTCAGGGAATTCAGTCAATTATTTTAGTGAATTCAGTCGGTGCCTGTCAGGGAATTCAGTCAATTATTTTAGTGAATTCAGTCGGTGGCTGTCAGGGAATTCAGTCGGTGGCTGTCAGGGAATTCAGTCAATTATTTTAGTGAATTCAGTCGGTGCCTGTCAGGGAATTCAGTCAATTATTTTAGTGAATTCAGTCGGTGCCTGTCAGGGAATTCAGTCAATTATTTTAGTGAATTCAGTCGGTGGCTGTCAGGGAATTCAGTCAATTATTTTAGTGAATTCAGTCGGTGCCTGTCAGGGAATTCAGTCAATTATTTTAGTGAATTCAGTCGGTGGCTGTCAGGGAATTCAGTCAATTATTTTAGTGAATTCAGTCGGTGCCTGTCAGGGAATTCAGTCAATTATTTTAGTGAATTCAGTCGGTGGCTGTCAGGGAATTCAGTCAATTATTTTAGTGAATTCAGTCGATGCCTGTCAGGGAATTCAGTCAATTATTTTAGTGAATTCAGTCGGTGGCTGTCAGGGAATTCAGTCAATTATTTTAGTGAATTCAGTCGATGCCTGTCAGGGAATTCAGTCAATTATTTTAGTGAATTCAGTCAATTATTTTAGTGAATTCAGTCGATGCCTGTCAGGGAATTCAGTCAATTATTTTAGTGAATTCAGTCGATGCCTGTCAGGGAATTCAGTCAATTATTTTAGTGAATTCAGTCAATTATTTTAGTGAATTCAGTCAATTATTTTAGTGAATTCAGTCAATTATTTTAGTGAATTCAGTCGATGCCTGTCAGGGAATTCAGTCAATTATTTTAGTGAATTCAGTCGGTGCCTGTCAGGGAATTCAGTCAATTATTTTAGTGAATTCAGTCGGTGGCTGTCAGGGAATTCAGTCAATTATTTTAGTGAATTCAGTCGATGCCTGTCAGGGAATTCAGTCAATTATTTTAGTGAATTCAGTCGGTGCCTGTCAGGGAATTCAGTCAATTATTTTAGTGAATTCAGTCGGTGCCTGTCAGGGAATTCAGTCAATTATTTTAGTGAATTCAGTCGGTGGCTGTCAGGGAATTCGGTCAATTATTTTAGTGAATTCAGTCGGTGCCTGTCAGGGAATTCAGTCAATTATTTTAGTGAATTCAGTCGGTGCCTGTCAGGGAATTCAGTCAATTATTTTAGTGAATTCAGTCGGTGCCTGTCAGGGAATTCAGTCAATTATTTTAGTGAATTCAGTCGGTGGCTGTCAGGGAATTCGGTCAATTATTTTAGTGAATTCAGTCGGTGCCTGTCAGGGAATTCAGTCAATTATTTTAGTGAATTCAGTCGGTGCCTGTCAGGGAATTCAGTCAATTATTTTAGTGAATTCAGTCGGTGGCTGTCAGGGAATTCGGTCAATTATTTTAGTGAATTCAGTCGGTGCCTGTCAGGGAATTCAGTCAATTATTTTAGTGAATTCAGTCGGTGGCTGTCAGGGAATTCGGTCAATTATTTTAGTGAATTCAGTCGGTGGCTGTCAGGGAATTCGGTCAATTATTTTAGTGAATTCAGTCGGTGCCTGTCAGGGAATTCAGTCAATTATTTTAGTGAATTCAGTCGGTGGCTGTCAGGGAATTCAGTCAATTATTTTAGTGAATTCAGTCGGTGCCTGTCAGGGAATTCAGTCAATTATTTTAGTGAATTCAGTCGATGCCTGTCAGGGAATTCAGTCAATTATTTTAGTGAATTCAGTCAATTATTTTAGTGAATTCAGTCGGTGCCTGTCAGGGAATTCAGTCAATTATTTTAGTGAATTCAGTCGGTGGCTGTCAGGGAATTCAGTCAATTATTTTAGTGAATTCAGTCGGTGCCTGTCAGGGAATTCAGTCAATTATTTTAGTGAATTCAGTCGATGCCTGTCAGGGAATTCAGTCAATTATTTTAGTGAATTCAGTCAATTATTTTAGTGAATTCAGTCAATTATTTTAGTGAATTCAGTCAATTATTTTAGTGAATTCAGTCGGTGCCTGTCAGGGAATTCAGTCAATTATTTTAGTGAATTCAGTCGGTGGCTGTCAGGGAATTCAGTCAATTATTTTAGTGAATTCAGTCAATTATTTTAGTGAATTCAGTCGGTGCCTGTCAGGGAATTCAGTCAATTATTTTAGTGAATTCAGTCGATGCCTGTCAGGGAATTCAGTCAATTATTTTAGTGAATTCAGTCAATTATTTTAGTGAATTCAGTCGGTGCCTGTCAGGGAATTCAGTCAATTATTTTAGTGAATTCAGTCGATGCCTGTCAGGGAATTCAGTCAATTATTTTAGGGAATTCAGTCGATGCCTGTCAGGGAATTCAGTCAATTATTTTAGGGAATTCAGTCAATTATTTTAGTGAATTCAGTCGGTGCCTGTCAGGGAATTCAGTCAATTATTTTAGTGAATTCAGTCGATGCCTGTCAGGGAATTCAGTCAATTATTTTAGGGAATTCAGTCAATTATTTTAGTGAATTCAGTCGGTGCCTGTCAGGGAATTCAGTCAATTATTTTAGTGAATTCAGTCGATGCCTGTCAGGGAATTCAGTCAATTATTTTAGTGAATTCAGTCGATGCTTGTCAGGGAATTCAGTCAATTATTTTAGTGAATTCAGTCGATGCCTGTCAGGGAATTCAGTCAATTATTTTAGTGAATTCAGTCGGTGCCTGTCAGGGAATTCAGTCAATTATTTTAGTGAATTCAGTCGATGCTTGTCAGGGAATTCAGTCAATTATTTTAGTGAATTCAGTCGGTGCCTGTCAGGGAATTCAGTCAATTATTTTAGTGAATTCAGTCAATTATTTTAGTGAATTCAGTCGGTGCCTGTCAGGGAATTCAGTCAATTATTTTAGTGAATTCAGTCGATGCCTGTCAGGGAATTCAGTCAATTATTTTAGTGAATTCAGTCGGTGCCTGTCAGGGAATTCAGTCAATTATTTTAGTGAATTCAGTCGATGCTTGTCAGGGAATTCAGTCAATTATTTTAGTGAATTCAGTCGGTGCCTGTCAGGGAATTCAGTCAATTATTTTAGTGAATTCAGTCGGTGCCTGTCAGGGAATTCAGTCAATTATTTTAGTGAATTCAGTCGATGCTTGTCAGGGAATTCAGTCAATTATTTTAGTGAATTCAGTCAATTATTTTAGTGAATTCAGTCGGTGCCTGTCAGGGAATTCAGTCAATTATTTTAGTGAATTCAGTCAATTATTTTAGTGAATTCAGTCGGTGCCTGTCAGGGAATTCAGTCAATTATTTTAGTGAATTCAGTCAATTATTTTAGTGAATTCAGTCGGTGCCTGTCAGGGAATTCAGTCAATTATTTTAGTGAATTCAGTCGGTGCCTGTCAGGGAATTCAGTCAATTATTTTAGTGAATTCAGTCGGTGCCTGTCAGGGAATTCAGTCAATTATTTTAGTGAATTCAGTCGGTGCCTGTCAGGGAATTCAGTCAATTATTTTAGTGAATTCAGTCGATGCTTGTCAGGGAATTCAGTCAATTATTTTAGTGAATTCAGTCGGTGCCTGTCAGGGAATTCAGTCAATTATTTTAGTGAATTCAGTCAATTATTTTAGTGAATTCAGTCGATGCCTGTCAGGGAATTCAGTCAATTATTTTAGTGAATTCAGTCGGTGCCTGTCAGGGAATTCAGTCAATTATTTTAGTGAATTCAGTCGATGCCTGTCAGGGAATTCAGTCAATTATTTTAGTGAATTCAGTCGATGCCTGTCAGGGAATTCAGTCAATTATTTTAGTGAATTCAGTCGATGCCTGTCAGGGAATTCAGTCAATTATTTTAGTGAATTCAGTCGATGCCTGTCAGGGAATTCAGTCAATTATTTTAGTGAATTCAGTCGATGCCTGTCAGGGAATTCAGTCAATTATTTTAGTGAATTCAGTCGATGCCTGTCAGGGAATTCAGTCAATTATTTTAGTGAATTCAGTCGATGCTTGTCAGGGAATTCAGTCAATTATTTTAGTGAATTCAGTCGGTGCCTGTCAGGGAATTCAGTCAATTATTTTAGTGAATTCAGTCAATTATTTTAGTGAATTCAGTCGATGCCTGTCAGGGAATTCAGTCAATTATTTTAGTGAATTCAGTCGGTGCCTGTCAGGGAATTCAGTCAATTATTTTAGTGAATTCAGTCGATGCCTGTCAGGGAATTCAGTCAATTATTTTAGTGAATTCAGTCGATGCCTGTCAGGGAATTCAGTCAATTATTTTAGTGAATTCAGTCAATTATTTTAGTGAATTCAGTCGATGCTTGTCAGGGAATTCAGTCAATTATTTTAGTGAATTCAGTCGATGCCTGTCAGGGAATTCAGTCAATTATTTTAGTGAATTCAGTCGATGCCTGTCAGGGAATTCAGTCAATTATTTTAGTGAATTCAGTCGGTGCCTGTCAGGGAATTCAGTCAATTATTTTAGTGAATTCAGTCGGTGCCTGTCAGGGAATTCAGTCAATTATTTTAGTGAATTCAGTCGGTGCCTGTCAGGGAATTCAGTCAATTATTTTAGTGAATTCAGTCGATGCCTGTCAGGGAATTCAGTCAATTATTTTAGTGAATTCAGTCGATGCCTGTCAGGGAATTCAGTCAATTATTTTAGTGAATTCAGTCGGTGCCTGTCAGGGAATTCGGTCGGTGGCTGTCAGGGAATTCGGTCAATTATTTTAGTGAATTCAGTCGATGCCTGTCAGGGAATTCGGTCGGTGGCTGTCAGGGAATTCGGTCAATTATTTTAGTGAATTCAGTCGATGCCTGTCAGGGAATTCGGTCAATTATTTTAGTGAATTCAGTCGATGCCTGTCAGGGAATTCGGTCAATTATTTTAGTGAATTCAGTCGGTGCCTGTCAGGGAATTCAGTCAATTATTTTAGTGAATTCAGTCGATGCCTGTCAGGGAATTCGGTCGGTGGCTGTCAGGGAATTCGGTCAATTATTTTAGTGAATTCAGTCGATGCCTGTCAGGGAATTCGGTCGGTGGCTGTCAGGGAATTCGGTCAATTATTTTAGTGAATTCAGTCGATGCCTGTCAGGGAATTCGGTCGGTGGCTGTCAGGGAATTCGGTCAATTATTTTAGTGAATTCAGTCGATGCCTGTCAGGGAATTCGGTCGGTGGCTGTCAGGGAATTCGGTCAATTATTTTAGTGAATTCAGTCGATGCCTGTCAGGGAATTCGGTCAATTATTTTAGTGAATTCAGTCGATGCCTGTCAGGGAATTCAGTCAATTATTTTAGTGAATTCAGTCGGTGCCTGTCAGGGAATTCGGTCGGTGGCTGTCAGGGAATTCAGTCAATTATTTTAGTGAATTCAGTCGGTGCCTGTCAGGGAATTCAGTCAATTATTTTAGTGAATTCAGTCGATGCCTGTCAGGGAATTCAGTCAATTATTTTAGTGAATTCAGTCGATGCCTGTCAGGGAATTCAGTCAATTATTTTAGTGAATTCAGTCGGTGCCTGTCAGGGAATTCGGTCGGTGGCTGTCAGGGAATTCGGTCAATTATTTTAGTGAATTCAGTCGATGCCTGTCAGGGAATTCGGTCGGTGGCTGTCAGGGAATTCGGTCAATTATTTTAGTGAATTCAGTCGATGCCTGTCAGGGAATTCGGTCAATTATTTTAGTGAATTCAGTCGATGCCTGTCAGGGAATTCAGTCAATTATTTTAGTGAATTCAGTCGGTGCCTGTCAGGGAATTCGGTCGGTGGCTGTCAGGGAATTCGGTCAATTATTTTAGTGAATTCAGTCGATGCCTGTCAGGGAATTCGGTCGGTGGCTGTCAGGGAATTCGGTCAATTATTTTAGTGAATTCAGTCGATGCCTGTCAGGGAATTCAGTCAATTATTTTAGTGAATTCAGTCGATGCCTGTCAGGGAATTCAGTCAATTATTTTAGTGAATTCAGTCGGTGGCTGTCAGGGAATTCAGTCAATTATTTTAGTGAATTCAGTCGATGCCTGTCAGGGAATTCAGTCAATTATTTTAGTGAATTCAGTCGATGCCTGTCAGGGAATTCAGTCGATGCCTGTCAGGGAATTCAGTCGATGCCTGTCAGGGAATTCAGTCGATGCCTGTCAGGGAATTCAGTCGATGCCTGTCAGGGAATTCAGTCGATGCCTGTCAGGGAATTCAGTCAATTATTTTAGTGAATTCAGTCGATGCCTGTCAGGGAATTCAGTCAATTATTTTAGTGAATTCAGTCGGTGCCTGTCAGGGAATTCGGTCAATTATTTTAGTGAATTCAGTCGATGCCTGTCAGGGAATTCAGTCAATTATTTTAGTGAATTCAGTCGATGCCTGTCAGGGAATTCAGTCAATTATTTTAGTGAATTCAGTCGGTGCCTGTCAGGGAATTCAGTCAATTATTTTAGTGAATTCAGTCGATGCTTGTCAGGGAATTCAGTCAATTATTTTAGTGAATTCAGTCGGTGCCTGTCAGGGAATTCAGTCAATTATTTTAGTGAATTCAGTCAATTATTTTAGTGAATTCAGTCGGTGCCTGTCAGGGAATTCAGTCAATTATTTTAGTGAATTCAGTCGATGCCTGTCAGGGAATTCAGTCAATTATTTTAGTGAATTCAGTCGGTGCCTGTCAGGGAATTCAGTCAATTATTTTAGTGAATTCAGTCGATGCTTGTCAGGGAATTCAGTCAATTATTTTAGTGAATTCAGTCGGTGCCTGTCAGGGAATTCAGTCAATTATTTTAGTGAATTCAGTCGGTGCCTGTCAGGGAATTCAGTCAATTATTTTAGTGAATTCAGTCGATGCTTGTCAGGGAATTCAGTCAATTATTTTAGTGAATTCAGTCAATTATTTTAGTGAATTCAGTCAATTATTTTAGTGAATTCAGTCGGTGCCTGTCAGGGAATTCAGTCAATTATTTTAGTGAATTCAGTCGGTGCCTGTCAGGGAATTCAGTCAATTATTTTAGTGAATTCAGTCGATGCTTGTCAGGGAATTCAGTCAATTATTTTAGTGAATTCAGTCGGTGCCTGTCAGGGAATTCAGTCAATTATTTTAGTGAATTCAGTCAATTATTTTAGTGAATTCAGTCGATGCCTGTCAGGGAATTCAGTCAATTATTTTAGTGAATTCAGTCGGTGCCTGTCAGGGAATTCAGTCAATTATTTTAGTGAATTCAGTCGATGCCTGTCAGGGAATTCAGTCAATTATTTTAGTGAATTCAGTCGATGCCTGTCAGGGAATTCAGTCAATTATTTTAGTGAATTCAGTCGATGCCTGTCAGGGAATTCAGTCAATTATTTTAGTGAATTCAGTCGATGCCTGTCAGGGAATTCAGTCAATTATTTTAGTGAATTCAGTCGATGCCTGTCAGGGAATTCAGTCAATTATTTTAGTGAATTCAGTCGATGCCTGTCAGGGAATTCAGTCAATTATTTTAGTGAATTCAGTCGGTGCCTGTCAGGGAATTCAGTCAATTATTTTAGTGAATTCAGTCGATGCTTGTCAGGGAATTCAGTCAATTATTTTAGTGAATTCAGTCGGTGCCTGTCAGGGAATTCAGTCAATTATTTTAGTGAATTCAGTCAATTATTTTAGTGAATTCAGTCGATGCCTGTCAGGGAATTCAGTCAATTATTTTAGTGAATTCAGTCGATGCCTGTCAGGGAATTCAGTCAATTATTTTAGTGAATTCAGTCGATGCCTGTCAGGGAATTCAGTCAATTATTTTAGTGAATTCAGTCGATGCTTGTCAGGGAATTCAGTCAATTATTTTAGTGAATTCAGTCAATTATTTTAGTGAATTCAGTCGATGCTTGTCAGGGAATTCAGTCAATTATTTTAGTGAATTCAGTCGATGCCTGTCAGGGAATTCAGTCAATTATTTTAGTGAATTCAGTCGATGCCTGTCAGGGAATTCAGTCAATTATTTTAGTGAATTCAGTCGATGCCTGTCAGGGAATTCAGTCAATTATTTTAGTGAATTCAGTCGGTGCCTGTCAGGGAATTCAGTCAATTATTTTAGTGAATTCAGTCGATGCTTGTCAGGGAATTCAGTCAATTATTTTAGTGAATTCAGTCGGTGCCTGTCAGGGAATTCAGTCAATTATTTTAGTGAATTCAGTCAATTATTTTAGTGAATTCAGTCGATGCCTGTCAGGGAATTCAGTCAATTATTTTAGTGAATTCAGTCGATGCCTGTCAGGGAATTCAGTCAATTATTTTAGTGAATTCAGTCGATGCCTGTCAGGGAATTCAGTCAATTATTTTAGTGAATTCAGTCGATGCCTGTCAGGGAATTCAGTCAATTATTTTAGTGAATTCAGTCGATGCCTGTCAGGGAATTCAGTCAATTATTTTAGTGAATTCAGTCAATTATTTTAGTGAATTCAGTCGATGCTTGTCAGGGAATTCAGTCAATTATTTTAGTGAATTCAGTCGATGCCTGTCAGGGAATTCAGTCAATTATTTTAGTGAATTCAGTCGATGCCTGTCAGGGAATTCAGTCAATTATTTTAGTGAATTCAGTCGGTGCCTGTCAGGGAATTCAGTCAATTATTTTAGTGAATTCAGTCGGTGCCTGTCAGGGAATTCAGTCAATTATTTTAGTGAATTCAGTCGGTGCCTGTCAGGGAATTCAGTCAATTATTTTAGTGAATTCAGTCGATGCCTGTCAGGGAATTCAGTCAATTATTTTAGTGAATTCAGTCGGTGCCTGTCAGGGAATTCGGTCGGTGGCTGTCAGGGAATTCGGTCAATTATTTTAGTGAATTCGGTCGGTGGCTGTCAGGGAATTCGGTCAATTATTTTAGTGAATTCAGTCGATGCCTGTCAGGGAATTCGGTCGGTGGCTGTCAGGGAATTCGGTCAATTATTTTAGTGAATTCAGTCGATGCCTGTCAGGGAATTCGGTCAATTATTTTAGTGAATTCAGTCGATGCCTGTCAGGGAATTCAGTCAATTATTTTAGTGAATTTAGTCAATTATTTTAGTGAATTCAGTCGATGCCTGTCAGGGAATTCGGTCAATTATTTTAGTGAATTCAGTCGGTGCCTGTCAGGGAATTCAGTCAATTATTTTAGTGAATTCAGTCGATGCCTGTCAGGGAATTCGGTCGGTGGCTGTCAGGGAATTCGGTCAATTATTTTAGTGAATTCAGTCGATGCCTGTCAGGGAATTCGGTCGGTGGCTGTCAGGGAATTCGGTCAATTATTTTAGTGAATTCAGTCGATGCCTGTCAGGGAATTCGGTCGGTGGCTGTCAGGGAATTCGGTCAATTATTTTAGTGAATTCAGTCGATGCCTGTCAGGGAATTCGGTCGGTGGCTGTCAGGGAATTCGGTCAATTATTTTAGTGAATTCAGTCGATGCCTGTCAGGGAATTCGGTCAATTATTTTAGTGAATTCAGTCGATGCCTGTCAGGGAATTCAGTCAATTATTTTAGTGAATTCAGTCGGTGCCTGTCAGGGAATTCGGTCGGTGGCTGTCAGGGAATTCATTCAATTATTTTAGTGAATTCAGTCGGTGCCTGTCAGGGAATTCAGTCAATTATTTTAGTGAATTCAGTCGATGCCTGTCAGGGAATTCAGTCAATTATTTTAGTGAATTCAGTCGATGCCTGTCAGGGAATTCAGTCAATTATTTTAGTGAATTCAGTCGGTGCCTGTCAGGGAATTCGGTCGGTGGCTGTCAGGGAATTCGGTCAATTATTTTAGTGAATTCAGTCGATGCCTGTCAGGGAATTCGGTCGGTGGCTGTCAGGGAATTCGGTCAATTATTTTAGTGAATTCAGTCGATGCCTGTCAGGGAATTCGGTCAATTATTTTAGTGAATTCAGTCGATGCCTGTCAGGGAATTCAGTCAATTATTTTAGTGAATTCAGTCGGTGCCTGTCAGGGAATTCGGTCGGTGGCTGTCAGGGAATTCGGTCAATTATTTTAGTGAATTCAGTCGATGCCTGTCAGGGAATTCGGTCGGTGGCTGTCAGGGAATTCGGTCAATTATTTTAGTGAATTCAGTCGATGCCTGTCAGGGAATTCAGTCAATTATTTTAGTGAATTCAGTCGATGCCTGTCAGGGAATTCAGTCAATTATTTTAGTGAATTCAGTCGGTGGCTGTCAGGGAATTCAGTCAATTATTTTAGTGAATTCAGTCGATGCCTGTCAGGGAATTCAGTCAATTATTTTAGTGAATTCAGTCGGTGCCTGTCAGGGAATTCAGTCGATGCCTGTCAGGGAATTCAGTCGATGCCTGTCAGGGAATTCAGTCGATGCCTGTCAGGGAATTCAGTCAATTATTTTAGTGAATTCAGTCGATGCCTGTCAGGGAATTCAGTCAATTATTTTAGTGAATTCAGTCGGTGCCTGTCAGGGAATTCGGTCAATTATTTTAGTGAATTCAGTCGATGCCTGTCAGGGAATTCAGTCAATTATTTTAGTGAATTCGGTCGGTGCCTGTCAGGGAATTCAGTCAATTATTTTAGTGAATTCGGTCGGTGCCTGTCAGGGAATTCAGTCAATTATTTTAGTGAATTCGGTCGGTGCCTGTCAGGGAATTCAGTCAATTATTTTAGTGAATTCGGTCGGTGCCTGTCAGGGAATTCAGTCAATTATTTTAGTGAATTCAGTCGATGCCTGTCAGGGAATTCGGTCAATTATTTTAGTGAATTCAGTCGATGCCTGTCAGGGAATTCAGTCAATTATTTTAGTGAATTCAGTCGATGCCTGTCAGGGAATTCGGTCGGTGGCTGTCAGGGAATTCAGCCAATTATTTTAGTGAATTCAGTCGATGCCTGTCAGGGAATTCGGTCAATTATTTTAGTGAATTCAGTCGATGCCTGTCAGGGAATTCAGTCAATTATTTTAGTGAATTCAGTCGATGCCTGTCAGGGAATTCAGTCAATTATTTTAGTGAATTCAGTCGATGCCTGTCAGGGAATTCAGTCAATTATTTTAGTGAATTCAGTCGATGCCTGTCAGTGGGAGATGCAGAATTTTTCAAGTTTGGTGACGCTAGTGGCAAATAAATTACATTAGGCCACGTTGATGCTAATGTGTTTCATTCATTTTGCAACATTTACAACTCTTATTCATACTTGAATGACATTTTCTCCCTACAGATCATGGAGCGCTTCAAAAGCACTCTTCATTACTGCAGAATTTGGAAAATGATGGCCGAACGAAATTATAAAACGTAAAAAGAACAAGTTTTCAAATGAACACAGATTAGTGTGGATGTTGTCTTAATGTAGCGGGATGCAAACAAACAAGAGCGAACAGCATGTTTGGTTATATTTGAAGATGTTAAAACTGACATTTTTAGGTCACTAGAAGACAAGAGTTGACCTCTGACCCCAGCACCCCTCTTGTTTCAGCCCAACCCAAATTTCCATCCATTAACCCCATTTTGTCAGAATACACCACTGCTTTTGAATGGCCGTCAATGAAGAGAGACATCTACTAGCAAGGGCTAACTGGACCATACTAATCCTCTGGGTATTATCAGCTCATAAATAAGCCTTCAGGGATGCACACTTTAAAGATAGACATCCAAAATGGGCCATGCTATTGTGCTGAGGAACAGAATGGGGAACACTTCTGGTTTCTGGAAGGAAAAATCCCATTCATTTTCTCTATAGGGGAAGGGATTATTAACGATAACTTATGAACCTTTAAAGACAGACCTACGGTTGTAAATTGATGGTTTACGCTTCCGTTGAAGACATCAGAACATGTTAGTTCAACTTTTCTTTTAAGAAATAGCTTAATAGCAGAATTCCCATTGAAGAACTACACTACCCATAATCCTAAAGAGAGATCCACCAATCAGAGAATCACGTCAAGAGCTCCTCCCACTCCCATGATGCACTGTGAATGACGCAGTTGAGTCGCTCTCCTGACTACTTGCATATTAGTATATGTATATCTGAAAATCTTAACTTTAAATGAACTTTTAATTTGATTGTTTTTTTGTTTGTGATTCCAGCTCTACACACCCTGAGGTTCATCCTAAAAATGCTTTTAAAAAACAGTATTTAAGAAGTTCACATGTATGCTGGACTCTTGATCACTGCTGTTTTCAGCTCATTTTAGTTTGAATGAAATTGATCTTCATCTTAAACGGATTTCACACATGTAGGCATTTATATCCAAACGTTTTTAAGATCATTGCTGGTAGAGTGCATGAATTGTCTATCCTATAATGCGCTCAACGTGATCTTTCAGAGGCAGCTGATGTTGTTCTGTTGTTTGGTCGGTTCTGAAGAACAAAACAACGATTGTTCTGTACAATGAGAGACTTTATCACATGCAAACACGTCACAATGTCACAAAACAAAAGAATACCAGAAAAAGGTTATGAGCACATTTAACGTGCGTCCTCTTGTTCCCTGTTTTAATTTCCCATGAGTGCAGGTGCAGATGTGGCGTGTCATCGGTTGCATGTGTACACCGGAGTTTGATTTTAATCTTTCAGTTATTGTGTGTTTCAGTCATATCTCGAGTCTCCAGCAGTGGAGATGATGTTCTTGAGATTGTGTTTTTTAACAGTGTCCCACTGATCATGGAAAACATGTAAAATATCAGGGCTTGGAAAAGTGATTGTACATTTCTGTAGTGTATATGCATTTTTCTAGTTATGATCCATTCCATTCAGTCCATGCATGTCAGTGAATCCAGTCCATGCGTGTCAGTGAATGCAGATCATGCGTGTCAGTGAATCCAGTCCATGCGTGTCAGTGAATGCAGATCATGCGTGTCAGTGAATGCAGATCATGCGTGTCAGTGAATGCAGATCATGCGTGTCAGTGAAGGCAGTCCAGGCGTGTCAGTGAATCCAGTCCATGGGTGTCAGTGAAGGCAGTCCAGGCGTGTCAGTGAATCCAGTCCATGGGTGTCAGTGAAGGCAGTCCATGCGTGTCAGTGAAACCAGTCCATGCGTGTCAGTGAAACCAGTCCATGGGTGTCAGTGAAACCAGTCCATGGGTGTCAGTGAAACCAGTCCATGCGTGTCAGTGAATCCAGTCCATGGGTGTCAGTGAAGGCAGTCCATGCGTGTCAGTGAAACCAGTCCATGCGTGTCAGTGAAACCAGTCCATGCGTGTCAGTGAAACCAGTCCATGCGTGTCAGTGAAACCAGTCCATAGGTGTCAGTGAAACCAGTCCGTGCGTGTCAGTGAAACCAGTCCGTGCGTGTCAGTGAATCCAGTCCGTGCGTGTCAGTGAATGCAGTCCAGGCGTGTCAGTGAAACCAGTCCAGGCGTGTCAGTGAAACCAGTCCATGCGTGTCAGTGAAACCAGTCCATGCGTGTCAGTGAATCCAGTCCATGGGTGTCAGTGAATCCAGTCCATGGGTGTCAGTGAAGGCAGTCCATGCGTGTCAGTGAAACCAGTCCATGCGTGTCAGTGAAACCAGTCCATGCGTGTCAGTGAAGGCAGTCCATGCGTGTCAGTGAAGGCAGTCCATGCGTGTCAGTGAAACCAGTCCATGCGTGTCAGTGAAACCAGTCCATGCGTGTCAGTGAAACCAGTCCATGGGTGTCAGTGAAACCAGTCCGTGCGTGTCAGTGAATCCAGTCCGTGCGTGTCAGTGAATCCAGTCCGTGCGTGTCAGTGAAGGCAGTCCAGGCGTGTCAGTGAAACCAGTCCATGCGTGTCAGTGAAACCAGTCCATGGGTGTCAGTGAAACCAGTCCGTGCGTGTCAGTGAATCCAGTCCGTGCGTGTCAGTGAATCCAGTCCGTGCGTGTCAGTGAATCCAGTCCAGGCGTGTCAGTGAATCCAGTCCAGGCGTGTCAGTGAAGGCAGTCCAGGCGTGTCAGTGAAGGCAGTCCAGGCGTGTCAGTGAAGGCAGTAGATGCGTGTCAGTGAATGCAGTCCATGCGTGTCAGTGAATCCAGTCCATGCGTGTCAGTGAATCCAGTCCATGCGTGTCAGTGAATCCAGTCCATGCGTGTCAGTGAATCCAGTCCATGCGTGTCAGTGAATGCAGTCCATGCGTGTCAGTGAATGCAGTCCATGCGTGTCAGTGAAACCAGTCCATGCGTGTCAGTGAAACCAGTCCATGGGTGTCAGTGAAACCAGTCCATGGGTGTCAGTGAAACCAGTCCATGCGTGTCAGTGAATCCAGTCCATGGGTGTCAGTGAAGGCAGTCCATGCGTGTCAGTGAAACCAGTCCATGCGTGTCAGTGAAACCAGTCCATGCGTGTCAGTGAAACCAGTCCATGCGTGTCAGTGAAACCAGTCCATGGGTGTCAGTGAAACCAGTCCATAGGTGTCAGTGAAACCAGTCCGTGCGTGTCAGTGAAACCAGTCCGTGCGTGTCAGTGAATCCAGTCCGTGCGTGTCAGTGAATGCAGTCCAGGCGTGTCAGTGAAACCAGTCCAGGCGTGTCAGTGAAACCAGTCCATGCGTGTCAGTGAAACCAGTCCATGCGTGTCAGTGAATCCAGTCCATGGGTGTCAGTGAATCCAGTCCATGGGTGTCAGTGAAGGCAGTCCATGCGTGTCAGTGAAACCAGTCCATGCGTGTCAGTGAAACCAGTCCATGCGTGTCAGTGAAACCAGTCCATGCGTGTCAGTGAAGGCAGTCCATGCGTGTCAGTGAAGGCAGTCCATGCGTGTCAGTGAAACCAGTCCATGCGTGTCAGTGAAACCAGTCCATGGGTGTCAGTGAAACCAGTCCGTGCGTGTCAGTGAATCCAGTCCGTGCGTGTCAGTGAATCCAGTCCGTGCGTGTCAGTGAAGGCAGTCCAGGCGTGTCAGTGAAGGCAGTCCAGGCGTGTCAGTGAAACCAGTCCATGCGTGTCAGTGAAACCAGTCCATGGGTGTCAGTGAATCCAGTCCGTGCGTGTCAGTGAATCCAGTCCGTGCGTGTCAGTGAATCCAGTCCGTGCGTGTCAGTGAATCCAGTCCAGGCGTGTCAGTGAAGGCAGTCCAGGCGTGTCAGTGAAGGCAGTCCAGGCGTGTCAGTGAAGGCAGTCCAGGCGTGTCAGTGAAGGCAGTAGATGCGTGTCAGTGAATGCAGTCCATGCGTGTCAGTGAATCCAGTCCATGCGTGTCAGTGAATCCAGTCCATGCGTGTCAGTGAATCCAGTCCATGCGTGTCAGTGAATCCAGTCCATGCGTGTCAGTGAATGCAGTCCATGCGTGTCAGTGAATGCAGTCCATGCGTGTCAGTGAATCCAGTCCATGCGTGTCAGTGAATGCAGTCCATGCGTGTCAGTGAATGCAGTCCAGGCGTGTCAGTGAATGCAGTCCAGGCGTGTCAGTGAAGGCAGTAGATGCGTGTCAGTGAATGCAGTCCAGGCGTGTCAGTGAATGCAGTCCAGGCGTGTCAGTGAAGGCAGTCCAGGCGTGTCAGTGAAGGCAGTCCAGGCGTGTCAGTGAATGCAGTAGATGCGTGTCAGTGAATGCAGTAGATGCGTGTCAGTGAATGCAGTCCAGGCGTGTCAGTGAATGCAGTAGATGCGTGTCAGTGAATGCAGTAGATGCGTGTCAGTGAATGCAGTCCAGGCGTGTCAGTGAATGCAGTCCAGGCGTGTCAGTGAATGCAGTCCAGGCGTGTCAGTGAATGCAGTCCAGGCGTGTCAGTGAAGGCAGTAGATACGTGTCAGTGAATGCAGTCCAGGCGTGTCAGTGAATGCAGTAGATGCGTGTCAGTGAATTCAGTCCAGGCGTGTCAGTGAAACCAGTCCATGCGTGACAGTGAATCCAGTCCGTGCGTGTCAGCGAATGCAGTCCGTGCGTGTCAGCGAATGCAGTCCGTGCGTGTCAGCGAATGCAGTCCGTGCGTGTCAGCGAATGCAGTCCGTGCGTGTCAGCGAATGCAGTCCAGGCGTGTCAGTGAAGGCAGTCCAGGCGTGTCAGTGAAGGCAGTAGATGCGTGTCAGTGAATGCAGTCCATGCGTGTCAGTGAATCCAGTCCATGCGTGTCAGTGAATCCAGTCCATGCGTGTCAGTGAATCCAGTCCATGCGTGTCAGTGAATCCAGTCCATGCGTGTCAGTGAATGCAGTCCATGCGTGTCAGTGAATGCAGTCCATGCGTGTCAGTGAATCCAGTCCATGCGTGTCAGTGAATGCAGTCCATGCGTGTCAGTGAATGCAGTCCAGGCGTGTCAGTGAATGCAGTCCAGGCGTGTCAGTGAAGGCAGTAGATGCGTGTCAGTGAATGCAGTCCAGGCGTGTCAGTGAATGCAGTCCAGGCGTGTCAGTGAAGGCAGTCCAGGCGTGTCAGTGAAGGCAGTCCAGGCGTGTCAGTGAATGCAGTAGATGCGTGTCAGTGAATGCAGTAGATGCGTGTCAGTGAATGCAGTCCAGGCGTGTCAGTGAATGCAGTAGATGCGTGTCAGTGAATGCAGTAGATGCGTGTCAGTGAATGCAGTCCAGGCGTGTCAGTGAATGCAGTCCAGGCGTGTCAGTGAATGCAGTCCAGGCGTGTCAGTGAATGCAGTCCAGGCGTGTCAGTGAAGGCAGTAGATACGTGTCAGTGAATGCAGTCCAGGCGTGTCAGTGAATGCAGTAGATGCGTGTCAGTGAATTCAGTCCAGGCGTGTCAGTGAAACCAGTCCATGCGTGACAGTGAATCCAGTCCGTGCGTGTCAGCGAATGCAGTCCGTGCGTGTCAGCGAATGCAGTCCGTGCGTGTCAGCGAATGCAGTCCGTGCGTGTCAGCGAATGCAGTCCGTGCGTGTCAGCGAATGCAGTCCAGGCGTGTCAGTGAATGCAGTCCGTGCGTGTCAGTGAATGCAGTCCGTGCGTGTCAGTGAATGCAGTCCGTGCGTGTCAGTGAATGCAGTCCAGGCGTGTCAGTGAATGCAGTCCAGGCGTGTCAGTGAATGCAGTCCAGGCGTGTCAGTGAATGCAGTCCAGGCGTGTCAGTGATTTCAGTTGATTCTTTTCAGTGAACTGGAAAATAAGGGTTCAACCTTTACAGACTCCTGTGAAACCTGTGAGTGTGTTTAGTTGTGAGTTCTTTCAGATGTGCCCGATTTCTGATGTTTGTTGTGGAATTGCTGATTCATTGAGGAATCGCTCTCACTGTCATCAGTCTGACGGGTTCCTCTCTGTTCTTGTTCTGAGTTCTGCTGGATCAGCGGTGCTGTCAGCTCTCTTGTTTCAGGCTGAAGGGAACACATCTGGATTCTGTCAAAATATTACTGCAGTATGAACAAATGACATTCGATCATTGGTGTGATAATCGGCAAGTGTTCTCGAGTCATGTCACATGTTTCATCTTTCTCTGTATTTCTGTGTGTGTGCTGGAGTTAAACTCTCTGTGTGATAAATAATGCATGCATTCACCTCACTGCAGTCCTGCAAACTAAATCATGGCAAGTGGAGCAGCCCGCATGAATGTCATTATTAATGAACATCAAGAACATTGCATGAACTATCAACAGCCACACCTTACAGAGGTTCAAATGAGTTTATTTGGACTTGTGTCTTCAATGGTGTGCATCATAAACATCCGACAAAGCACTCAAGCAATTTCAGAAAATGTTGAACTGTTCCTTTAAGTGTTTGCAGTGGTCAGTAGAGAGCAGCACTGAGTAAATGCACCCATATTCAAATGAATCTGAACGACCCGTAGCAGCTGCTCTGAGATCAGTTTAGTAGTTTTACACTGGAGTTGCACCCCAGATCAGTTCATTACACGCATGTGAGTGACTTAACATGATAAAACATGTAACGAATAAAACCTTTTCATTTAGGGATGCAACAATGTATCGGTCACTCTAAAATATTTGGGTTCAATCTGATTCCCCTGTCGTACCTCTCTGTGTACAGACAATGAAATGCACATCAGCCCTGAACGATGTGACCGCTGTTTCCGTGGAAACCGTCCCGTGAGACCCAGCTGGGCTTTGTGAGGGTGTCTGTGCCATGAACTTTGTGCAAATGGAGTATGATGAACGAGCTCTGTTTGCCGGGACCCGAGAGAGGTAGTTAGTTACTCAACCAGCCTACATTCACCCAACGGGGCCGCGGGCCCCTGGAGCGCTACAGACACTTATTTTAGCACACATTATAATGAATGTGAAGACAATTATCATTCAATGGCCCAAATTACAGCACAAGCACCGTTGGATCAGCTTTTGTGATATCTGGATCCTTTTAAAGCCGTAAAAGGCTGGTTTAACCTCAGCATAAAGCAGCTGGCGTTTGGCGTGTGGAAGGTGCGGTCATTATTTCTGATGTTTACTGGAGCAGAGCCGCAGAGCTGCAGGTGTTTGGGGTCTCATTTCTACTGCTGGACTGAATTGACCAGAAGGATCTAGCTGCTGGCATTGCTCCACAATGGGCCGTCTTCCAAAATGCCATTAAAGATATAAGGATCTTATCTGTGAGTGGAAGTGACGCCCACTTTTGGAGTTCGTGCAACTCCCTTTTGGAGTAACCCCGCCCACTTTTGGAGATTCCTACTGCATTTGGAGGTCTCCGCAGTGTCCTGTGTATGATGTGTCCTAAAGTAGAAAACCTTATAAACCGTAGAAAAGCTAATTTGAGTCAATTTCAAAGGTAAATCAAGAGTGTGTGTGAGAGTGTGAGAGTGTGTGTGTGTGTGTGTGTGTGAGAGAGAGAGTGTGTGTGTGAGAGAGAGAGTGTGTGTGAGAGAGAGAGTGTGTGTGAGTGTGTGTGTGAAAGTGACTGTGTGTGTGTGTGTGTGTGTGTGAAAGTGACTGTGTGTGTGTGTGTGTGTGTGTGAAAGTGACTGTGTGTGTGTGAGAGAGAGAGAGTGTGTGTGTGAGAGTGTGTGTGTGTGTGAAAGTGAGTGTGTGTGTGTGTGTGTGTGAGAGTGTGTGTGTGTGAGTGTGTGTGTGTGAGAGAGTGTGTGTGTGTGTGTGTGTGAAAGTGATTGTGTGTGTGTGTGTGTGTGTGTGTGTTTGTGTGTGTGTGTGTGTTGTAATAATAATTATAGCTGAGTAAAAATACAGATTTTCCGATTGATCACAAATTGAATTTGAAGGATCCCGATATTGATTCTTATGATCCCAAGAATGATCGTTTACTCTTCGGTCTGTTACTGCTGATGTATTATATCTGTTACAGCAGCTGCGCATGTTTGCATGAAATATTGAACAGTAGTTTGAGCTCTGTTGTGTATTAATGTTCGGAGGTTCCTGCATCATTGCATTAGAGAGAGACAATTTCATTCATATTCAAGCAAATGGACATTAGAACTGAACTAAACCCGAATGAATCAAATGAAGCTTGTGATGCAGTAAAGGTGCAGTGTGTGAGTCTGACCACTAGAGGTCTCTGTCAGCATTCAGTTTCACTGTGTCCTCCATGTTTGTGTCTTGTGAACATGTACATCTGGTAAAACTTCTTTATATCATCATTTGAGGGTGTTTCAGGGTTAATGTTTTTTGACATTGTCATACAGTATTTTAACGTTTACAGATTAAACCCCATTGACTTGCATTGGAAGTGTCTCAACATTGACACAAAAGCTGTGGACTGAGCTGAACTTGTGTTGAATCTGGGAATGTTCCTTCTAACAGGTTCAATAAAAGGCTTGAAAACTGTGTCTGCTTCAGTGTCACGCCGGGACAATTGGTCTGAGATTTCGTGTGAGGTCTTCAAAGCAGCACTGAATGTCCAGGATGTGACCCGTCCTGCTGGGTTTGTGATTGGCACAGATATGTGGACGTTTCATAAGCTGTTTCAGATTCACCAAATGTCCATTCTAGGAATGGAGAATTTCATCTGCGGCGTACAAATGGCGTTTCATCCAGCGAAGAACGTGTCATTTCAGGTTGTGTCTGTTACAAAACCACATGAAAGTGTTGCGAGCGTTTGTGTGGCCATGTGCCTCCTTTGGTGTGTGTGTGTGTCTCTTTAAAGCTGATTGTTGTATCTGAAGCGCACACGGTGATTGAAATGTCTCTCTGAATGTTGGTTTGTGTCTTACGGCAGATTGTGTCGACCGTGATGACGGTGTCTGTACGAAACCTTTGTAGTGTAATGAGGACTTCCTTGCATTTGCAGGATTATGGTGGACTCTTTTCTTTAAGTACAAGCAGGAATCACACAGTATCGAACGTTTTCCCCTTCACAATTTTCTGCAGGTAATTCTTCATGTTCATCGCTTTCTCTGATTGGTCTGAGAACTTGCGACTTTTCCTCCGCTGCCTATCTGAGATCGCAAAACACTTGATTCGATAAGTGCTCGTTAAAAAAAGTAACACATACATGCATATACACGCAGACACACACACACACAAACATATACACACTCATACACAAACATACGCACACAAGCACACACATACACACACATACGCACACAAACATACACATACACACACACACACACACAAACATATACACACTCATACACAAACATACACATACACACACAGACACACACACACACACACACACACACACACAAATATATACACACTCATACACAAACATACGCACACATACACACACATACGCACACAAACATACACATACACACATACACATACGCACACAAACATACACATACACACACACACGCACACAAACATATACACACAGACGCACACACACACACACAAACATATACACACTCATACACAAACATACACACACAAACATATACACACTCATACACAAACATACACATACACACAGACACACACACACACACACACACACACAAATATATACACACTCATACACAAACATACGCACACAAACACACACATACACACACATACGCACACAAACATACACATACACACACATACGCACACAAACATACACATACACACACATACGCACACACACACACACAAACATATACACACTCATACACAAACATACACACACATACATGCATATACACAGAGACACAGACACACACACACAAACATATACACACAGACACACACACAAACATATACACACTCAGACACACACATGTACAAGCACAAACATACACACACACACACACATATACATACATACATACATACACACACACACACATATACACAGACACATACACACATACGCATACACACACGCGCACACACACACACACACACACACACACTCACATACACACACACACATACACACGCACACACATACACACGTACACACGTACTCACACACAAATACACATACACACACATCACACACATACACATATACACACAAACACAAACACACACACACACACACACACACACACAGTGTTCACTGAAATTTCCGATTTTTGAGTTTGGATTCCGGAGTAAAATGTTTGAAAAGTCGAAAGTCTTTGGTTTGGAATATTCATGCAAATTTCTGTTAATTTTTGTTTCTTTTTGTTTTGACGGTTTCATTGATGCACTTGCTGTTTTATGTTTATGTTTGTTAACTCAGTGAAACATTTATTTAGTTTTTTACCCGTTCACGTTCTTTGTGCATATCGACACCTTCTGGTCAGGAGGAGAAAATGAAAAGGATAAATTAATCATATTTGCATTACTATAATGATGTCATCATCCATGATTTTCCATGTGTTACGTTCATTTCAGTTAATTAGTAATTACATGAATCCACTGAAAGAACGTTTCTGTCACTGTTAGCTAAACACAGTGTGACCGTGTTACCGGATCAGACAGAAATATTATTCTAATGAGACAGACTGTTCCTCTCTTTGGCGCAAGATCCATAATTGCTGATTCAGACGGCGGTGTCCAGGCGGTCTGGTGCTCTGAGCGGGAATGTCGAGAGACAGATGAATCGTTCAGGACCGGAACACTGACAGTAAAGTGTCTGTTTGTGCGGAGGAGTGCTTGGAAAGACTATAAACCAGATGAAAAATGAACCACACACTGCTAAACAAACGTGTGTGTGTGTGTGTGTGTGTGCATATTTTCATTTAGCTGAATTACACTTTCCACTGACTGTAAATGAGATTTTTTTCTGTCCGGTAAAGACATGATGCAACTTTAAGAAAGCATTATGAAATAAATAATTCCCTTTCAGACGTCTCTTAATGATTTACTGAGATCTGTGAACTCACTGAATATTTCCTGGAACTCTGGAGCACTCAAACATCAAAACTTTATTCATTATATTTCAGTACAAATCCAAGCTGCGTGGTCAAAACTGATTCATGCAAAACCTTCATTACAGTTTCAACAATGACGGCAGATTATCAGTTAATAAACGCTTACTTTTCACTCTGTTCCTCACACAAAATACTATCTTATCTAAACACTTTTACTGTCGCACGTGACTAATTTTAATGTTTGCATCACATAATCATCTACATTTACAAGCTTGTCCGAGTGTGATCAGATGGTGCTCGACTTATGGAGCGTTGCACTTGTGATGTAAAGGAGCGGGTACGAGTCCTGAAGAGCACACACGTGAACACAAAGTGTCATAGAAGCACTTCACAACCACCATAGCATTAACCTTATAAACCTCGTCTGTTGGTGAGAACATACAACTCGCTTTTAGCGCCGCACAGCGGACATTAGTTTGGGAGAACGCGTAACTCGCTTTTAGCGCCGCGCAGTGGACATTAGTTTGGGAGAACGCATAACTCGCTTTTAGCGCCGCGCAGTGGACATTAGTTTGGGAGAACGCATAACTCGCTTTTAGCGCCGCGCACTGGACATTAGTTTGGGAGAACGCATAACTCGCTTTTAGCGTCGCACAGTGGACATTAGTTTGGGAGAACGCATAACTCGCTTTTAGCGCCGCGCAGTGGACATTAGTTTGGGAGAACGCATAACTCGCTTTTAGCACCGCGCAGTGGACATTAGTTTGGGAGAACGCATAACTCACTTTTAGCACCGCGCAGTGGACATTAGTTTGCGAGAACGCATAACTCGCTTTTAGCACCGCGCAGCGGACATTAGTTTGGGAGAACGCATAACTCGCTTTTAGCACCGCGCAGTGGACATTAGTTTGGGAGAACGCATAACTCGCTTTTAGCGCCGCGCAGTGGACATTAGTTTGGGAGAACGCGTAACTCGCTTTTAGCGCCGCGCAGTGGACATTAGTTTGGGAGAACGCGTAACTCGCTTTTAGCGCCGCGCAGTGGACATTAGTTTGGGAGAACGCGTAACTCGCTTTTAGTGCCACACAGTGGACATTAGTTTGGGAGAACGCATAACTCGCTTTTAGCGCCACACAGTGGACATTAGTTTGGGAGAACGCATAACTCGCTTTTAGCGCCACACAGTGGACATTAGTTTGGGAGAACGCGTAACTCGCTTTTAGCGCTGCGCAGTGGACATTAGTTTGGGAGAACGCATAACTCGCTTTTAGCGCCGCGCAGTGGACATTAGTTTGGGAGAACGCGTAACTCGCTTTTAGTGCCACACAGTGGACATTAGTTTGGGAGAACGCGTAACTCGCTTTTAGCGCCGCGCAGTGGACATTAGTTTGGGAGAACGCATAACTCGCTTTTAGCGCCGCGCAGTGGACATTAGTTTGGGAGAACGCGTAACTCGCTTTTAGCGCCGCGCAGTGGACATTAGTTTGGGAGAACGCGTAACTCGCTTTTAGTGCCACACAGTGGACATTAGTTTGGGAGAACGCATAACTCGCTTTTAGCGCCACACAGTGGACATTAGTTTGGGAGAACGCATAACTCGCTTTTAGCGCCACACAGTGGACATTAGTTTGGGAGAACGCATAACTCGCTTTTAGCGCCACACAGTGGACATTAGTTTGGGAGAACGCATAACTCGCTTTTAGCGCCGCGCAGTGGACATTAGTTTGGGAGAACGCATAACTCGCTTTTAGCGCCGCGCAGTTGATATATTACCTCAGAACTGCTGCAGTACACTTAATTGACCACTTAAAGTAAATTTGCAACAATGTTGCACACAGTCATGTTATTTTGTAACTTATTGTCGAGTGTACAAGCTGGACACAGTTTCTTAATTTTGCGCAGACACTGAAATGTACTGATGTATCGACAGCGTCTAAAACATTATAATTTCACGTATTATCTTTAGAAACATACAAATATTTGAATTGAATCAATGTACTATTGAATTCATGGAATTAATCCGATGATTTTATTGCATTTATAATCAATAATGTTACTTATGTTTAAAATGCCATCACATTTATTAAACACAGTTAATGCATTGAGCTCATTTGATATTGTAACGGTTTCATTTGGTTCTGTGTGATTTCTGCGGCCTTATTCGTCGTTTTAAAGGATTATATCAGTTTATATTATGGATTTGTGTATTCAGATATATGTGTAAATATTTGATGTCTGTGTAAATTGTTAATGCATACAAATGTTTACGTTTTAGATGCTTTTATAACGTCTGTATGATATGCTTTAGCGACTTTCTAAACATGCAAAATTGCACGTTTAAATGTTACAAATATTAAAGTACAAAGAGCTTTGTATGATAATTAGATCAGGCTGAATTAACTGATAAACTGAGATTTGAACACATGTACACATCTTGTAGTCTGTATTATTATGTAAATATGCTGCCTGTAAATCTAGTTAAACTGTAACATACACATTGAAAACCCTTGAAAATTTCCAGTTTGTTTGCAAAAAATCGCTTCATGAAAACTTAAGAGGAGGTGCTGAGGGGTGTGACTCACTCAATGCTGTGTTAAAATTGACCAGTGCTGGGTCATTTGGTAAATATTGGACAACTCGCGCTGGGTTATTTACTTTAACCAGTGTGCTGAATTGTTTCTTGACACAATGCTGGGTTAAAACAACTACTTTATTTTAGATACTACTACTACCACCACCACCACTAATACTACTACCACCACCACCACTAATACTACTACTACTACCACCACCACTAATACTACTACTACTACCACCACCACTACTAATACTACTACCACCACCACCACTAATACTACTACTACTACCACCACCACTAATACTACTACTACTACCACCACCACTACTAATACTACCACCACCACCACCACTAATACTACTACCACCACCACCACCACTAATACTACTACTACCACCAACACCACTAATACTACTACTACCACCACCAGTAATACTACTACCACCACCACCACGAATACTACTACTACCACCACCCCGAATACTACTACTACCACCACCACTAATACTACTACTACCACCACCACTAATACTACTACCACCACCACCACGAATACTACCACCACTAATACTACTACTACCACCACCACGAATACTACTACCATCACCACCACGAATACTACTACTACCACCACCACTAATACTACTACCACCACCACCACTAATACTACTACTACCACCAACACCACTAATACTACCACCACCACCACCACTAATACTACTACCACCACCACCACCACTAATACTACTACTACCACCAACACCACTAATACTACTACTACCACCACCAGTAATACTACTACCACCACCACCACGAATACTACTACTACCACCACCCCGAATACTACTACTACCACCACCACTAATACTACTACCACCACCACCACGAATACTACTACCACCACCACCATGAATACTACCACCACTAATACTACTACTACCACCACCACGAATACTACTACCATCACCACCACGAATACTACTACTACCACCACCACGAATACTACTACCATCACCACCACGAATACTACTACTACCACCACCACTAATACTACTACTACCACCACCACGAATACTACTACCACCACCACCACGAATACTACCACCACTAATACTACTACTACCACCACCACGAATACTACTACCATCACCACCACGAATACTACTACTACCACCACCACGAATACTACTACCACCACCACCACGAATACTACTACCACCACCACCACGAATACTACTACCACCACCACCACGAATACTACTACTACTACCACTAATACTACTACTACCACCACTAATACTACTACTACCACCACCACCACGAATACTACTACTACCACCACCACGAATACTACTACCACCACCACCACTAATACTACTACCACCACCACGAATACTACTACCACCACCACCACGAATACTACTATCACCACCACCACGAATACTACTACCACTAATACTACTACTACCACCACTAATACTACTACTACTACCACCACCACCACCACCATTGCCAGCAACACTACTACTACTTCTACTACCACCACTACAAATACTACTATACCACTATCAATACTACCACCACTACTACTACAACCACTAGTACTACTACTACCATCACTACATCTACAACCACTAGTACTACTACTACTACCACCATCACTACATCTACAACCACTAGTACTACTACTACTACTACTACTACTACTACCATCACTACAACTGCTACTACTACCACCAACACTATCACTACTACTACCACCACCACCTCTGCCAGCACCACTACTAGTACTACTAATACTACTACAACTATTACTACTACTACCACCACCACTACTAATACTACCACCACCACCACCACTAATACTACTACCACCACCACCACCACTAATACTACTACTACCACCACCACCCCTAATACTACTACTACCACCACCACTAATACTACTACTACCACCACCACTAATACTACTACCACCACCACCACCACGAATACTACTACCACCACCACCACGAATACTACTACTACCACCACCACTACTAATACTACCACCACCACCACTAATACTACTACCACCACCACCACCACTAATACTACTACTACCACCACCACCACTAATACTACTACTACCACCACCAGTAATACTACTACTACCACCACCACGAATACTACTAGCACCACCATCACGAATACTACTACTACCACCACCACGAATACTACTACTACCACCACCACCACGAATACTACTACTACCACCACCACGAATACTACTACTACCACCACCACGAATACTACTACTACCACCACCATGAATACTACTACCACCACCACGAATACTACTACTACCACCACCACGAATACTACCACCACCACTAATACTACCACCACTAATACTACTACTACCACCACCACCACGAATACTACTACCACCACCACCACTAATACTACTACTACCACCACCACCACGAATACTACTACCACCACCACCACTAATACTACTACTACCACCACCACTAATACTACTACCACCACCACCACGAATACTACTACCACCACCACCACGAATACTACCACCACTAATACTACTACTACCACCACCACTAATACTACTACCACCACCACCACTAATACTACTACTACCACCACCACTAATACTACTACCACCACCACCACGAATACTACTACTACCACCACCACGAATACTACTACTACCACCACTAATACTACTACTACCACCACGAATACTACTACTACAACTACTACCACCACCACCACCACCATTGCCAGCAACACTACTACTACTACTACTACTACCACCACTACAAATACTACTATACCACTATCAATACTACCACCACTACTACTACAACCACTAGTACTACTACTACCATCACTACATCTACAACCACTAGTACTACTACTACTACCACCATCACTACATCTACAACCACTAGTACTACTACTACTACTACTACCATCACTACAACTGCTACTACTACCACCAACACTATCACTACTACTACCACCACCACCTCTGCCAGCACCACTACTAGTACTACTAATACTACTACAACTATTACTACTACCACTACTATCACCACTACAAATACTACTACAACCACTATCAGTACTACCACTATTACTACAACCACTAGTACTACTACTACTACTACTACTACTACTACCACCACCACTACATCCACCGTCACTACTTCTAATACTACCATTCACCACCACTACTAATACTACTACTACTATTAATACTGTTACTACTACTACTACAACCACTAGTACAACTCCTACTACTACCATCACTAAAACTATATATGATCATTTTATTCTGATCCAGGCAGAAAAATAAAAACATGTTTTTGGAAGACACAATTATAGCAAATAGTTATTTCACAGAACATCAATTTAAATAATTACAATAAATATGTATGTAACATTTGATTTAATAAGTCCAGCATAAAATAATTCAAACAATGTTCAATTGAATATTCTGAACAAGGCCGTGCTTTAATTATTAAGAATGTACATATATTACTAAACTGTAGCAAATCACTTCACAACACACCAAATAAAGAAATAAAAATAGATGCATACATGATACAAAATACCTGCATTAGTTACTTTAATTAACAATTTAGTCCTCAGCAGCATAAATGGAGGCACACAAAAAGCTAATTGTTGAATTTCCGAACCAGGCAACTCATAGTTTTGGGAAGTGGATGTCTGAGCAAATTAAGGCCTTGAAACAAACATCAACTCCCTCGAGGAGAGTCTGCTCTTCTAGCGCTTCCCCATTCACCGCCACGAAAACTCGCCATCAACTCCAAGTTCCAAGACAAATGGGAAGGGATTCTCCTCCCTCTAATTTAGCAGGTACAGCACCATATTGGTTCCAGACTGAATTAAAGTGTGTGTACTCCTTACCAAATAATTGTTACAGTAGTGTAGTGCCCTTGAGGTGTAAACACTATTCCATTCTCAATGCATCCTGGACAGTAGCTAAAGTACAGCTCTCAGCTCCTAAACGACTGCTGCACTAACAAGAGTTTTAAACGTTCCTGGTTCTGTGTGGCTTTAAAGGAATAGTTCACCAAAATGATCTAATGCTTTCTTACTTTTCTCATCCTTATGCTGTCTCAAAATTGCAACTGATTGCTTGCATTTTGCAACATTTTTTTCATCCGGTGCGACAAAAAGTTTGTTATAGTTCACACACAAACAATCATTTCTTTGTGTTTTCCAGAGGAATGAAAGTTATGTGCGTTTGAGATGACAAAGCGGAGTAAAACTATTCCTTAAAAAAGAAACATCCAAGCCTCCTTGGATTTGGTCACATCTCTCAAGATCAGCGAGAACAGTGCTGTGACCATGGCCCACTTCAACGTTGTGATCAAAGACACCTTCAGAATGAAATTGTAACGCAACATGTCTAACGGCCATCGCCTTACAGATATTCCTGATGACATTTAAATTTACATTTATGCATTTGGCAGATGCTTTTATCCAAAGTGACTTACAGTGCACTTATTACAGGGACAATCCCCCCGGAGCAACCTGGAGTTAAGTGTCTTACTCAAGGACAAAATGGTGGTGACTGTGAGGATCAAACCAGCAACCTTCTGATTAGCAGCCCTGTGCTCTAGCCACTATGCCACCACCACCTCTCCATCACCACCTGATGATGCGGGTGATGTGGTTTATGCGTTTAAAGAAGCCATGTTTCGGGGCATGGGTAGCTCAGTGGTAAAGATGCTGGCTACTGCCTCTGGAGTCGCTAGTTCAAATCCCAGGGTGTGCTGAGGGACTTCAGCCGGGTCTCCTTGGCAACCAAATTGGCCCAGTTGCTAGGGAGGGTAGAGTCACACGTGGTGACCACCTCATGATTGCTGTAAGGTGGGTCGCTCTCGGTGATGCGTGTGGTGAGTTGGGTATGGTTGCCACCGTGGCGTGAAGCCTCCACACGCGCTGTGCCTCAGCTCAGCTTCAGCTGGGATCTGTCCTCTGCCACCCGGACTGAGGCCAATCATTGCACCATTAGTGTGTACATTGGGAATTGGACATTACAAAAATTGGGGGTAATTTTTTTTAAAAAGAAACCATGCTTCGCTTCAAATCGCACAGTCCAGAACTGCACCAATGGCCCAAGCTGTCTTAAGGCTCTTGGATAATGCAACATGAAGTGGTGTTTAGGTTTCAGATGTTGATGTGGGTACAACTCAAGAAAGAGAGTATAGTGCTCCTCTATTAGCTGTGGGCTGCTCTTAAGTGTGTTAAAAATGAGCTGGCTTGTTTTTAACATGGTTACCTGCACATTTTTCAACAAGGCACTCAAGAATCCAGTTGGGGAGTTTTTGTTTCACAAAAATGTCCTTTGCTGTACAAAAACACAAGGAAACATCTGATTATTAGTATCTTGACTTGGTTGGCAAGCTACTACTAACTAAACCTAGCTAGCACTGTTGTGTGGCTTGCTAGCTAATTGTTGTCTTGTAGTCTATTTCAGCTATCCTCAAAGACATGAGGTTGTAATATGCAACAATTCAACATTGTAAGGGATTATCAATTTTGTTCATTTTAAAAAAACACACATTTGAACAGTAGCTAACATGGGGTCATTCCTATGTTCCTATGGTCATATGCTCCCCAGATTTAGATGGTCAGGGGTCAGGGTTAATATTTCTGAAATATAAGGTGGTCTTACCTAAATATAAGGTAAGCTTAGCAAGACTAGCAAACCTGGAGTCACAAGTTCATATCCAGGGCATGCCGAGTGACTCCAGTCAAGAGTTACATGGGGTAACCAAATTGACCCGGTTGCTAAGGAGGGTAGAGTCACATGGGGTAACCAAATTGGCCCGGTTGCTAAGGAGGGTAGAGTCACATGGGGTAACCAAATTGGCCCGGTTGCTAAGGAGGGTAGAGTCACATGGGGTAACCAAATTGGCCCGGTTGCTAGGGAGGGTAGAGTCACATGGAGTAACTAAATTGGCCCGGTTGCTAGGGAGGGTAGAGTCACATGGGGTAACCAAATTGACCCGGTTGCTAGGGAGGGTAGAGTCACATGGGGTAACCAAATTGTCCCGGTTGCTAGGGAGGGTAGAGTCACATGGGGTAACCAAACTGGCCTGGTTGCTAGGGAGGGTAGAGTTACATGGGGTAACCAAATTGGCCCGGTTGCTAGGGAGGATAGAGTCACATGGGGTAACCAAATTGGCCCGGTTGCTAGGGAGGGTAGAGTCACATGGGGTAACCAAATTGGCCCGGTTGCTAGGGAGGGTAGAGTCACATGGGGTAACCAAACTGGCCCGGTTGCTAGGGAGGGTAGAGTCACATGGGGTAACCAAATTGGCCTGGTTGCTAGGGAGGGTAGAGTCACATGGGGTAACCAAATTGGCCCAGTTGCTAGGGACGGTAGAGTTACATGGGGTAACCTCCTCGTGGTCGCTATAATGTGGTTCTCGCTCTCGCTATGGCTCCATTAATGGTTAATGTGTGTTAACAGAATATTGAAATGGGGAACTTAGGACCCTGGGAACATAGATATGCTCCTGCTAACATCATATAGTCAATGATATAAGCTAGCTAGTTATCTAGCTCTAAGTTACTTACCAAATCATCAGAGTTTAGATTTGTGGCGGCAGTGGCGCAGTGGTAGAGTGGGTCGGCCACCAGTCGCAGGGTTGGTGGTTCGAATCCCGGCCCATACGACTCCACGTGCCGAAGTGTGCTTGGGCAAGACACTGAACCCCAAGTTGCTCCCGATGGCAGGCTAGCGCCTTGCTGGTGTATGAATGTGTGTGTGAAGGTTAAGAAGGTGCTATATAAGTGCAGATCATTTACCATTTTCATCTGGCGGACAATAAAACGAGTGAAAACCGCCATAGATTTATATTGAAGAATGGACTCCAGCCATATCTAGAGAGACTTGAGACTCTATTGACTTGGTTTGGGAAGTATTTTTTCCATTCAAATAGCTGTTGCGCTAAATAAATAATCACCTAGCAACACCCTGGCAACCAACCAGGACGCACACACACAAGTTGTTCTTCATTTTAAACGTACTACTTTTCCTGTTTCCTAGGTCGTCTGTTGCGTCTGAAGATGTTTCGTGAGGATCACGGCTCGTGGATGACGATGTTCTTCAGCACGATTCTCTCCCTGTTCATCTTCTCTCACATATATAACCTTCTGCTGCTCATGAGCGGACGGATGAGGTGAGATCACACACACACACGTTTATCTCTGTGAGATATCATCACGATGTTAAGATGCCTGACGTTTAAGGTTTTGAATGAGGCGTAAATGAGATGAGAGCTGCTCTTTGCTACATTTTCTCGTTAGGAATGGAAATTGTAAGGAATGTGATGATTCTGGATCCTTAATGATTCTAGCGCTTTTATGGAAGAACTCTTTCACCAATTTTATTTATTTATTTATTTATTTATTTGTCAAGTGGTGTAACCATCAAGTAATTCCCTATTTTGTAACGCCCAATTTGGTTACCCCATGTGACCCTACCCTCCCTAGCAACCGGCCCAATTTGGTTACCCCATGTGACTCTACCCTCCCTAGCAACCGGGCCAATTTGGTTACCCCATGTGACCCTACCCTCCCTAGCAACCGGGCCAATTTGGTTACCCCATGTGACCCTACCCTCCCTAGCAACCGGCCCAATTTGTTTACCCCATGTGACTCTACCCTCCCTAGCAACCGGGCCAATTTGGTTACCCCATGTAACCCTACCCTCCCTAGCAACCGGGCCAATTTGGTTACCCCATGTGACTCTACCCTCCCTAGCAACCGGGCCAATTTGGTTACCCCATGTGACCCTACCCTCCCTAGCAACCGGCCCAATTTGTTTACCCCATGTGACCCTACCCTCCCTAGCAACCGGGCCAATTTGTTTACCCCATGTGACTCTACCCTCCCTAGCAACTGGGCCAATTTGGTTACCCCATGTAACCCTACCCTCCCTAGCAACCGGGCCAATTTGGTTACCCCATGTGACCCTACCCTCCCTAGCAACCGGCCCAATTTGTTTACCCCATGTGACTCTACCCTCCCTAGCAACCGGGCCAATTTGTTTACCCCATGTGACTCTACCCTCCCTAGCAACCGGGCCAATTTGGTTACCCCATGTAACCCTACCCTCCCTAGCAACCGGGCCAATTTGGTTACCCATGTAACCCTACCCTCCCTAGCAACCGGGCCAATTTGGTTACCCCATGTAACCCTACCCTCCCTAGCAACCGGGCCAATTTGGTTACCCCATGTAACCCTACCCTCCCTAGCAACCGGGCCAATTTGGTTACCCCATGTGACTCTACCCTCCCTAGCAACCGGGCCAATTTGGTTGCTAAGGAGACCTGACTGGAGTCACTCAGCACACCCTGGATTCAAACTCACGACTCCAGGTGTGATAGTCAGCGTCAACACTCGCTGAGATACCCAGGAATGAATAAGTTAATAATAAAAAATAAATATATATATATATATATAATATTACTTACTTATTTATTTATTTTTGCAATATCATAATTTTTTTTAATCATGAGTATCTAGACATTTTTGGAGGGCTGCTCCATTTGACCTGAACAAAAATGTCAAAATATTTGGATATTTAAAAAAAAATGTTTCACACACAGTCATGATGGTCTTGAGCAGTCCTCTGTTATTTACTTATTTATTTATTTATTTATTTATTTGTCAAGTTGTGTAACCATCAAGTAATATAATATCTGTCTATCTATCTATCTATCTATCTATATATATATATATATTAATCATTAATTACCAAAACAGATTACAACTTTTCATTCAAACATAATTAAGACATAAATTAGACAAACATATTTTTTTAGATAAGCTCTCTCTCTCTCTATATATATATATAGTTTTTACAAATATCGTGAATTTTAATATCAAGAAATTTCCTGATGGTCACTCATTTGACCTGAACAAAAACATCATAAAAATGTCAAAATACTTGATTTATTAAAAAAAATACAAAATACTTTACACAGTCGTGAAGGGTCTAAAGGGGTCCTGTCTGTTTCATTTATTTATTTTTGACCCATGACAACAGAATGTTGGTTTCCCCACCTGACAAATTTGTTTCCAAATATTAATATTAATTAAATACCATGTTAAAAAAATCCTGCTTATTGTTTTTTAAAGAAATAACAATACAAGATAATTCCAAACTACTCATTCCGACTCGACTTGTTTTAAAAAGAATTTCAGATTTTAATGAGACTTGGGTTTATATATATTTATACACACTTCTGGTCAAAAGTTTAGAAACACTTGCCTGAAATGTTTCTCATGATCTTAAAAATCTTTTGATCTGAAGGCGTATGCTTAAATGTTTGAAATGAGTTTTGTAGACAAAAATATAATTGTGCCACAATATGAATTTATTTCATTTTAAAAGACGAAATTTTTTTAAAATAATTTTTTGAAATGAATAATTAAGAAAAGCAAGCCAATAAGTGCCCAGCATAGATGGGACCTCCTTTAATACTGTATTTATTTTTGAATTTTTTTAGTCAGAACATAATTCCCATATTTCCATTTCTATTATTCCATAGTTGTGATGAATTTACTGTTATTCTAAAATGTGAAAAAAATAAAAAAATAATGAGTAAATGACCCTAAACTTTTGTATGTAGTGTACAGTATATATACCATTCACTTTGTGTGTGTGTGTGTGTGTGTGTGTATGAGTGTGCTGATCGTACATGTGCTGGAAGTGAATTTCCACAGTCTCACTAACTGCTGCCTGTCCGTCATAAAGCTGGTGATCCACTGATTGATAGACGTGGGAACTGAGAGTTGGTGTAGTTTAGTCTGGAGTATAGCTGGGATGATGGTGTTGAAAGCTGAACTGAAGTCCACAAAAAGCATCCTTGCGTATGTCACTGGTCTGTCAGATGTTGCAGGATATGATGCGATCCCATGTCGATTGCATCACCCACAGACCTGTTTGCTCTATAAACAAATTGAAGGGGATCTAGAAAGGGCCCAGTGATGTCCTTCAGGTGGGCCAACATCAGTCTTTCAAATGCCTTCATGACCACAGACGTCAGAGCGATGGGTCTGAAGTCATTTAAGTCCTTTGATCTTGGGTTTCTTTGGGACAGGGATGATGGTGGAGTGTTTGAAGCAGCAGGGAACTTCACACTGCTCCAGTGATCTATTGAAGATGTGTGTGAAGATAAGGGGTCAGCTGGTCAGCACATGATATTAGACAAGTGGGTGAAACACCATCTGGGCCCTGTGCTTTCTTTGTCTTTTGTTTCTGGAAGACCCGGCACACATCTTCTTCACAGATCTTTAGTGCAGGTTGAGTAGCTGGAAGGGGGGGGGGGGGGTTGCAGGTGGTGATGGTGTTTGAGTGAAGTGAAGGGTGTGAGATTGGGTCTTTCAAATCTATTGTAAAACACATTCAAGTCGTTAGCCAGTTTTTAGTTCCCTATAGTGTTGGGGGATGGTGTCTTGAACTTAGTAATGTCTTTCAGGCCTCTCCACACTGATGAAGGGTCGTTCGCTGAAAACTTGTTTTTCAGCTTCTCAGAGTAGCTACTTCTGCCAATCTGGTTTCCTAATTCGGTGTGTTCCTGGCCTGATTGTACAAGACTTTATCCCCACTTCAGTAAGCATCCTCTTTTTTCAGACGAGGCTGTTCGAGTTTTCCTGTAAACCACGGTTTGTCATTGTTGTATGTTAAATAAGTCGTAGACTCCATGTCTGTGATGTGATGATCCAGCTGTTGCAGCACTGCATTCACACATAAATGAGGAAAACTTCCGTGGCGAATAAAAAGGCTTACAGTTAATAAAAAGCACTTCCAAATTAGGACAGAACATCTTCTTTAACGTTGTTACATTTCATTGATGAAAAAGCATAGCTAGATGAATATTCGGCAGCGCTGGTCAAAAGTCGTGCTGATGGAGCTTGACCAGCGGGCCGGCTCGCATCCCTCACCTGAGTCTCATAGCGTGTTTAAACAGCACAGCTGCACCTCCGAATAAAATGCCCAGCAAAACGTCAGAATGGTAAAAAAATTGGGAAAATATTGTCTGGTCTTGGTAAAACTGATTGGAAAAAAATATTTTTGCCATTTATTTTAATTTAGATTTGCTATTTAAATGCTGCTGTTTCAACTATAAAATTTTAACTGAATTTACTTAAATTTAGGTCATACAATGACACCGCTCGAATGATGAAGATTATAACTGATTCTAGAGCAATCATTAAATAAACTTATTTATGTGTTAATAATGTATTTCCCCACAGAAAATTCAAATCTGAAGTCTGTATATTTTTAAGATAAATAAACACATCACACACACACACACCTGCGCGCGCGCACACACACACTCACATACGGACACACTCTCACACACACACACACTCGCGCACACACACTCACACACACTCACACACGGACACACTCTCACACACGGACACACTCTCACACACGGCCACACTCTCACACTCACACACACACACACACTGACACACTCTCACACTCTCACACGGACACACTCTCACATGGACACACTCACACACGGACACACTCACACACACACGGACACACACTCACACACACACACGGACACACTCACAAACACACGGACACACTCTCACACACACACACACACACACACTCATGCACACACACTAACACTCACGCATACACACGCACGCACGCACACACATATCATACACTCTCACACACACACACACACACACACAGTCATACACACACACACACAGTCATACACACACACACACACACTCATACACACACACACACACACACACACACACATCATACACAGTCATACACACACTCTCTCACACACACACACATCACACACACACACACACACACACTCATACACACACACACACTCACACACACTCATACACACACATACACAGTCATACACACTCTCACACACAATCATACACACACACACTCATACACACACACACACTCTCACACACAATCATACACACGCACACTTAATGACACACTTGTACTTGATATCCTTCATTGTTGTTGTTAATCCCTGATGATTTCCTGTTTATTGCTGTTTAATAATTCAATATAATTTTAGTAGTGTGAATTATGGAGCAGGTTTTGGCTGACTGTCCTCTTTCACAGATGTGTGGCGCTGTTGTACAGCACAACGCACACACACACACACACACACACACAACATGAGATTCTCCTCCTCTTCCCTCAGGAGTCTCTCTGCTCGCTGTCTCTCACTGTTCCTGTCTGTCTGACAGTGTCAAGAGAAATGATTGTTTACACCTGTGAGGAGACTGGAGCTGTGCGTCTCAGAGATGTTACGTGTGTTTGGAATGATGTTAGATTTGATCGTGTCTTTATGTTCTTCCTGTGAGCGGCTCGCGGTCTCATTTACTCTGATGTTGTAACAGGATGATTACTTTAGATATTCACACACACCATCTGCCTTTAGTACATTTGCCATGGTGACCATAGTTACAGTTATCACGTTTGGCTTTTGCATATTTCACCTTAAAGAACATGTTTTCTGCACCATTGCTTTTGTGACATCATTGTCATGACAATTAAACACAATTAAACACATTCCCCTTGACAGTCTCATTACTGTAATGCATCCAGATGTTTCTCTTCGAGTCATTAATCCCGGTGGTGTGTCTCATTACTGTTATACAGTCATACTAATAATGTCCGAATACTTAAAATAGTCGTTTTATTATTTATGTTATACTTTATACATTTTTGCATTATAGTGATATGAATATGGAGGGGGAATTTATTTGGCAGAAAAAAGCAAATTTTTTATTTGTATAAAAAGACATTTGACATGTTCTTGACCGTTTTTATAATATTCTCCCATAAATGTCTGTTCATTTACTGACTACAGAGACTCGTACACACACACACACACACACACACACACACACACACACGCGCGCATCATGGACACACACACACACACAAACACACACTCTCACACATACATACACACACACAAACACTCTCTCACACACAAACTCTCTCACACACACACTCTCTCTCACACACACACACACACACACACTCACACACTCTCTCACACACACACACTCACATTACTGACACACACACACACACACACACACACACACACTCACATTACAGACACACACACACACACACACACACTCTGACTGTGGCCCCTCGATGTGTTTGTGATTGAAACATAGTTAAAACTGATATTTTCTCTCTGTGTGTAATAAAACACTTAGAGGGACTGTTGAGACTCTGCTGGTGGAGTCAGTGAAAACGTTTCGGCTCTGTCAGAAATGACAATAATTCAGCCTTTATGACATCATCATGATTATTATGATGTCGTTACAGCCTTTATGACATTATCATGATTATTATGATGTCGTTACAGCCTTTATGACATCATCATGATTATTATGATGTCGTTACAGCCTTTGTGACATCATCATGATTATTATGATGTCCTTTCAGCCTTTATGACATCATCATGATTATTATGATGTCGTTACAGCCTTTGTGACATCATCATGATTATTATGATGTCCTTTCAGCCTTTATGACATCATCATGATTATTATGATGTCGTTTCAGCCTTTATGACATCATCATGATTATTGTCGTTTCAGCCTTTGTGACATTATTAGGATCTTTATGGCATCATATAAAGCTGTATTCTGTATCTTCAGCCCCAGTGCTCATGATGATGATGATAATTAGTTCTTCATGTGTGTTCACTGAGTCGGATCATAGCAAGATCCGGGCGGGGTCTCTGGGGAGAGGGGGCGTTTAGGGGCGGAGTCAGCGTTCAGCCACTTAACTCATCATCACTCAAGGCGTCCATTACATGCATACATCATGTGCTAATTAAGCAGTGTTATTTAATTAAGAGTGCAGCATGCATGGTGATCGCATTGCTCATGGCCAATTAGGAGCCACTGTCACCCCACTGAGCGACTGGGATCCAGCAACACAGCTGCAGAGAGAGAGAGAGAGAGAGAGAGAGAGAGAAATATTAAGAAAAAACAAGGACAGGAACGGGAGGAAGATACAGTGAGGGAGATTAAATTAGGGAATGACTCTCTATTGTCCTATATTTCCTTAGACACTATAAAAGGAGCGAGATATGAAATAACTCCCCCCCCCCCCCCCCGTCTCTCTCTCTCTCCTTCTCCCTCTCTCTCTCTCTCTCCCTCCCTCTCTTTCTCTCTCTGTTTCAAGTTTGCCAATGACATTGCAGCTTATTCTATTTTTCTTTTCAATAGACTAATTGAT
>JAVLUX010000040.1:1720000-1742500 GCA_032164185.1 Moxostoma hubbsi
CTTTAATTTTTACAAAAATGTTTTTTTGATATGGTTTAATCATTTATTTGTTTGTTTTTTATGGTACTTGTTTAAAAATGATGTTAATAAATTGGTACAATGTTTTTTAATGGATAAATGTTTAAATCATTTTAAAAACAAACAAAATATTTTATCAAATATTATCAAAACTGTATATATTTTCATTTAAATATCATATATTACAAAGTTTTGTTTCATAAATTTTACATTTGTGCAAAACTGCTCTTGCTTGAGTTCTGCCGATGACTTCAGTTCAGGAGCCGCTCGGACTGATTCAGTGAGTCATTTAGTGAAGACTGATTCAAATCTGTAACTGTTCATTCAAAGGAGTCATTTGCTAATGAATCTGCACTGGTGGTGTTCTTGCATTCTGCGATGACCGCTGAAAACACGGGTTCACTTTTCATTGTCTTTTTTCTCTTGTTCAGTAACGCCGCTGCAGGAAACTGGTGTGTGGTACAATTGTATTTTTTGTTAGTGAAATCTGAATGTTTCGTGCATGCGGTCAGTGTGTGTTGCGGTTCTGCAGAACTGCATTAACATTACAGCCATCATGAATAAATCGAGACTCAAGCCCTTAATGAGAGAGAGAGAGAGAGAGCAAGTGATAGAATAAGAGAGAGAGAGAGAGCGAGCGAGTGATAGAATAAGAGAGAGAGCGAGTGATAGAATAGGAGAGAGAGAGAGCGAGTGATAGAATAAGAGAGAGAGAGAGAGAGAGAGTGAGAGCGAGTGATAGAATAAGAGAGAGAGAGAGAGAGCGAGTGATAGAATAAGAGAGAGAGAGAGCGAGAGCGAGTGATAGAATAAGAGAGAGAGAGAGAGAGAGAGAGAGAGAGCGAGTGATAGAATGAGAGAGAGAGAGAGAGAGAGCGAGCGAGTGATAGAATAGGGGAGAGAGAGAGCGAGTGATAGAGAGTGAGAGCGAGTGATAGAATAAGAGAGAGAGAGAGATAGAGAGAGAGAGAGTGATAGAATAAGAGAGAGAGAGAGTGATAGAGAGATAGAGAGAAGAGCGAGTGAGTGATAGAATAAGAGAGAGAGAGAGCGAGTGATAGAATAAGAGAGAGAGTGATAGAATGAGAGAGCGAGTGATAGAGAGATAGAGAGAGAGCGAGCGAGTGATAGAATAAGAGAGAGATAGAGAGAGAGCGAGTGATAGAATAAGAGAGAGAGCGAGTGATAGATAGAGAGAGAGAGAGCGAGCGATAGAATAAGAGAGAGAGAGCGAGTGATAGAATAAGAGAGAGAGTGATAGAATGAGAGAGCGAGTGATAGAGAGATAGAGAGCGAGTGATAGAATAAGAGAGAGAGTGATAGAATGAGAGAGCGAGTGATAGAGAGATAGAGAGCGAGCGAGTGATAGAATAAGAGAGAGAGAGAGATAGAGAGAGAGCGAGTGATAGAATAAGAGAGAGAGAGAGCGAGTGATAGATAGAGAGAGAGAGAGAGCGAGCGATAGAATAAGAGAGAGAGAGAGCGAGTGATAGATAGAGAGAGAGAGAGCGAGCGATAGAATAAGAGAGAGAGAGAGCGAGTGATAGAATAAGAGAGAGAGTGATAGAATGAGAGAGCGAGTGATAGAGAGATAGAGAGAGAGCGAGCGAGTGATAGAATAAGAGAGAGAGAGAGATAGAGAGAGAGCGAGTGATAGAATAAGAGAGAGAGAGAGCGAGTGATAGATAGAGAGAGAGAGAGAGAGCAAGCGATAGAATAAGAGAGAGAGAGCGAGTGATAGAGAGAGAGCGAGCGATAGAATAAGAGAGAGAGAGAGCGTGAGCGAGCGAGAGAGGTTTGGCACACACAGTGTTCACTGCATGTTATATTAACGTTAGGCTTCAAACTAAATTAGTTGCTCAGTTACATACAAACAAACCAGAGCGAGTTAATCTGCTCTGATGCATTACTGTTAAAAGGGTTCCCGTATTATCGATTAGGACAATGTCCTTGGTGAATGACTCCCTGTGGGATCTTTACGGCAACTGGCCGTCTTCCAGATCCGTGAGGTGTTTGAAAGTGACTTAATGTGCCAATAAATCTTCGTTTTAATCAAAATGGCTTTATCGGTGTGAGTGGGGGAGGTGATGAGTTGTGCTTGCGCTCTAATGACAGCCATCGTCCAGACATAACGGATGGAATACAGATTGAATCTTGCACATTATGTGGCTGTAACGTCCAGCAGCCGTTTTTGACGCACTGGTATGAATAGATGTCACGTATTTGGCACATCGTCGTAGGGGTCAAGTTGTGCGTTTGGTTAACAAATTTGACATCGTCCCATCGATTGGCCTACAAGTGTGGCGTGCTTCGATACATCAAGGTGGTTCGTCTTATCAGAGGAGGAAGTATGGGCCAATCACACTACTGAGGATGAAAACTCATCAAACGTGTACATTAGCACATATTATTATGATGCATATCCTTAAACATGGTAATGCTGTGGTGCATATCCTTATACATGGTAATACTGTGGTGCATATAATTAAACATGGTACTATTGTGGTGCATATCCTTAAACATGTAATACTGTAGTGCATATCATTAAACATGGTAATATTATGGTGCATATCCTTAAACATGGTAATATGGTGGTGCATATCATTAAACATGGTAATATGGTGGTGCATATCCTTAAACATGGTAATGCTGTGGTGCATATCCTTAAACATGGTAATACTGTGGTGCATATCATTAAACATGGTAATATGGTGGTGCATATCCTTAAACATGGTAATATGGTGGTGCATATCATTAAACATGGTAATATGGTGGTGCATATCCTTAAACATGGTAATACTGTGGTGCATATCATTAAACATGGTAATATTGTGGTGCATATCCTTATGGTGCATATCCTTATACATGGTAATATTATGGTGCATATCATTAAACATGGTAATACTGTGGTGCATATCCTTATACATGGTAATGCTGTGGTGCATATCATTAAACATGGTAATACTGTGGTGCATATCATTAAACATGGTACTATTGTGGTGCATATCCTTAAACATAGTAATACTGTGGCGCATATCCTTAAACATGGTAATACTGTGGTGCATATCCTTAAACATGGTAATACTGTGGCGCATATCCTTAAACATGGTAATACTGTGGCGCATATCCTTAAACATGGTAATACTGTGGCGCATATCCTTAAACATAGTAATACTGTGGTGCATATCCTTAAACATGGTAATACTGTGGCGCATATCCTTAAACATGGTAATACTGTGGCGCATATCCTTAAACATGGTAATACTGTGGCGCATATCCTTAAACATGGTAATACTGTGGCGCATATCCTTAAACATGGTAATACTGTGGTGCATATCCTTAAACATGGTAATACTGTGGTGCATATCCTTAAACATAGTAATACTGTGGCGCATATCCTTAAACATGGTAATACTGTGGCGCATATCCTTAAACATTGTAATATTGTGGTGCATATCCTTAAACATGGTAATACTGTGGTGCATATCCTTAAACATGGTAATACTGTGGTGCATATCCTTAAACATAGTAATACTGTGGTGCATATCCTTAAACATTGTAATATTGTGGTGCATATCCTTAAACATGGTAAAACTGGTGCATGTCCAAAAACATTAAAATACCAGAGTATATTTGATTAAAGCATGTCCTGAAAACATGGTATTTCCATGGGACTTACCCAAACAAACACTGTTTTGCCAACATTGTGCTTGTACAAAAAGCATTGCGATACCATGGTAATTATCCAAATATGCATGGTATTGTGATCGTACTGTACACCCCCCCCCCCCCCCCAAAAAAAAAAAATCAGGTATTGCCATGGTTAGTGTTCAAATAATGGATATGGTGCTCCATAGTAAGGCATGAGATTGTAATGGTTTCCTGCCCAACATGTTTTATTGTACAACTACACGTGAAGGATAAAAGCTCATTAAATGTCATTAACACTGTTAGCATTCAGAACGCTGCAGAAGAACACGGGTGGCAGAAATCTGCTCGTTCTGACGTGTGTGTGTGTGTGTGTGTGTGTGTGTGTGTTCAATAAAATTGGCCTTGTTTTGTGCTTTCCTTCTCTATAATCCACAAACTGACAAACATAAGCCGATTAACTAGTTTTAACCTGTTCAAGGCCTGTAAATGCTTCTGATGGCACAAAAGCTTTTAAAGAAGAATATTTTCGCTTTCTGTCACTACAAATGAACGCTTGCTTCTGTTTATTTGCGATTTAATCCTTTTCTGTAAGCGCTTTTGTTCAGTGAATGTACAGTATCATGAAGGCCTCGGAAGTGTTTGTGTGTGTTTACCTTCATTGTGAATGTACTGTGTTCTTTGCTGTTAGTGAAACACGTTACACTGTGAGCCACGGTGAATTTCACGTTGAATAAAAGCATTTTGTAAAGCTGCAGCTGAAGTGGTGAACTGCTACGCCTCATGATTGCTGCGCTCGCTGGATCTGATCAACTGTGACTGATGGCATCAAACTGACCCGACCGTCTCTCTCTCTCTCTCTTCAGACCGTATATGGTGACGGAGTACATGGGGATCAGAAATGAGAGTTTTATGAAGTTGGCCGCTGTAGGAACATGGATGGGCGATTTCGTGACGGCATGGATGGTAAGAATCCAAGCTGAAGTCATCGTGAAACAGCATTTACAACCCACAACACTTCCATAATGTGACATACTGTATTTCCACAAGAATGTGACCAATTGTGTAAGATTTAAGAATGCTGCATGGAAGAATCATTCACAATAAGACCAGGAGCCTGTACTAAGAATAGTCAAAAGTGCCAATTTTGACTTCAGGTTGATGAAGTCAAACCAGCACGAAATTACAAACCATTTTATGAGAATGTTTGCCCTTGATGAAACTCTGGTGTCAGTTAAATGTTGCTGTAATTATTTGTTGGTAATTGAGTCTCTTGGAAAAGCAGCTTACATCCCCAGAGGCAGTGACGTCCTCTCGGCAGAGAGAATGTGAAATTAGAGGAGATTAACTGAACCAAGAAACTCCTGGAAACTCTCACAGGGGGCGAGATAAGACCGTAGCCAGAGCCAAGTTTAAAACACAAAACTAATAACTGCTTCCTTAATGGGGAAATAAGAAAGTTTTATGCCTAAAGAAATGATTAGAGAAATTCGTAAAACTTTTTACCAATTAAATTGAAGAATTGAACTGAAAATACAGTTGTAATTACACATTGATGTCCTCATTCCTGAAACGGAACAAAATACGGGGTCAATTGTTGATAAATCCACGTGTACCCAATTTATCACATTGATTTGATTGATTTCCGGACGGACAGACATTACTAGCAGCCATATCACCCTGCGGCTCTTGCCAGGTTGCCCGCTAAAGCTAAGCAGGGTTGAGCCTGGCCAGTACCTGGATGGGAGACCTCCTGGGGAAAACTAAGGCTGCTGCTGGAACTGGTATTAGGGAGGCCAGCAGGGGGTGTTCACCCTGTGGTCTGTGTGGGTCTTAATACCCCAGTATAGTGATCTTGACACTATACTGTAAAAAAGCACCATCTTTCGGATGGGACGTTAAACCGAGGTCCTGACTCTCTGTGGTCATTAAAATCCCAGGGCACTTCTCGTAAAGAGTAGGGGTGTAACCCTGGTGTCCTGGCCAAACTTCAACCCATTGGCCCCTATCAATCATGACCTCCTAATAATCCCCATACATGAATTGGCTACATCACTCTACTCTCTCCTTTTCACCAATAGCTGGTGTGTGGTGGGCGTACTGGCGCACTATGGCTGCCGTCACATTATCCAGCTGGATGCTGCACACTGGTGGTGGTTGAGGAGAGTCCCCTATACTATGTTAAGCGCTTTGAGTGCCTAAAATGGGTGGAAGTAAGGATGGATGGATGGACGGATGGGTGAATGAAAAGATGGATTAATGAATGGATGGACAGATGATGGATAGGTAGATTGATTGATGGAACAATTAAGGATGGATGATAGATAGGTAGATGGATGGATGTCTGGATGATGGATAGGTAAAGGGATGTAAGGATGTAAGGAATGAAGGACAGACAGATGGATGGATGGATAGATGGACAGACGGTGGATGGATGGATGAATCAATGGATAGGTAGATGGGTGGATGGATGATACAATACATTAATGGATGGATGACATATGGATGAACGGACAGACAGATGGGTGGAAGGATGGATGGACGCTGGATTGGTAGGTAATGGAACAATAGATGGATGGACGGACGGATGATGAATAGGTAGATGGATGGATAGGTGGAACAATAGATGGACAGACAGACAGACAGATGGATGGACGGACAGATACAGGGACGGATTATGACTTGTAAAGGCCCTGGGGCCAATTATCTCCAAGGGCCCCCCTCCACCCAAAAGGGTAGGGCAGTCATGGGCCCCTGGGTACTGGCCCCATTGGCCCGGTTGGTAATCCGTCTCGCGACGGACGGACGGACGATGGATAGGTAGATGGATGATGGATGGATGGATGGAACAATTGATGGATGGATGAATGAATGAATGGATGATGGATGGATGGATGGGTCGGTGGATGGACAGATGGACGGATGATGGATAGGTAGATGGATGGATGAATCATTGGATAGGTGGATGGATGGATGGAACAATTGATGGATGGATGAATGAATGAATGCATGAATCGATCGATGGATGGAACAATTGATGGATGGATGAATGGATGATGGATGGAACAATGGATGGATGGATGGATGGATGGATGGATGGGTCGATGGATGGACTGATGGACGGGTGGATGGACGGATGGATGGTTGGATGGATGGATGGGTCGATGGATGGACTGATGGACGGGTGGATGGGTCGATTGACGGATGGATGGGTGGATGGGTCGATGGATGGATGGACGGATGGATGGGTGGATGGGTGGATGGGTCGATTGATGGATGGATGGGTGGATGGGTCGATGGATGGATGGATGAATGGACGGGTGGATGGATGGATGGATGGATGGGTCGATGGATGGACTGATGGACGGGTGGACGGGTCGATTGACGGATGGATGGGTGGATGGGTCGATGGATGGATGGACGGGTGGATGGGTGGATGGGTCGATTGATGGATGGATGGGTGGATGGGTCGATGGATGGATGGATGGATGAATGGACGGGTGGATGGACGGATGGATGGATGGATGGATGGATGGACTGATGGACGGGTGGATGGGTCGATTGACGGATGGATGGGTGGATGGGTCGATGGATGGATGGACGGATGGATGGGTGGATGGGTCGATTGATGGATGGATAAATAGTTTCAGCTTTGTTGACTGTAATGAAGAAAGATTTTCTTCAAGTTCACTCAAGGACACTCAGGAAACAAACATCCTCCCTAAAATATTTGACATCAAAGCACTTTCTCACTGACAACACACACATACTCTCACACACTCTCTCTCACACACACATACACTCACACACTCTTTCTCACACACACACACTCTCACACACTCTCAAACACACACACACACACAATCAAAGCACAGATGTAGTTTAAGATCTTCTGGGATCAAGCTGCGTGTGTGTGTTACATTAGTATTCTTGTGTTCAAACTGCACGGCTGAACAACAGAGAAGAGGAGGAGAAGAAAAGAGGAATAAACTGAAGAAGATGAAGGGTAGAGGACTGTTGTGAAAGTACTGATGTAGACATGTCATTAATTCAGTTCACCTCACTCCCTGCTCATTTGGCAGGCTGCGGTGTTTCCGGCGGGACGTGTCAGCAAACGGACAGATTTATTTCGTTTTCCCTCTCCTCCCCAGAGTTTTCTAGACTTTCTTTTTTGAAAGGAACAGATCCGTCAGCAGAGTGACCTGAGAAACTCTCACGGAGAGACCAGAAACTGTACACGAAGGCATCGCGAGTGCACAGTCCCGTTATAAAACCATAATGATCGTTCTTCAGTGTAAACGTGTCTTCAAACAAGCTGCTTTTGTCTTTTGAACTATAACGATGAAAATGCATTCCCACTGCATGCAACTTACGTAATGGGACAATGTTTGAGTTAAAGTGTTCATGTTTCCAAGGTAACAGACATGATGCTGCAGGACACACATTACCCGGACTGGGGCAGGACCGCAAGGCACTTATGGAGGAAGGGCAATAACAGAATCGTGCTCTTCTGGTGAGTCATAATTAAGTTATATAATATTCGATATGGTTACATTTAACCTTCCTATTCTGTTTGGTCATTTTTGACCGAATGTACACGCTCCGGCCACTTTATTAGAAACACCTGTACACCTACAGGACTTATTCATGCATTTATCTAATCAGCCAATCGTGTGGCAGCAGTGCGGTGCATTAAATCATGCAGATACGGGTCAGGAGCTTCAGTTAATGTTCACATCAACCATCAGAATGGGGAAAAAACCCGGTGATCTCAGTGTTTTGGAGCGTGGCATGATTGTTGGTGCCAGACGGGCTGGTTTGACTATTTCAAACCATTTCATTCTCTAGAATTTACTCAGAATGGTGCCACAATCGTTTACTCACCCTCATGTCTTTGACTGGTAATAAATCTGGTCTTTTCCATTCAACAAAAGTGGAGAGTCCTCAAAAACACTGATTTCATTCTCAATTTAATTGTTTTTTTAAAGGTAAAGATTCAGAAACCTTGTTATTAGTGACACCTGTGGCCGTTCGGTGAACTGCAGCCTGTTGCTCGTGCTCGCAAGGGACGTAGCATGGCATCATGCTAACACATGAGCTAGCATAATTAAAATGACACAGTTATGATTGTTTTACGACTGTATATTATATTTGAGTCTCCAGTGCTGGGCTCAAACAAAGTGTGGCTATACGTCTGACTGTACGAGACTGTAGTTTGAAGTAGTAACTTTTCTTTGCGTGATACACTGACTGCATTTATACGATAGACTATGACGGCATTAGTTAGCTAGCTTTATCAATAGCGGTTAGCTAAATTTGGTGGATGATGACAGTAGCTGTTTAGCATTATCTTGAACATTGACTAGCATTGATTTCATGTGTCATTGTAGTTTAGCTAAAATGACACGTATCAGTCTTTATGGACTATATTTCACATGTTTTGCTCGTCCAATAAGAAGAACGCCAATTCAGGGTCGGTTTTGATCCCCAAAACCGAACTAAGGTCCCTCCAGGAATCAAATGCCTTGCCGATGTTCACTCTAGTTTTCGCTCGACCGCGTTCCCGCTTATCCAGACGGGATTCAGTAGATAAATGTTTGTTTGGTTTACTCGGAGTGTTTGTAGGAGTCGGTGTTGTGCTGGAATAATCTCTAAGATAATGTTATCTCGTGTTGCAGTTTGTTGGCGCTGTTGAATAGCGGAAGAGACGCTGTCTGAGACTCTCATGAGCATAAACGCCACATCCTTTGGATTTTCCCGGCAAAAGCGACCCGCTCCCTTCCCATGACAATCAGTCAACAGGCTTTAACAGACAACATAGGAAGTCCGGGAACAGCTCATTTTTTAAGTTGCGTTACAAGCCGTTCACACATTGGCAAAAAAAGGTGAATATTACATGAAAAATGTTACATTCGGCAGCTTTAAGTAACAGTTTTGTTTCTTTTCTTTAGGAACATGAAAAAGGAAATCTTAAATGATCATAAACTGCACACTCCTAACAATATTTGAGCCTATTTTTTAAGATTCACTCATTTCAGTTTCGTAACAAAAATCCGTCAAAAAAAATTATTAATAAATTAATTAATTAATTAATAAAACTACTAATATTTATTTTATTTTGTTGAAGTTTACTCGATTAAATTGGATATAATTTTGTTATGAAATTCAAATGCGTAAATCTTCAGATTTTTGAATTGTTTATTTATTATCTCATGTATAATCAATAAATATTCTAACTGTTTTCTGGAGGATGTCTCATTGCCGCAACACAGAGTATATACAGCAAAACCCTGCACAAACATCTGAGAAATAAATCAAACGTTTATTTAAGCGTTGCATGTCAACATTGAGAATATGCTTTAAAAAATCAAATGTTTAAAAATAAACACTTTATCTCATTACCAAAACACACCAACCAAATTCGTAGCTTGTTTATATATATATATATATATATATATATATATATATATATATATATACAGTAAATATTTCAGTTTTTAAAATAATAAATAAATCATTTGTAAATCGTTTTTATTAACTGTATCTAGTGCTTGATCTAAGGATAAATGATCAGATTTGGCGTATAATGTGTATAAAATGTTGCAGTAATGAGAATACAAAGTGTCAGAAACAGTTACAATGTTGTTCTTTAAAAAGTATCCATGTTTAAAATGATCAACATGACCGAATAAGTCTTGATGTAACGAACATCTTTGTGTTTTGAAAAGTCCATCACAAAACTTTTGATTTATTGTTTATTTTATTACTATATCTTCATGTACGTGATGGAGCTTGTGTGTATCTATTGTGTTGAACCAATAATGACACGAAAGCACCATTAAAGTATCATAAAAGTTGCACATGCAAATTTATTTTGGGGTGAACTGTCTTCTTTTAAGATATACGATGCATCAGAGCTTTTAGAACAAATGTACTGACCTCAGATCAGTTTTTATCTATCATTGGCTGATGAATGCGGTCACACTGATGATCTGAGCTGATGATCTGAGCTGATGATCTGAGCTGATAGCTGATCTGGAGTCTGTATTATTCATTCAGCAGCGCCCAGACTAGACGAGATTCATTTCATACTCTCTCTCTGATTAATGGACTCTCTTGAAGCGTCTCCATCTATCCATCATGACTGGACCCGACTGGTACACGACTTATTAGATGCTTGTTATCGTTTGATACGCGACAGAAGGACTGTTTCAGTCTAAGACGACCTCAGACCGGTCGTGGAGCCTCTATCTCTGATCTGATTGGCTGTGTGCTCGTCAGTCAGGTGAGTATTTGTGATGCTTGGTTTATTAAACATGAGTCTGGTCTTCTTGATGTCTCAGGACGGTGTTGGTCTCTCTGACGTCTGTGGTGGTTCTGGTCATCAGTACTGACTGGATCAGGTGGGATAATCTGAACCGCGGGTTTCTGCCCAGTGACGAGGTTTCCAGAGCGTTCCTCGCGTCCTTCATCCTGGTCTTTGACCTCCTCATCGTCATGCAGGTACGAGCTCAACCACATCAACACTTTTCTACTCTGCATGAAGCCTTTATTAGTATATAGATGATTATAGATGAATAAAGGCTGTATAAGTGTTGTTCCTTGTTCGTTCGTGTTAATGTTGCTAAATAATGTTACAATTACACACACACACACAATCGCCCTCTTTGAGGACACAGACCAACAGTATTGATGACTGGTCTTGCCCTAAATGTCCCTCACACTAATACAATGAGCTAAAAATAAACTTAATCAAGACATTTTCTGAAACGAGTGATAATTGTATCTTGTTTTAAGGGTATATGCCTGTTTACTTAACAATGAAGTGTTTTTTGCCGTGTTTCTTTCACCTTGACCTTTACCCTCTATCCCTGTTTCCATCTTGTCCGCAGCAGTTTAATTGAATCAGTATGTGTGTGTGTAAGTGTGTGTGTGTGTGTGTGTGTGTGTGTATCGTCTCTCGAATGATTCTTGTTTAATGTCATCCTCATCACCGCAAGCAGCAAATCACAGTGAAGTGTGTCATTGCCTCATGAATATGCTAATATCTACTCAACAGTGTCTCACGCTATACACCAGTAATAACCTCAAACACACACTCACTCACACACACTTACACATGCATACAGTTACACACACACATAACACACACACACACACACACTTACACATGCATACAGTTACACACACACATAACACACACACACACTTACACATGCATACAGTTACACACACACATAACACACACACACACACACACACACACACTTACACATTCATACAGTTACACACACACATAACACACACACACACACTTACACATGCATACAGTTACACACACACACACACACACACACACACATAAACACACTCACACTTACACACACGCACACTCACACTTACACATGCATACAGTTACACACACTCACACTTACACACACGCACACTCACACACACACACACATATAAACACACACGCATACAGTTACACACACACACACATAAACTTACACACACGCACACTCACACACACACACACACACAAACACACTTACACACACACGCACACACACACACACACTTACACATGCATACATTTACACACACACACACACACACACACATAAACACACTCACACTACACACACGCACACTCACACTTACACATGCATACAGTTACACACACTCACACTTACACACACGCACACACACACACACACATATAAACACACACGCATACAGTTACACACACACACATAAACTTACACACACGCACACTCACACACACACACACACACACACACACACACACATAAACACACTTACACACACACGCACACTCACACTTACACATGCATACAGTTACACACACACATAACACACACACACACACACTTACACATGCATACAGTTACACACACACACACACACACACATAAACACACTCACACTTACACACACGCACACTCACACTTACACATGCATACAGTTACACACACTCACACTTACACACACGCACACTCACACACACACACATATAAACACACACACGCATACAGTTACACACACACACACATAAACTCACACACACACACACACACATAAACACACTTACACACACACACACACTCACACATGCATAAATACACACACACACATGCATACATTTACACACACTCACACACACACACACACACACACACACTCACACATGCATAAATACACACATACACACACACACATAAACACACTCACACTTACACATGCATACATTTACACACACACACACATATGCATGCATAAATTTACACACACTCACACACACATGCATACATTTACACACACTCACACATGCACACACACACATACACACTCACACACTCACACGTGCACACACACACATACACACATGCATACATTTACACACACTCACACATGCACACACACACACACATGCATACATTTACACACACTCACACACACATGCATACATTTACACACACTCACACATGCACACACTCACACATGCACACACTCACACACACACAAACACACTTACACACACACACACATACACACAAACACACTCACACATGCACACACACACATGCACATACACACACACACACATACACACAAACACACTCACACATGCACACACTCACACATGCACACACTCACACACACACATACACACAAACACACTTACACACAAACACACTCACACATGCACACACTCACACATGCACACACTCACACACACACATACACACAAACACACTTACACACACACTTACACACACATACACACAAACACACTCACACATGCACACACTCACACACACACATACACACAAACACACTTACACACACACACACACACTCACACACATGAACAAAAGTTCCTCAACCTCATTAAGCATTACAGGAGTAGACTCAGAGCTGGCATCTGGGCAAAGGGAGGTTGCACACAGTATTTAATAAAAGGGTGCCAATAATTGTGCCACACATATATTTGACCAAAATATTATTTTTACATCTTTTTATGCATTTTATGCAGATAAAGTCGCTCTTTTTTTTTGTATGTAATATACTGTATATGTGTACAATAATAGAGAGTTTGATTTGATTGATTTGTCCACAGATGTGTTTACCTTGATTGTATTCAACCGTCACATCTCATTGCTTTTATGTTTTAGGATTCAGCATCAATCAACCAATCAGAGGTTTTCTTTAAATCATCGACGTCTGTCTGTTTTTGATTACAGTGTCTCAATCACTTCCCGGAGTGAAAGTGTTGATATTGGTTGACTGATTGCAGGAGTGTGTGTCTTTATCAGTGTATCCGCTCGTCATCTTCATCACTCAAATATTTCACCATGTCCATGTTCACCACGTGTGATGGTTCATCTCTGCTCTGACATTTTATTCAGACCTCGAAACCCGCGAGTCAGCGCCATTTACAAGCTCTTACTTGAAATCCTTCCATTGATTTTCCTCCTCGTAGTTTAGCTTGATGTTGTATTATGAAGGTAAATGAGCTGAAACTATAAGAGAGAATTGAAATGATGTACCTCATCATTAGCTCTTCAAGTCGCATAAATGCAAAGCTTAATTGCAGAGAAACAAACATTTGCTGAATATTGCTTCTTAATTCCGTTTATTTCCGCGTTTGTCTTCGAGCAGAGGTCTGCGGCGTCTCACGTGCTCCTTATATATTCTCCAGGTTTTATTGATTCTTGTCAGACTGTTCTCGGAACAGTCTCGGGAGTATGGAGGGAGCAGACGTCGGTTCATCTGATGCTCGGTGACTCCGGGATCTCTTGCCCGTGTTCCTGAGCTAGACTTCAGAAGCCTCGCAAGTCATTTTTGATCTCTTATAAATGTCAAACAGAAAGTACAAGAGACCGTCACCAAGAGAGATGCTCGAAATCTTTTGAACACAAACACGGTTAAACGTAACACAAAAAGACTTCATGTTTATTTATAACTAGACAAAGTTCATATTCTGGAGAAAATGCCCAAAAGTACCTCACTTGCACAATGCAAGGGTGTTGTTGATGGTTGCCAGGACGTTGCTAAGCAGTTTCTAGAGTGTTTTATGTGGTTGCTTAGCCAAGGATTGTTGTTGCTATGGTGTTGCTAGTATTCTTGTAGCTAAACTGGTCAAATATTGCATTAGTAATGGTTTCCGCCCCGTCTGCCGGCAGGTCATCCCCGTGTAATGGCGATGTACCAAATTATAACACTAATATTTAAAAAGAGAGGGAAGGGCCAAAGCGGAGCGGCATCGGGAGAGAGAGGAGGAAAAAATACATACATTTACTCGCCGGTTCTCCGATATGCCATAGCTTGGTCCTCGGCCACTCCTCCACCCTCTAGTGGACGACAGCCACGCCTCCTCGGGAGGATCGGAGGCAGATCTCCGGCCCCTGATGGACAGAACACCCCGCCACGTTCTGGTGGATGGAAGGCGTCTCCCCCGCCCCTGGCAGCGGTCCTCCCGCTCCATGCGGTCAGCCAGGAGCCCCTACCCGCTCGCGATCGGCGGTCTCAGACACTGCTGCGTTTCAGCATCTGGTAGGGGTCTCCTCCACCCCTGACAGCGGCCCTGACTGCTCCAGGCGGTCGGTTAGGAGCCCCTCCTCCCCTCGCGGTCGGCGGCCATTCCTTTGCTCTCAGGCGGCCGGTCTCCGTCCCCCAGCAGATGGCCGCGTCTGCTCCTTTGGGGTGGATGGTAGTGGCAAGGACTTTACTACGGCACATCTCTCCTCCTTCCTGGGTTTCAGCACCTTTGTAACATGGTAAACCGGGAAAGGAGGAGGCGGGAACCGGCTTGATAATATAAATAATAGTTTAATATGAAACTTAACCAAAAGACAAACAAACAAATGTGTTGGACAGCTGCCCGTAACACACTCTCTGTCGCACTGCCGTCTCCGGTCGGCCTTTATCCCTCTCGGAGGCTTGATTAGCCTGATTATGGGCCAGGTGTGTAGCATCACGACCCGCCCTCCATCCTGCCACACCCAGTTATAACCAGAAACATTATTAATAACGTTAACATGGTTAATAACGTTCTTTTTAAAATGACAGTACTCTGCGATAAGGTGTGGGTGAAATACCAAATGCAGTGTCGCCAGATGTCTCGAGAAACAAGAAACCTGGTCTGGGGGGGTCTGGGTATCTCAGCGAGTATTGACGCTGACTATCACCGCTGGAGTCGTGAGTTCGAATCCAGGGCGTGCTGAATGACTCCAGTCAGGTCTCCTTAGCAACCAAATTGGCCCGGTTGCTAGGGAGGGTAGAGTCACATGGGGTAACCTCCTCGTGGTCGCTATAATGTGGTTCTCGCTCTCGGTGGGGCGTGTGCTGAGTGACTCCAGCCAGGTCTCCTTAGCAACCAAATTGGCCCGGTTGCTAGGGAGGGTAGAGTCACATGGGGTAACCAAATTGGCCCGGTTGCTAGGGTGGGTAGAGTCACATGGGGTAACCAAATTGGCCCGGTTGCTAGGGTGGGTAGAGTCACATGGGGTAACCTCCTCGTCGTCGCTATAATGTGGTTCTCGCTCTCGGCAGAGAGAACCAAAAAAATCAATTTTTTTGTTCTTAGTTACTTAAAGTTAGTTAAATTGTTGTCATATTTGTAGCTAGCTGAATATTAGCATAGACATTTGAAGGGAACTCTATCGCCCCCTTGAGTGCACATTAAGAGCGAGTTACGGAAATGTGCGCCGTGCATCGGCCAGACATTCGTGTATGTGTACTTGCGTAAAGTACGTCTCATCACACTTCCGCTTGCCTCGGTTCACATATAAATGAAATCTCTACTGGAGTTTACTAAATATCTGCAGGGTTTGCTAATGGTGTTTATTTTGTAATTATTTCCCTACATTTGCACTTCAGATATATTTGAGTCTACAGTTAAAGTCTTTGAAGTGGTGACACAGTTCTTTGATGTCGTTTAATGTTTCGCGGTAAGACCTAAAGGGTGTGTGCATGTATTTTTGTTATATAATGTTGCTAATGATACTGTAGCGCTGCTGGTTTTGCTTCAGGACCCAGAGTTCACTGTGGACATTCGCCATGGTAACCAAACCTGCATCCTGTGTTTACTTTAGTCTGGGTTTTATTTTCTTTGATCTGTTCTGGTTTAGTAACCATGTAACTAAGGAACCAGTTCAATATCTAAGGTGTGACCGCAATCGCGTGTATTAAACAATGTTTTTTGGATCCTTCTCGTCGCAGGATTGGGAGTTTCCTCACTTCATGGGCGATCTGGACATGAATCTACCTGGTCTTTCCACCACGCAACTGAAGATCAAACTGCCTGTGTGCAAACGCATCTTCAAAGACGAGTATCACATCCACATCACGGGTAAATCCGCACACTTCACACTTATGTAGCGCGCGACAAGACATACACTACAAATGCAGTTATGCTAATGAGCGGTAGCGCTCTGAGCTGCCGTGTGGGACACGGTGGCTGAATTAATTCCTTCCCCTACGGGACGTGCTGTCAGTATATTCACTCGTTAGATACATCTCTTTATAATTATGTGTGTGAAGGCAGCGTTTGTAATGCATACTAATTAGTATTTGCTCTGTGAAACTTGCATTTATAAAACGGAGTCACTGTATGTGACAGACTGGAGTTAAAGACGCCTAGCTAACAGCTTTGGGCTTTTGTTTTCCATTTCATTGCGTTCCGCTCACTGTAGTGTGCACACTTGATAGCCGTTGTGGGAATAGATGATCGTTCCCTAAAGGGGCGGGAAATGGCCTTCCTGCTCAATGGTTCGTGAAAGTCTTTAACCGTATTGTTCTGTGCAGTAGCACGATGAAATAACGTCAGCATTAGAGATTATCCTGAGAGGGAGTTTCTTCTGCTAGCGGCTCTTTAATGTTCCAGCGCTTCATTTTTATTCAAACTATTCGTTTCAACTTTAATTCTGTTACATTAAAACTGATACATGCAGATTGATACATATCTTCTTCCCTTCTTTCTTTCTTCACTTCTTTCTTTCTTTCTTTCTTTCTTTCTTTCTTTCTTTCTTCACTTCTTTCTTTCTTTCCTTTTTCCTTCTTTCTTTCTTTCCTTCCTTCCCTTCTTTCTTTCTTCCCTTCTTTCTTTCTTTCTTTCTTTCTTCACTTCTTTCTTTCCTTTTTCCTCCTTTCTTTCTTTCCTTCCTTCCCTTCTTTCTTTCTTCACTTCTTTCTTTCTTTCTTTCTTTCTTTCTTTCTTTCCTTCTTTCTTTCTTTTCTTCCTTCCCTTCTTTCTTTCTTTCCTTCTTTCTTTCTTTCTTTCTTCCCTTCTTTCTTTCCTTCTTTCTTTCTTTCTTCACTTCTTTCTTTCTTTCCTTCTTTCTTTCTTTCTTTCTTTCTTCACTTCTTTCCTTCTTCCGTTCCTTCTTTCTTTGTTTCCTTCTTTCTTTCTTTCTTTCTTTCTTTCTTTCTTTCTTTCTTTCTTTCTTTCTTTCCTTCTTTCCTTCTTTCTTTCTTTCTTCACTTCTTTATTTCCTTCCTTCTTTCTTTCCTCCTTTCTTTCTTTCTTTCTTTCTTTCTTCCTTCTTTCTTCTCTCCATTCCTTCCATCCATCTTTCATTCGTTCTTTCGTTCTTTCTTCCTTGTTTTGTTTATTTTTTCCTTCCTTTGTTCATTCAATCCTTCCTTCCTTACTTGCATCCATCCCTTCTTTTCTTCCTTTCTTTCTTTTACTTTTCTGTCTTAATTTCATTCTTTCTTCCTTTAATTATTCTTCCTTCCATTCTTTCTCTCTCTCAGGGAAATGGTTTAATTACGGCATCATCTTTCTGGTTCTCATCTTGGACCTGAACATGTGGAAGAACCAGATCTTCTATAAGCCGTATGAATATGGTCAGTACGTTGGTCCAGGAGAGAAGATCTACACCGTTGAGCATCCCGAGACGCTGCAAGACTTCAACCGAAGCACGCTGACCTGGGCGTGGCGCTCCACCAGCATCGACCCCCTCACCAACCAGACTTATGTCCAGCGAGACATGTTCCTACACAGCCGTTACGTGGGCTCCAGTCTGGACGTCAAATGCCTGGCATTCGTCCCGAGTCTAGCGGCCTTCGTGCTCTGCGGATTCTTCATCTGGCTGTTTGGCCGCTTTCAAGACAGCGAGACGTTCCCCGAGAACCAAGACAAGAGTTACGAGCGCATCAAGCGAAAGTCGCCGTCTGATCTGGGAGTGACGCCAGAGGAGGTGCACATCACCATGAGTGAGGCGCTGAAGAGAAGCGGAACACCGATGTTGCTCTTAGTGGACGCGCATCATTTTGGGTCATCGGACAACTCCATGTCACCGTGTTCAAGCGAGACTCAGGAGACACAACCCAGCATAGCAGTCGACAGTGATGTCCCTGGTGATACTGCTGATGTCAAAAAACTGACCCCATGACTTTAGCCAAAAGTCAAATTGAGTCCAAGAACTAATCGTTGTCGGAAAACTAGCTTTGACAGCACACAAGAGCTATCGTGTTTGTATTTTCTATATTTTTATAAGAAACATTTTAAAGACTTCTTATGGCATGAACGTTTGAACTGAACCTGTTCAATGTTCCTCAAATCGTTCCTCTGTATGGCTCTATGGTGCTGAATGTTTCATTTATTTTGTGTCTTTTGTATGTAGATATTCTGGTGCCTACATGGATGAATACTGTAAGTACACACTGAGCGCATGGCATGATGGTTATGAACATGTTACTCTTAATTATATGTAGGGTTAATGGTTAGCAAAGCGCTTTACACTGTGTTCCATTTACACACACACACACACACACACACACTCACACCAATGGTGGCAGAGCTGCATGCAAGGTGCCAGTCTGCCATTGGGAGCAACTTGGGTTTCAGTGTCTTGCCCAAGGACACTTCAGCATGTGGAGTCATGTGGGCCGGGAATCGAACCGCCAACCCAGCGATTAGCAGCTGACCCGCTGTACCACCTGAGCAACAGCCACCCCCGTAATGTCCATTTTAACCTTAGCTAATGTTGTCAATTATACAGGGGACCATTTAACTTGGTACATAATGATAATATTGGTTCATAATGGTAATATTGGTTCATAATGGTAATATTGGTACATAATGGTAATATTGGTACATTATGTATTGGTTCATAATGGTAATATTGGTACATTATGTATTGGTACATAATGGTAATATTGGTACATTATGTATTGGTACATAATGGTAATATTGGTACATTATGTATTGGTACATTATGGTAATATTGGTACATAATGGTAATATTGGTACATTATGTATTGGTACATAATGGTAATATTGGTACATAATGGTAATATTGGTACAATATGTATTGGTACATAATGGTAATATTGGTACATTATGTATTGGTACATAATGGTAATATTGGTACATAATGGTAATATTGGTACATTATGTATTGGTACATTATGGTAATATTGGTACATTATGTATTGGTACATAATGGTAATATTGGTACATTATGTATTGGTACATAATGGTAATATTGGTACATAATGGTAATATTGGTACATTATGTATTGGTACATAATGGTAATATTGGTACATAATGGTAATATTGGTACATTATGTATTGGTACATAATGGTAATATTGGTACATTATGTATTGGTACATAATGGTAATATTGGTACATTATGTATTGGTACATAATGGTAATATTGGTACATAATGGTAATATTGGTACATTATGTATTGGTACATAATGGTAATATTGGTACATTATGTATTGGTACATAATGGTAATATTGGTACATTATGTATTGGTACATAATGGTAATATTGGTACATAATGGTAATATTGGTACATTATGTATTGGTACATAATGGTAATATTGGTACATTATGTATTGGTACATAATGGTAATATTGGTACATTATGTATTGGTACATAATGGTAATATTGGTACATTATGTATTGGTACATTATGGTAATATTGGTACATTATGTATTGGTACATAATGGTAATATTGGTACATTATGTATTGGTACATAATGGTAATATTGGTACATAATGGTAATATTGGTACATTATGTATTGGTACATAATGGTAATATTGGTACATAATGGTAATATTGGTACATTATGTATTGGTTCATAATGGTAATATTGGTACATAATGGTAATATTGGTACATAATGGTAATATTGGTACATTATGTATTGGTTCATAATGGTAATATTGGTACATAATGGTAATATTGGTTCATAATGGTAGTATTGGTACCATTGGTACATAATGGTAATATTGGAACAAAATGGTAATATTGGTACATAATGGTAATATTGGAACAAAATGGTAATATTGGTACATAATGGAAATATTGGTTCATAATGGTAATATTGGTACATAATGGTAATATTGGTTCATAATGGTAATATTGGTACCATTGGTACATAATGTTAATATTGGAACAAAATGGTAATATTGGTACATAATGGTAATATTGGTACATAATGGTAATATTGGTATATAATGGTAATATTGGTTCATAATGGTAAAATTGGTACCATTGGTACATAATGTTAATATTGGAACAAAATAGTAATATTGGTACATAATGTTAATATTGGAGCAAAATGGTAATATTAGTACATAATGGTAATATTGGTTCATAATGGTAATATTGGTACCATTGGTTCATAATGGTAATATTGGTACATAATGGTAATATTGGTTCATAATGGTAATATTGGTACATAATGGTATTATTGGTACATTATGTATTGGTTCATAATGGTAATATTGGTTCATAATGGTAATATTGGTACCATTGGTACATAATGGTAATATTGGAACAAAATGGTAATATTGGTACATAATTGTAATATTGGTTCATAATGGTAATATTGGTACATAATGGTATTATTGGTACTTTATGTATTGGTTCATAATGGTAATATTGGTACATTATGTATTGGTTCATAATGGTAATATTGGTTCATAATGGTAATATTGGTACCATTGGTACATAATGGTAATATTGGAACAAAATGGTAATATTGGTTCATAATGGTAATATTGGTTCATAATGGTAATATTGGTACATTATGTATTGGTTCATAATGGTAATATTGGTACATAATGGTAATATTGGTACATTATGTATTGGTACATTATGGTAATATTGGTACATAATGGTAATATTGGTACATTATGTATTGGTACATAATGGTAATATTGGTACATAATGGTAATATTGGTACATTATGTATTGGTACATAATGATAATATTGGTACATTATGGTAATATTGGTACATAATGGTAATATTGGTACATTATGGTAATATTGGTACATAATGGTAATATTGGTAAATTATGTATTGGTACATTATGGTAATATTGGTACATAATGGTAATATTGGTACATTATGTATTGGTACATTATGGTAATATTGGTACATTATGTATTGGTACATAATGGTAATATTGGTACATAATGCTAATATTAACAAAAAATAAATAAATATAAAATTAAGAACAGCTTTCAAACAATGCAGTTCAATTACAATATATAGACACAATATTCAACACATTCAAAACTGAAGGAAACTTTGAAGTTAAAGGTCGATCTTGAGATTTTAAGAATCAATTAATCGTAAAAAATAAAAAAATAAAAAAATGGATATTTGTACCCAGCCCTGATTATAAGCAATAACTCTGTGCCTTTAATAGAAAACGACTTAATGGGTCGTAGGTTTGAATTATCCTTCCAAGCAAAGGATGTCATATCTGTTCAGATATTTATCAGTTCACAGTATTTAAAGATTTATTATGATTATTTGGACTTATAGCTAC
>JAVLUX010000040.1:1745000-1752500 GCA_032164185.1 Moxostoma hubbsi
TGTGTTTGTGTGTGTGTTAATTAGGGCTGGGCATAATTGCTACAAAAATTATACCTTGATATTTTTCAGCCTATTGATGATATTCAATATATAAACAAACAGCAAGTAGATTAAAAATGCGTATTGCAAGAAGTCGTTTTTTACTAAAGGAAGAATGATATTTAATCCTTTTTATTTATATGAACTTTTATTTATATAACCTAATCTAAAGAAACATTTACCTACATGAACCGAGTTTGCAAAAACACAGTTTGGGGAGAGTGTGGGGTAAGATGACCCACGTCTGTATCTAGCCAACTGTGCATGTTTATAGTCACGTGACCTTGTTTAGCAACAAGCGTCCATCATTTATTCACCTTTAAATAAAAGCAGCTCAATTCAACCGACCTCTTTCTACATTTCCCCTCTTGAATAGGGCAGAACGTGAAAAAATAAACGAATACATTTGTCTGGCTCATCTTACCCCCTAATACTAATACTGAATTATTATTGTGGTACCCAGTCAAGGTTAACGTTAGCTGATGGTTTTATAATGTAGTAATATATGAAAGCTGTATTAACTTCATGAGGGACTTTTATTTTGGCGGATTTTACACGTTCCTGCTGCAGGTCTCAATGAATCCCTGGACAGACGCAGTCACACCTTTTGCCGAAACCCCTCCAGTGCTAATATCACCGTCACTCTCGGTCTCTCTCTTGACGTCATCTTCCTGGCTCCTCCATATTCATCCGTCGTGCTTCAGGGCAAGTCGAGACAGCATCACACTGTCCTTGAGAAACACATTAATGAGCGGGTATCCGGCTAAAGGAGTAAATAAATAACCGAGGACGACATCGTTCAGTTAATCTGATCAAACACATAAGCAGAAGTCATTAGGCCCAGGACATTAAATGGGGGGCGGGGTAACGAGCTGTCACTCAAGTGTCATCAGACCAGTGTAGGTCACCTCATAAGAGAGCCGTATGCAGACAGCACAATCATCTCTCAGTGTGCTGCAGTATCTGCCACGCCGGGTTTCTCTCTGATAGTAAATTGGTCATTTAGGAAGCAGCTGAATCCTGGCCGGTGCATGCTGGGATTCCACTCTCCCGCCGCTGGCAAAATGCCACGTTCAGCGAGTCTACAGAAACACGCTGAGCGCATATGGCACCCGCTCCAAACCTGTTGTTCGTCACTGACACTTGAAAAATTACATTCATAGCAGAACATTTCACGAGTCCTTTAATTGAGCAGAAAGATGCAGAAAAGTGTGTTTGCCCTGGATAAATGGCCACTCTTTAGTAAATGGGGTCCTGGGCTGTCAAGCTCCAAAAAAGACAAAAAAAGGACCAGGGACGTAGAGCAAACGACGGAACGGGCTGAAAGTTAAGTCTTTATGCACTGATCATCTCTGCTAAACCTGTTTTTCGCTTTACTCAAGAATACAATATAGTACTTTCACATGAATGAAATTAACTTATATTTGCACATTAAGGGGCTGTTCAGACTGAACACGTTCTTGCGTTTTGTGCTGGTCCTGCGCGAGAAACTGGCAAGACAGCGAGATTTGATGCAGCCACTCAAAGACATCCATCTAGTTCATGTTTACCAAGAAAAACAATTGAAAAACAACAACTGCATTTGGTTTTATAATTATCAAACAAAATGTTTAAAAGGCGTCCATCGAGCGCATACATATAAAAACAATGGCGCGGATGGATGCCATAGCACATTTGGTGTGAACGGCCCCTGAAAGTTCAGGAAACAATTTGTTAAAAATAGTTGTAAAAACAAGGCAATCCTGCGCAAATACGCAACGGGAAACGGTCAAAGACGTCCGGTGGAACAGCTCCTGAAGGTAAAGTAAAAAAAAAAATTGGGCTTGGGGGCACTCCTCCACCCCTGGCACTCCATGTGGTCGGGGAGTTGCTTCAGGGGAGGACTAGTTTTTGTGGGGACAGCAGGGCACTCCTCCACCCCTGGTAGAGCCTTCATCGAGCCAGGCGGTCGGGGAGTCCGGTCCCCACTCGGCCCGTGGACGGCGAGATACTATGAGCAAAATACTGCGAGATACTATGAACAGAATACCTCAGCAAAACAGCGAGATTACATTAAAAGAATACTATGAACATTAGCGTAGAAAAACAACAACTGCGTTTGGTGTGAACGGCCCCTTAAGGTATATTAAACGATTTTAAAAACATCCAAAAACATGAAAAGAAGCGATGCGACGCAGTGTTCAAAGATATCCGTCTAGTGCATGTTTACATAGAAAAACAACAATTGTTTCAGTCTTAACGGCCCCTTAAGATACAATAAACACATTTTTGAAAATCGTATTAAAAACATCTTAAAAAAAAAAAAAAAAAAAGTGCCAGTCATGCTCCTCCCTGGGCAGAATGGCACCAATGTAAAGGGGTTAAGATGGGCAAGGAGGAGGCGAGGGAAAGGCCAACACGGAGCGACAGAGAGAGAGAGAATCGGGGATTCTCGTCCCTCTTCCCCTCTGGGAGGAGGAGTTTCTAGGGGACGGCAGGGCACTCCTCCGCCCCTGGCAGCGGCTCCATCACGCCAGGCGGTCGGGGAGTCCAGTCCCCACTCCCCCCGTAGACGGCGGCCATTCCCGCATCCGGGTGGTCGGGCTACTGCATCCCCCGGTGGATGGCAGTGTTGAAGACTCTGCGACGGGCATCCTTCCTCTTTGCCGAGTTTAGGCACCAATGTAAAGGGGTTAAGATGGGCAAGGAGGAGGCGTGGTAAAGGCAGAGAGAGAACTCGCTCACCAGTTCTCTGATGCGCCGTCGCGTGGTCCTCGATCACTCCTCCACCCTCTCAGGCGGAAAGCAGCCGCTCCTCCCCAGGCAGACAGGAGTTAGACCTCTGACCCCCAGCGGACGGAACACCCTCCGCGTTCCCAGCGACGCTTGGGGACACTCCTCCGCCCCTGGCAGCGGCCCTACCACTCCAGGTGGTCGGGGAGTCGCTTCGAGTTTGTGTAGGGACAGCAGGGCACTCCTCCGCCCCAGCAGAGGCTTCATCGTGCCAGGCGGCCCGTGGACGACGGCCATTCCCTGCATCCGGGCGGTCGGACTACTCCATCCCATGGCGGATGGCAACGGCACTCCCCTGGGTGGACGGCAGTGTCGAAGACTCTGCAAAGGGCATCCCTCCTCCTTCCCACACAGGACAGCTAACTGTAATTCTCTCTCTCTTGAACTGTCGTCACTGGCCGCCTTTATCCCACTCGTGCCCCATCAGGCTGATTGGGGACCATGCGTGTGACGTCCCCGCCCGGCCCCGCCCTCCTCCGCTCTACACTCATGTAAACAACTTAAATAGGTAAGTTAATAAATGTTCAAGATTTCTTTGTGTACCACAAAATATGTTCCAGTTTTCATAGAAGTTATAATATCTCTGTATAAAGAACCTGAATCTTGTTTCCTGATTGATTGCAACATAAGCGCACCTGCTGAATATTCATGAGCGTGTCCTGTTGCCTTCACTGGAGCATGTGTCAAAAACACTGCTGAATATTTATGACATACACAAAATGTACAGGAAGAGGAATTTGAATTCAGCGGATGGAGTGAGTGATTTTCTGAAATGCTTATTCAGTTCAAGGGTGAGTGAAGTTTACAGGACGTCCAATCCGAAGCGAGACATCCCAGAGTCACAGACGGCGAGGGGAAACGATGCTAAATACAAAAAACACAATGCAACTAACCATATCCCTGTGCATGGTTATGATAGACTTATCAGCTTTTAAAAGAGAGGACAAAACGCTTCCCATATCTTCAAAACCTGTGCATCCATTCGCACTCTTCGTTATTTTGGGACTTGGGATGTCAGCACGGACGGGCCTGTGCCGTTCAATATTTGATGACATTTTTATGAACCCAGTTGATGATCACTGCTGTAGATCACACAGATGATAATCATGAGATGCTTTGAAGCATGGAGATAATGATGTCACAGTTCCCTGAGAAGGTCACTAGAAAGCCATTTAATTAGCACGCTCGCTGATCACCTGATGCGGCAGCATTAGCCGAGCAACACTTTCGGTTGCCGTGTAGCCGCACCGCTGGGAAAATGAAAGGTCAACACATGCATAAATGGAAATGGAGAGATTTTATTCACCATTAGACACGAACAAGCCATATAATAATAATAATAATAATAATAATAATAATAATCATAATAATCATCATTTAAAGTCTAGACAAAAGAGAGAGACGGAAAGCTAATTGTAAAAAGTGCCGTGGAAACACAAAATAGCATCGACTTCGATAACCAGGCAAAAGACAATCAGGTTTACTTACGAGCTACATTTTCTACATCCGTTTCCGTGAATGATAAAAATGAAGGAATGTTTTCTAGAAACATCCAGTGTGGTCATGCCGGCGGTGTTTTCTGTTGTGTTTCAGATCAATCGTTTAAAGAGTTAATCGTCTTTGTGCAGAAACGGCCTCTTGTGGAATTGGATTCGATGAGGTCGCCGGTCGTCTGATGTAATTCACGTTTCGTATTTGGCATTAATTCCGGAAAGGTCGGGGAGGTCGTGGAAGGGTCGGCCGTGCGAGACTGTACAGGTGCCGTTAGTCCCGAGGTAAGCGACTAAAGACACATGGGATCCACTGAGCAACAGATGTGTCCGATCTGGAGAGGAAAGAGAGAAGGAAAATTACATCATTCCGAATAAACATTCCGAGAGGAAATGAAAAGCAAACGGAAGACTGATGGAGTCGTTTCTCAATGATCTTGATAGATCTTAAAATAGAACGAATAAAAACAAACCTGTTGGTGCTGATAGTGTTTGTTAGTGTCTGTCTGTCTATCTATCTGTCTATCTATCTATCTATCTATCTGTCTGTCTGTCTGTCTGTCTGTCTGTCTGTCTGTCTGTCTATCTATCTATCTATCTATCTATCTATCTATCTATCTGTCTGTCTGTCTGTCTATCTGTCTGTCTATCTATCTATCTATCTATCTATCTATCTATCTGTCTGTCTGTCTGTCTATCTGTCTATCTATCTATCTATCTGTCTGTCTGTCTGTCTTATCTGGTCGCTTATTGTCTTTATTTCTTGTGTGTATCTGTTTGCTTGTTTTGTTTGTACATCTATTTGTTTTCTTGTGATTTTAATGTATGTGTTTACAACAATTGTGTACTCTTGTTGTTTGTCTGTTTGTCTTGTTTCTGTGTTTGTATTTGTCTCTCTGTGTTTTGTTTGTTTTTACTTGACACTTTCTGTTTTTGTCTGTATGTGGGTAAAATATTGTTAATATTTTTTTAATTTGATGTTTATTTAGTCTTTTTTCTGTTTGTTTATTTTACTGTTTTAATTTGTGTTTGTATGTGTGTGTGTTTTTGTCTGTGTCGCTGTGTACAGTATTTGTATATATTTGCATTTTGTTTGTCTCATTGTTTGTCTGTTTTAATTTCTCTGTTTTGTCTGTTGTGTATTTGGGTATGTTTGTTTTGTTTTTGTTTAACTGTTTTGTTTGTCTGTTTTAATTTCTCTGTTTGTTTGTTTTGTCTGTTGTGTATTTGGGTCTGTTTGTTTTGTTTTTTGTCTGCCTGTTTGTCTGTCTGTCTTTGTGCTTCTATTTGTTCTCTTGTTTGTTGTATATACCAAAATAAGATTTGTCTGTTTTAATTTGTCTGTTTGCTTGTATGTGTTTATTTGTCAGGTTGTGTGTTTGTTTTTTGTTAGTTTGTGTTTACTTGACTGTTTGTCTTTCTGTTTGTGTTTGTATTGTGTTTTTGCATATTTTATTTATTTGTCTCTGCATTTAGTTTGTCTCAATGTTTTAATTTGTCTGTTTGCTTATTTGTGTTTGCTTGTATTTGGGTGATATTTTTGTCTGTACAGTATTTGTATGTCGGTCTGTTTGTTTGTTTGTTTATTTGACTTGTTTCTTTGTCTTTGTGTGTCTGTTTTTACTTGTTTCTTAGTGTGTTTAATTGTTTGTGTTTGTCTGTTTGCTTGTATTATTTGGGTGAAGATTGTCAGTATTTGTATTTCTGTTTGTTTATTTGTATGTCTAAGTGTTTGCTTGTGTGTGTTTGTTTGTTTGTTTGTAAGTTTGTTTGTTTGTTGCAAGTACCTTGCATTGACACAGCGTGTACTGTGTTTGTTTGTCTGTTTGTGTGTTTATATTTGTCTCAGTGTGTTTTGTCTGTTTGTTTGTTTGTTTTTATTTGACCCTGTCTCTTTGTTTGTCTGTTTGCATGTATGTGGTTTAAAGGTTGTATTTGTTTATTTTTGTCTGTATGTTTATTTGACTGTTTGTTTTGTGTGTTTTTGTCTGTCTCATTGTGTATTTGTTTGTTTGCATTTATTTGACTGCATTTTGTTTGTCTGTTTGTTTATTTGTGCTAGTCTGTTTGTACAGTAATTGGTTTGTACAGAAATCTCTTTCTGTGTGTTTCTGTTTGTTTGTTTGGGCGATGGATTGTTTGTATGTCTATGTGTTTGTTTGTTTGTTGTAAACACCTTGCATTGACACAGAGTGCACCCTGTGCCGTGTTTGATCCACGAGGAGCCGCTGAATCGTGTGATCCCGTGTTCGTCCTCGCAGCTCTTGGTGATGTCATTGCGGACAGAGTGAGCCTGGCACGGGTCCGAGATACAGCGTGGGCAACACTCGCCCTCGGGCACCAGCGTGAAGTCACAGTCTGCCGGTGGGCAGGACAACGGCCAGCAGTCCACCTCACCCTGCTGTGAATGAGAGAGAGAGCATCAACGCAAAGGCGAAATATAATTTGGCTTTGGTGAGTAAATAAGGAATAGCAACATGTGCTTAATTTGCAAGAACAACCATCACAGTTTTCCCAATGTGCTGTAATTCCTCGTGGTGGTGTAGTGCCTCGCATCAACCCGTGTGGCGGAGGACGAATCTCAGTTGCCTCCGCGTCTGAGACCATCAATCCGCGCATCTTATCACGTGACTTGTTGAGTGTGTTACCATGGAGACGTAGCGCGTGTGGAGGCTTCACGCTATTCTCCACGACATCCACACACAACTCACCACACGCCCCACCGAGAGCGAGAACCACATTATAGTGACCACGAGGAGGTTACCCCATGTGACTCTACCCTCCCTAGCAACCGGGCCAATTTGGTTACCCCATGTGACTCTACCCTCCCTAGCAACCGGGCCAATTTGGTTACCCCATGTGACTCTACCCTCCCTAGCAACCGGGCCAATTTGGTTACCCCATGTGACTCTACCCTCCCTAGCAACCGGGCCAATTTGGTTACCCCATGTGACTCTACCCTCCCTAGCAACCGGGCCAATTTGGTTACCCCATGTGACTCTACCCTCCCTAGCAACCAGGACAATTTGGTTACCCCATGTGACTCTACCCTCCCTAGCAACCGGGCCAATTTGGTTACCCCATGTGACTCTACCCTCCCTAGCAACCAGGACAATTTGGTTACCCCATGTGACTCTACCCTCCCTAGCAACCGGGCCAATTTGGTTACCCCATGTGACCCTACCCTCCCTAGCAACCG
>JAVLUX010000040.1:1762500-1807500 GCA_032164185.1 Moxostoma hubbsi
TGGGACGGTTGCTAGGGAGGGTAGAGTCACATGGGGTAACCAAATTGGGACGGTTGCTAGGGAGGGTAGAGTCATATGGGGTAACCAAATTGGCCCGGTTGCTAGGGAGGGTAGAGTCACATGGGGTAACCAAATTGTCCCGGTTGCTAGGGAGGGTAGAGTCACATGGGGTAACCAAATTGTCCCGGTTGCTAGGGAGGGTAGAGTCACATGGGGTAACCAAATTATCCCGGTTGCTAGGGAGGGTAGAGTCACATGGGGTAACCAAATTATCCCGGTTGCTAGGGAGGGTAGAGTCACATGGGGTAACTAGTGTTAATTTTGTCACCTATTTTTAATTTAGTCTTAGTCTTGTGCGAAATGTCCTTGTTAGTTTTAGTCATATTTAGTCATTCACATATCTTTTTTTGTTAGTCTAGTTTTAGTCAAAAGAAAACTCAATATATCTTAGTCAAGTTTCAAAACATTTTAGTCTTTTTTTAAATAAATTATTTCTGAGATTAATTCTGAGATAACCATTTCAGTCCAATAATGTTTCACACATCTCAAATATTGGTTAAATGTCATAATTACCTGACAAAATACACTTGTTGAATGATTTGTTGAATTCACTTTGTTAAACGTGTCTGGTTTTCTGATTTAAGAGACACATTCACAAATGATGAACTTGTTCTGAAGAGTATTTTATTAAGCAAATAAGTTACATAAAATATATATAACCTGCATAATGTATGTGCCACAACACCATAGCTAACTGGTTCATTTACAGCATAGATGCCTAAAATCAGCATTAGCTTATGAGACGTATATTTAAGTTAACTTCCCTGAATGTGTGGGTGTTTAGCCTTTAGATGTCGCTTAAGGTTGGTGGTGTTTTTCCCGGTATTGTTTATCCGCAGTGCTTCCTGTCAGTTATAATGACACATTCTGACTTTTTGTCAATATCATTGTACCTAAAATGCGACCAAATATCGAGCCTCTTCCTTCTACCGCATGTCGTCGGCGCTCGTCGCGTGTTCGCCACTGTCTATGATTGTTGTGTTCTTGCTCCATGTAGTTTCGTGTTGCAGCCACAGGAGTATGAGACCTGTAACCGTTACTAGAGCAACATCTCATGGTGAAAAAGTAGAGACGATTTTATACGAAAATGAAGAGAGATTTTATCTTAGTTTTTATTTTATACAAAACATTTTAGTCTCGTCTTTTTTCGTCAACAATAATGCATGTTAATTTAGTCTTAGTCAGCGTTTTTGGACATTGGTGCGGTCTCGTCATCGTCTCGTCTTAGTCATGGAAAAAAAGGTCGTTGACGAACATATTTAGTCTCGTCTCGTCTGACGAAATTAACACTGGGGGTAACCAAATTGTCCCGGTTGCTAGGGAGGGTAGAGTCACATGGGGTAACCAAATTGTCCCGGTTGCTAGGGAGGGTAGAGTCACATGGGGTAACCAAATTGTCCCGGTTGCTAGGGAGGGTAGAGTCACATGGGGTAACCAAATTGTCCCGGTTGCTAGGGAGGGTAGAGTCACATGGGGTAACCAAATTGGCCCGGTTGCTAGGGAGGGAAGAGTCACATGGGGTAACCAAATTGGCCCGGTTGCTAGGGAGGGTAGAGTCACATGGGGTAACCAAATTGTCCCGGTTGCTAGGGAGGGTAGAGTCACATGGGGTAACCTCCTCGTGGTCGCTATAATGTGACTCCAGTCAGGTCTGCTTAGCAACCAGATTGGCCCGGTTGCTAGGGAGGGTAGAGTTACATGGGGTAACCAAATTGTCCCGGTTGCTATGGAGGGTAGAGTCACATGGGGTAACCAAATTGGGCCAGTTGCTAGGGAGGGTAGAGTCACATGGGGAAACCAAATTGGCCCGGTTGCTAGGGAGGGTAGTCACATGGGGTAACCAAATTGGCCCGGTTGCTAGGGAGAGTAGAGTCACATGGGGTAACCAAATTGTCCCGGTTGCTAGGGAGGGTAGAGTCACATGGGGTAACCAAATTGGCCCGGTTGCTAGGGAGGGTAGAGTCACATGAGGTAACCAAATTGGCCCGGTTGCTAGGGAGGGTAGAGTCACATGGGGTAACCAAATTGTCCCGGTTGCTAGGGAGGGTAGAGTCACATGAGGTAACCAAATTGGCCCGGTTGCTAGGGAGGGTAGAGTCACATGGGGTAACCAAATTGGCCCGGTTGCTAGGGAGGGTAGAGTCACATGGGGTAACCAAATTGGCCCGGTTGCTAGGGAGGGTAGAGTCACATGAGGTAACCAAATTGGCCCGGTTGCTAGGGAGGGTAGAGTCACATGGGGTAACCAAATTGTCCCGGTTGCTAGGGAGGGTAGAGTCACATGGGGTAACCAAATTGGCCCGGTTGCTAGGGAGGGTAGAGTCACATGGGGTAACCTCCTCGTGGTGGTGATTAGTGGTTCTCTCAATGGGGCGTGTGGTGAGTTGTGTGTGGATCGTGGAGAGTAGCATGAGTCTCCACATGCTGTGAGTCTCCGCGGTGTCATGCACAACGAGTCACATGATCAGATGTGCGGATTGACGGTCTCAGAAGTGGAGGCGACTGACATATTGCTTTTTCAATTCTCGATGGCGATGGTAGCAGTGCAGGACTTAAAATATCTTTATGAAACATGAGAAGAAATAAAGCATGAATGAGCTGTAAACTGAGCTTGAGCAGCGACAATAAAATCATTGTTCAGGTGAACGCAGAGTAATTCTGCATTATATGCTTGAGAAAGAGTTGGGAGAGAGAGAGAGAGAGAGAGAGAGAGAGAGAGTGTGTGAGAGAGAGAGAGAGAGTAAGAGAGAGAGTAAGAGAGAGAGTGTGAGAGAGAGAGAGAGAGTAAGAGAGAGAGTAAGAGAGAGAGTGTGAGAGAGAAAGAGAGAGAGTGTGAGAGAGAGAGACAGAGAGAGAGAGAGAGATCTTCTCATTATTTTGAGACTCCTGAAAACACACTCCATTATATGATCTCAGAGGAGAAGCACAACACTCTCCAGTCACTCCACACACACTTATAACAGCCCTGTGTGAGATAATCAGCACAACATTTCACCAGTGCGAGTGTGTTTGCAGTCAGGGAATCTCAATCCAAGAGCAGTAGTATTTGTATTATCTAAAAGCTGCCTTTCACCGCCTCTTTATACGACATGATCACAGGGAGTCGACATGTTGCTACCGAACGTTCCAGACATCGACTCTGACGAGCGGCATCTCTCATCAGACATATTAGCATCAATTCAGATGTTTTTATCTTTTTCTATGGCGCTACTGATAGTGTTGCTCGAGCAGCCTCAGACACGCGGGTTGTAAATCAAACATCGTTTAGAAAACTAATCCTGTCCGAATAGGCTTAATTTTTACTCCCCTGAAGTTCAGGTTGAGGGTTGGGGTTAGTAGGTGGAGTTATGTAAAATATGCATTCCTTTTCACTCTATTACATCCTGTACAACTTGCTTTTGGCGCCACCTTGTGGAAACTGGAGCTCACTCGTGCCTATACCTTCAACAGCACTACCAGCTTTGGCCACCGGGGGCTGTTATGTCATATTTCAGTGTACACAGACCGATTTCACCAGAAGAACTTTCGACCTTCTGTCGCCGAATTGTCAGTGAGATCAGTCTGATTTATATTGCCATTATTTGCGACAATCACGCATCACTGTCGTCTACTATATGGTGTATATCATGATATAGGTATTTACTAAATAAGCATGTGATTATGCCTATTTTTGGAAAATCCAGTGAATTAAATACGTTACATACGTTAAAAGCCACTATATCCAATTTTATTTATTTATTTATTTTTCATTTTTACTTGGAATTTGATGCACACAAAGTCAAACTTTTCATAGAAAATGAATCAGTTGAATTGTACTATATTTAAATGCTAGTAAACGGCTTAAACTGCCTTTCGTTACGTCCAACGAACTCCCCTTAAAAACAATGTTCTCGCCTGGACGTGTTTGGAAAACGAACCTCTCTATAATTTGACATTACGGCATGTTTCTTCGTTGCCCTCTAATTTACATAACATAAAATATACATACCGTAATAAAACAATAACAGAGCCATGTGCACATACGGTCTGTACTGTAGTATAACAGCATTTACAGTCAGTCAAACTGTCCGACCATCTTGATTTAAAACCGCTGCAAACAAACAAAGACGCAAACACAACTGTGTCCTCCGAGAAGCGCCATTGACATGTTACGAGCCTCTCGTGAGAAACAAAAGGGCTTAATTAAGTGCCACTAATTAACTCCATAGAAAACACACCTACACACTGTGAATGAAGTAAAACTACCATCACAAACCTCCAGTTTCAGTTCATTTAATTCAGTTGTATTGATTTGCTCTAGATGTAGCGACCGTAACTAGGGGATTTTGGTGGTCGCTATGGTTACCATGGCACATTCTGTAAACATGGACCTGCACAAGCCTTTGATTAATGTTACATAAACATTTTTGTGTCACTGTTGTTCTTTTAGAATGTTTACAAAAAAAAATACCACGGTAACCATCGTTTTGTTTATTTTTAAATACAAGATATCTAGAAATGATATTCTGATTTTCCACCAAGTGAAAACGTCTGATCTCTAATGCCTCCTACACACATCACGACTTTAAAAGATGTCAGATCGTGGTGCTGTTCAGACCACATGCTAGTTGCTGTTCTGTAGCAGGTACATCAAGACTCCTCCCACTGAAACTTCCCACCCGTTTCTTGCTCTCTCATTGGCTGTAGCTCAACGCTGCAGTTGTGTTCAGTCAAAACACATTCCACATTGCACGATTTGGAGTCGCAGACGGGTCCAGATATTTAACATGCTAGATATCTCGCTGACATCGTCGACGCTTCTCTCAAATCGCATCTTTGATAGTTCATACATTGAGATCGACGCTCCCGGGAGCGAGCTCCGATGCGCCTATGATTTCAGGCTTTCGGCGATCTCCACAAAACTTAAGGCTTAAAGTCGTGTAAGCTAACAGCACACGTCTCTTAAAAGTGAAATACTTGGGCTTATGCTATTTTTGGAGCTAACACATCCATGCAATTATCTAATCAGCCAATCGTGTGGTGCATAAAATCATGCAGATACGGGTCAGGAGCTTCAGTTAATGTTCACATCAACCATCAGAATGGGGAAGAAATGTGATCTCGGTGATTTGGAGCGTGGCATGATTGTTGGTGGCATGATTGTTGGTGGCATGATTGTTGGTGCCAGACAGTCTCTAGAGTTTACTCCGAATGGAGCCAAAAACAAAAACTGTCCAGTGAGCGGCAGTTCTTGGGACGGGAACGTCTTGTTGATGAGAGAGGTCAGCAGAGAATGGCCAGACTGGGTTGAGCTGATAAAGTCTACAGTAACTCTGAGATGCGGGCTAGCGCTGTTTTGGCATCACAAGGGGGACCTACACAATATCAGGCAGGTGTCTTTAATGTTATGGCTCATTTGATGTACACACACACTCTGTGTCTTTAGTGGAAGAGTTTTTTGTATGTAAAGCTCAAACGAAGAAGTGCTCTCACATTAATACTTCATGCAACATTACAATCCAATCTTTGAAAATGTGACATCAAAGTGAAAAGAGTAACAAGATGTGAAATTTAAACCGAGATACACTGGCTTCATTTTGCTCTGGGGGACTTAAAACTAAAAAAAAAACATCAAACAATGAGCCAAAACAAACAGGAGCCGCAGCGGGGATGAAATAAAAGTGATCTAGCTCGGTCTGACAGACAAATTACCTTTTAATGAGGCGCAAACACACAAAATCCCACCTGCACACATCGATATACTGAATGATCACTGTAACCAGACAGAGGAACAGAATCAATCCAGTCATGTCAATGTTTCATGTCCATTAATATATGTATTCAGCTCGTAGTCTTGATAATGAGCAGTTAGATGGTCATTTCCGCATTGTAAACACCATCATCAGGTGATGAGGGCCCGTCTGGCCACTCCGCCATAAAGCCCAGATCGGCGGAGTGTTGCGGTGATGGTCGTCCTTCCGCAAGTATCTCCCGTCTCCACACGTGATCTCTCGATCTCACCCAGAGTGCCCATCGATCGCCTCTCTTATCAAGCCCCTTCTCCACCCATATGCTCAGTTTGGCCGAGGCGGTCAGCTCTAGGAAGAGTCCTGGTTGTTCCAAACATCTTCCATTGACAAGTTATGGAGGCCGATGTGCTCTCAGATACCTTTAAAAGCAGCCAAATTCTTTTGCAGCCTTCCCCAGATCCTCGACACAATCCCGTCTCTGAGCTCTGCAGGCCGTTCCTTTCACCTCATGGCTTGGATTTTGCTCTGATATGCATTTTCAGTCTTTCCAAATCATGTCCAATCAATTGAATTTGCCGCAGGTGACTCCAATCAAAGTGTAGAAACATCTGAAAGATCTCAAAGATGATCTGGAAAAATGGGATGCACCCCAGTGTCATAGCACCTATGTCAATGTGACTGTTTCTGTCTGAATGCACACTTGTGTGTGATGATCAGTGATTGCATGTGTGATTTTCATTGTGCATGTGATTGTGAATACCGTATTTAACGTGATGCATAATGCATCTTCACAGCACATGGGGACGTGATGACATCATTGAAGTGAAGCTACACTTAGCATGAATGCTAACGGCTCCACTCGTGCATTCTTTATCCTCCTTTATCTTTATCCTCCAATTTCTTCCAAAAGTTTCACTCAAATAACCATTTTTATCCTCTCTGTGTCTGTCTCTCTCTGCCGGTTTGTCATCTGGTCTTGAGAGGATTCGTACAAACCAGAGAATGACATGAGAGCAATAGAGTGAAAGCATTTCCATGTTCAGTTCTGTCCCAGATACACACACACACACACACACACACACATCATGTATTTTCTCATCTGGCTCTCTTTGAGCGCTAAGAATCTTCAGAGATTTGAGACTTGTTTATTCACTCTCGGCTTCTGAAGTCACCGAAGTGTCAGTGTAATCTGAGAAAACTACTGTACAGGAATCTCACAAAAGCTCATGTTTGTGAACTTGTATTGATTGTAATATGCATTGAATGATAATAAAAGATAACAAGGTACATCTTGCTAAACTCCACAGAGTTCAATAAAGGACGACCTCAGAAAAAGTGGATTACGACATCAACTGATGAGTGATATTTGGAAAAAGTCACTCTGTTCACACGCATTTTAATCTGCCACACGTTTGAAAACCCTTTGATTTGTCTACGTTTACTCCTCTCATCCAGATTGGAGCAGCATTTTCCTCTACCGCAAACAGAGTACTTATACAACACTGTCCATTACCGCATACTTTGGAAAATCACGATTGAAATGAAGTTTTGGGCCCTCTTTTCAGTTGTGAAGATGCACTAGACGGGCATCTTTGACCGTAGTGTTGCACGTCACCTTTTTTCAGCGCCTTGCACGAAACTCTGTTGTTAAAAAATGATTGAAGCTTTTAAATACACATATAGAGACGCACACGTTGTGTCAATCCTTGTGATTTGAGGAGCTTTTTTTAGCTCAAGAACACGTTTGATCTAAACGGCTCCTAAGGCAGTAGTGCTTATGTGTTTTTATGCTTATTAAAGCCCTATGCAATCTAAATTGGTTTGTTGTGGCGTTTTGATATTTGTAAATCTTCATATTTGATATTGGTTTTAGTTTTGCAGTTATCTCAATGCTGGATGATGGAAACAGAAATTATAGGTACACCGATATATCGGTTTTACAGATTAATCGGTACCAATAACTGCTGATTTTTTTCATCATTTCGTCATTTCAAAATAATTGTCCCAATCAAAGGCTCTCTAGAAAGAGTATGTCACCTAATGCCACCTGCAAACAGGGGTGGACTGGGAAGAGAAATCGTCCCGTGATTTTACATCCCATGAATCTGGCCAAGAAGTTGTTGGGGGGGGTGTCGCTGGCCCCTTCGGCATGTTGCGGCGCCGTTTTGTGGCCCGTTTTGCACACGGCTCATTTCAGGTTACTCCCGGTTCTCCTGATGGCCAGTCCGCCTCTGATCAGCCTCGAAGTACGTCGGCCCACTGGGAAAATTCCCGGTATGCCAGATTACCAATCCAGCCCTGACTGGCAACCGACTAGCAAGTGTCAAATAGTCACGACATTGATGTAAATTAAAGACTAGTGGATATTTAAAAAAAAAAAAAAAAAAAAAAAAGAAGGAATTAGCACTTTGGTTTGTTCCACACAAACTTCCTGTTTCAACAGGAAGTCGATGCTAAAAAAAAAACTTGTCACAACTTTTATTATTTCTAAACAATTTATAGTCTTAAAAGCATCATAGACAAAATCTCGACATGAAAGCTGATCCGAAAAGGTAGGTATCCAAATAAACAGCACTGCACCGTTAGCTTAGCAGCATGCTAACATCAAACTCTGTTTGAATCGATTGTGTGTCAAATCTCTAGTGCGCTTCACGCGACTGCTTATTATATGATGCATCTATGACGTTCCTTTTTAGTTAGGATGCTGTCTTAGAAGCCAGATGCCTACGTAGTCTACAGACTAGGTTTGGGAACAGAGCTAACGTGATTAGCTATATGACTCCTAGTGCTTATGGTCACAGGCTATTGACATGCTAAGCTTGTTTTCTAGTGTTTAGATAGTCTTTGTTTTAGCACAAGTGTTGTTTTATTGTTGGGTGTATTAGCACAGGTGAAATTTAGCATCATGTTCATTTTTAGTTGTTTACGCATGTCTGTGATGTAGCTTCACATGTTTCTTAAAGAGCTCTCGGTGTTGCATTTCAGTGACTAATGCTCATATCTTTGTCATGTCTTCTGCGGCTTTATGATAATAACACTTTGCGTATGACACAAATGAACGCTTGGAACACACACACACAAAAACACAAAATAGCTGCCTACATAGATAGCATTTTAAAACCCCATATTATCACAATGTGTTCCTTTGTCTATGCTAGTGTACTGCTAAAAGTTGTATCTGTAATTATGTAATTATGTATTTAAAATGTACAGTCGTTCTGTTCCCAAAAAACGGACCGAAAATAGACGTCATCTTGCCCTTAGAGGCATTTCCAGGTGTTAATCCAATCGAATGTACGTGTTAACGTCAAAGTCTGTTGACATCAGTTGTCGAGCCTCCGGTGCTCTCGATATTGTTACATTGTTGCCGTAGTTACTTATAAGGTTCCATTTTTGTTAGGATGCTGCCTTAGAAGGTGGCTGCCTATGTAGGTAGCAGACAGCTGATGACGGTGTGTGTGTTGTTTTATATGTTCTCATCTATAATTTGCTGCTTGTCACTCCTCTGGCGTTTGATTCATAACCCGGTTGATTGAAACTTGAGCAGAACAAAAATACCATCAGGCCTCAAGGTGAATCTTACACTTTCATTTGGGAACCTGCATCCAAAAATCAGGATAAATAACAGCTTATTATTCTGCATTTCTCCGGCATTATTAGTTCATGTGACTGCGGTGGGTTCTGGCCGCCCAGCAGGTGCACAAATCAGCCTGTTTTCCAGCTCAGACATCATGTTGTCAAAATTACATTCAGGAATGCCTGTTCAATCCCGACACACATTGGAAACCATCACCGGCCATCAAAACACGTCGTGCAACATTTGGTCATTTGACAAAGTGTGGATTATTGAGAAACAGCTGCAGGATTTTTATTTTTTTTAAGGAATGAATGTTTTACGTGTCTGAAGGCAGATGCTTGGCGATGATTGTTACTGTGGATATCTATTGTGTACTAAATGTACAAGCCGGCGTGACTGAAACAGCAGTTGCTGTAGCAAGTGTGTGAATTCTACAGTGACATTCATGGGGGTGAATTTCCTGGAAATTGTACAGGAAGTGCAGTTTTAGTCTCTTTTTCAAGTAAAGTAAAAACTATTTTATCAACTTTATTTTCTTTTTTTATCTACACTAGTATTCGAGGCAAAATTTGTTTAGGTTTGTTTTTGTGTAACCAAATTTTTCAGAGAATTTTTCAGAGAACTACCTGAAATATTTGTTTTATCTTAGCAAATTTTGTCTTAGCGAATTTTATTTTAACAAATTTTATCTTAGCGAATTTTATCTTAGCGAATTTTATTTTAACAAATTTTATCTTAGCGAATTTTATTTTAACAAATTTTATCTTAGCGAATTTTATTTTAACAAATTTTATCTTAGCGAATTTTATCTTAACGAATTTTATCTTAACTTATTTTATCTTAGTGAATTTCATGTTAGCGAATTTTTACCTCAACTTATTTTATCTTAACTTATTTTATCTTAAATTTTACCTCAACTAATTTTATTTTATATAATGTTACGTGATTTTATTTTCACTAATGTCAGAATTACTGTAATTATGAAATGGCAACTCGTTGGTTCTTCTCGCAGCTATTCACAGCCTCTCATATGTTATTTGTTTCAATGGCAACATTTATAACGCCAAAATGGCTTTGATGTTGATAACAGCAAAATGTTCCTCACTGCATTAACGCACCTCCATATGTACAAATCCTTGCACGAAAATACCAAATCTGCAACTGACATTGCAATATGACTTATGGCTTTTAATAGAATGGCTCAATCCTTATGACTTAAGGCTAATATCATAGCTAGCTAGCATTGAATGTATCCTAAATGCATACAATTAAATAATAATAAACGTGCCCGTTTGATGGGACACTCTGAGCATGATGCTAATCTACAAAAACAAATCATAACCGCTGGACACTTCCAGTGGCTTCATGTCATTCAAATCTGCTGTGCGTTCAGCAGCCGCACGTTATCTGTCTCTATCCTGCACTAAATTATAGCTGCGGAGGGTGGCGATTGTACCCAGGGGTCAATAACAGGCGAACCGAAACGCAGGAGAAGAGTAGGAGAGAGTGTATGTGGGGAACAAGAAACAAAGGCAACTCTATTTCACCGAATTATAAACGCACAGATGGAGAACAGTAATGCGTGCTTTTGCCTTCAGCTGTGGGGGATAGATGCTTTGTTTAGGATACTAACAGGACATGAGGCCTAAAGGAGACAAACGACCATAGACGGGACACGGGATCATATGTTTAAAAACTGAAAAATAAGGAGCAAATAAAGAGAATGAAGACGTCAGTGTGTGCGATTGCTCAACTTGTGATATTGTGATGATGTCACTGATAAATGAGTTTCATTAACGTGTAGCTTTTCTATAAAAACACATTTTAATAAATAAAATAATGACTTTTTTCATTCAAAAATATTCAAACATATTTTTAAATATATATCATGAATATCTTCCTAAAATTATGCAAATGTATCTTTTTTATTTATTTTTTATTTTATAAAAAATCTTTATACAGTCATGATGCTGTAGAGGGGTCCTCCTCACTTTTGGCTGTTTGTTGGACATAAGATTTATATACAGTATATTACATATAATTGTATTATATATTAAATACTAATAATACACCTATATTTATTTTTTATTGTGTATATATATATATATATATATATAATATATAATTTATGTTATTTATAAAATTTTATTATCTATTAAATACTAATAATAGACCTATATTTATTTTTTATTTTTTATATTTTTTATTATATATATATATATATATATATATATATATATATATATATATATATATAATTTATTATTTATAAAATTGTATTATATATTTAATACTAATAATATACCTAAAAAAATTATAATTTAAATTAAAAAAAAATATTTAAACATTTTTATATGTACAAATAAAATATTTCTATATATATCATGAATTTCTGTGCCATTTCCTAAAATTATGCAAATATCTCTTAAAATAAAAAAATAAAAAACTTTCACGATGCTGTAGAGGGTCCTCACTTTTGGCTATTTGCTGGACATAAGATTTATTATATATAATTATACATACCGTATATTACATATACATTTTATTATATATTAAATACTAGTAATATACCTAAAAAAAACAACATTTAAATAAAAATAAAAAAAAATCAGTGTATAAAATATTTAATTTCGCTCATTCCCCCCAGCACTACTTCCACAAGATCTTCCATCAAACAATCACAACCCTGAATCAAGATCTCTTCCACAAAACTGCAGTTTACACACACACACACTGTTCCAAAGTGTCATTCAACAGGTGTGAGGAGCAGAGAGAGGCGTTCAGAAGCGTTTCAGATCATACAGAGGCCAACTCATGGTGTGGAGAGAATCTTAGGGGGCATTTATACTGGCACAGACTGATTATCTCTCTGCTCATGAAACACCAAGACGCCAATGCGTTTGTTTGTTCAGGCCACACACGGAAACTCTAAAACTTAAGGAAACTTAAGTTTAGGAACAATCTGATCGATCAAGACGTATAGATATAAGAGTAAACTGTCTCTTACCTGTCTCGCAATTTTGTCCAGTGAAGCCCTGCGGGCACACGCAGATGTTTGGAGAAGAGCACGAGCCGCCGTTGAGACAGCGTCCATCACAGAGGGCTAGAGGTCAAACAGAGGTCAAACACAGGTTTAAAGTGTGTTCACAGGGTGATGGGGCACATCGCACATGGGTCACTCACTCTCTCACCTATACAGGTGGTACCGTTTCCTGTGAATCCGGGTTTACAGGAGCAGCTGTGACCACCGACTGTGTTAAAACACAACGCGTTCTCATCGCAACTGTTCTTCCCGGACACACACTCGTCTTGCTCTAGAGAGAGAGAGAGAGAGAGAGAGAGAGGGAGAGAGAGACATGAGCTTGATGGTGACAGGTGTCATTTCTGCACCACCAAATGGAATTGCAAAAAAAACATATAAACATTGCCAATTGCATTACAATGTTAAAACTAACCTGACAGCTTCACAGCAATGGAAAATTACTTGCTAATGTGCAAAAAGCAAATGCTTTTGAGTGGTTTCTATGGTGTTAGGGTGTTCTTGATGGTTGCTAAGGTGTTTTGAGTGGTTTCTAAGATGGCGTTAGGGTGTTCTTCATGGTTGCTAAGGTGTTTTGAGTGGTTTCTAAGATGGCATTAGGGTGTTCTTGATGGTTGCTAAGGTGTTTTGAGTGGTTTCTAAGATGGCATTAGGGTGTTCTTGATGGTTGCTAAGGTGTTTTGAGTGGTTTCTAAGATGGTGTTAGGGTGTTCTTGATGGTTGCTAAGGTGTTTTGAGTGGTTTCTATGGCTTTAGGGTGTTCTTGATGGTTGCTAAGGTGTTTTGAGTGGTTTCTAAGATGGTGTTAGCATGTTCTTGGTGGTTTCTAAGATGGTGTTAGGGTGTTCTTGATGGTTGCTTAGGTGTTGAGTGACTTCTAATAATGGTGTTAGGGTGTTCTTGATGGTTGCTTAGTTGTTTTCAGTGGTTTCTAAGATGGCGTTAGGGTGTTCTTGATGGTTGCTAAGGTGTTTTGAGTGGTTTCTAAGATGGTGTTAGCATGTTCTTGGTGGTTTCTAAGATGGTGTTAGGGTGTTCTTGATGGTTGCTTAGGTGTTGAGTGACTTCTAATAATGGTGTTAGGGTGTTCTTGATGGTTGCTTAGTTGTTTTCAGTGGTTTCTAAGATGGCTTTAGGGTGTTCTTGATGGTTGCTAAGGTGTTTTGAGTGGTTTCTAAGATGGTGTTAGCATGTTCTTGGTGGTTTCTAAGATGGTGTTAGGGTGTTCTTGATGGTTGCTTAGGTGTTGAGTGACTTCTAATAATGGTGTTAGGGTGTTCTTGATGGTTGCTTAGTTGTTTTCAGTGGTTTCTAAGATGGCGTTAGGGTGTTCTTGATGGTTGCTAAGGTGTTTTCAGTGGTTTCTAAGATGGCGTTAGGGTGTTCTTGATGGTTGCTTAGGTGTTTTGAGTGGTTTCTAAGATGGTGTTAGGGTATTCTTGATGGTTGCTAAGGTGTTTTGAGTGGTTTCTAAGATGGTGTTTGGGTGTTCTTGATGGTTGCTAAGGTGTTTTGAGGTGTTTCTAAGATGGCTTTAGGGTGTTCTTGATGGTTGCTAAGGTGTTTTGAGTGGTTTCTAAGATGGTGTTAGCGTGTTCTTGATGGTTGCTAAGGTGTTTTGAGTGGTTTCTAAGATGGTGTTAGGGTGTTCTTGATGGATGCTAAGGTGTTTTGAGTGGTTTCTAAGATGGTGTTAGGGTGTTCTTGATGGTTGCTTAGGTGTTTTGAGTGGTTTCTAAGATGGTGTTAGGGTGTTCTTGATGGTTGCGAAGGTGTTTTGAGTGGTTCCTAAGATGGTGTTAGGGTGTTCTTGATGGTTGCTAAGGTGTTTTGAGTGGTTTCTAAGATGGAGTTAGGGTGTTCTTGATGGTTGCGAAGGTGTTTTGAGTGGTTCCTAAGATGGCGTTAGGGTGTTCTTGATGGTTGCTAAGGTGTTTTGAGTGGTTTCTAAGATGTCGTTAGGGTGTTCTTGATGGTTGCTAAGGTGTTTTGAGTGGTTTCTAAGATGGCGTTAGGGTGTTCTTGATGGTTGCTAAGGTGTTTTGAATGGTTTCTAAGATGGTGTTAGGGTGTTTTTGATGGTTGCTAAGGTGTTGTGAATTGATTCTATGGTGTTGTTAGGGTGTTTTGATGGCTGCTAGGCCACACATTTTAACATGTTTACATCCATTCCACAGATTTCCCCCCAAATCTAACTGGAATATAAGTTTGTGGATCTGCTGATAATGAATGAATCGGCTCTGACCTCCACTGATATATCATCTGACAATATTTAAAGTGTACTTTCTAGACGGCTGATGAAAGCATCAAATCAATTAATCTGTCACAAGCTCTATTCAACCATCTGCTGTCGGACTGAGAGGCTGTTGAACTCTGAGGTCATTTGAGGTTTGTACAGACAAGATGAAACTCTTCAGAAATTAAGAGAGAGGACATTATTATTTCATTAGAGCTGAGATTCTATTGCTTATCAAAATTTCCTCTCCTCTCTTGTACGTGTATGTGTGTTTGGGGCCTGCGGGTGTTTCAATGCACCTAACGATTAGCCCCATAATCTCACGCTCTGTTATTAGTCTTTCCTGCGGTGTGGAAGAAACGTGTTATCTGAGATACCAGAATTGGCTGACTCGACACCAGCACCTTATTCTTCACTGCTACAGGATTAGAATGGACCGATTCAAGGTGTCCTCTGGCGGTGCTGTACCACAGCGAGCTCACCTCTATTCTCCTGTTCAATATCTCGCCGCACACACACACACACACACACAGCCTGGACTGCATTCATTACCTGCAGAGTTTCCATGGATAGAGCCTCCGAGTGTGAATATGGATTTGTTGAGGCACCAGAGAGATTATTCGAAACTAAAACTGTAATTTTAGAATTCACCAGCATTAGCCATGATTGCACTTTTGATTGGACCTGTTTCATTCAAGCCCAAATTTGAATAGAAATGGCACATCTTGTAGTTGGAAGGGAGTCTTTATAACTAAAATATTTTGCATGTTTTGCAAGGTTAAATAATTCGGACACAAAAGACGAAGCGAAAGATGGCTCTATTCAGAACCGTCACTTGAATGTCTGTACCAACACAGCCAATCAGATTTCACAGGGATGGTTCACCCAGAATCATTCAATCGCCCTCATTTCATTCCAAACCCATATGACTTTCTTCTGTAAAACACATATGGAGAAACTTTCCAGAAGATCCCTGCTACGTGCCTTGAACGCGAATATGGACTGAGGCACTTTCGGGTTCTTTTGGCACCCCTGAAAAGAAATGGTTTTCAATGGGTGCTTCCCTCAAATTGAGCTAAAAATGCACAAAAGTGCTGTTTGTGGAGTTGAAACACCCCATTTCCAAAAGATTATTGGAGATTTGGAGCTATAAATTTCCATGAGGATCAGCAGATCAGGACAAACTCAAGGCTGGACATAGATTATGATATTTGACGATCACTGCTATTGTGATCGCGTCTGCTCTATTACAACTTTTAGGAAGGAATCGCACAAACCACAGTTCCTCGCACAGTTTTCCAGCAGTGGTTCTCCATCGCTGCAGAATCTACAGCCCCACGGTGAAAGGAAACATATTTTCCTGAGCTGTGAATATCCATTTGCAGTCTGAATTGAATATTGGCTAAATAAAAAGACCACACACTGCTCAGCCACGACATTAACAACACTGACAGGTGAAGTGAATAACATTGATTATCTCGTTACTGTGGCACCTGTCAAGGGGTGGGATATATTAGGCTGCAAGTGGACAGTCCGTTCTTTAACTTCAGGTGTTGGTAGCAGGATAAATGGGCAAGCGTATGAATCTGAGTGACTTTGACAAGGGCCAAATTGTGATGGCTAGACGACAAGCATCTCCAAAACGGCAGGTCTTGTGGTTTTCCCAGTATTATTATTGACTTAAACAGGTTTCAGTGTTCCCGGTATCTATCATCCATCCATCTAGTTTGATCCTAGTTTGATCCATCCATCCATCCAGTTTGATTCATCCATCTAGTTTCATCCATCCATCCATCCATCCATCATCCATCCATCTAGTTTGATCCATCCATCCAACCATCTAGTTTGATCCATCCATCCATCCATCATCCATCTAGTTTCATCCATCCATCCATCCATCTAGTTTGATCCATCCATCCATCCATCATCCATCTAGTTTCATCCATCCATCTAGTTTGATCCATCCATCTAGTTTGATCTATCCATTCATCCATCTAGTTTCATCCATCCATTTATCCATCCATCCATCTAGATTGATTTATCCATCTAGATTGATCCATCATCCATCCATCCATCCATCCATCTGATCCATCCATCCATCTAGTTTGATCCATCCATCCATCCATCCATCTATCCATCCATCTAGTTTGATCCATCCATCCACCCATCCATCTAGTCTGATCCATCCATCCATCCATCCATCCATCCATCCATCTAGTCTGATCCATCCATCCATCCATCCATCCATCTAGTCTGATCCATCCATCCATCCATCCATCCATCTAGTCTGATCCATCCATCCATCCACCCATCCATCTAGTCTGATCCATCCATCCATCCACCCATCCATCTAGTCTGATCCATCCATCCATCCATCCATCCATCTAGTCTGATCCATCCATCCATCCATCCATCCATCTAGTCTGATCCATCCATCCATCCACCCATCCATCTAGTCTGATCCATCCATCCATCCATCTAGTCTGATCCATCCATCCATCATCCATCTAGTCTGATCCATCCATCCATCCATCTAGTCTGATCCATCCATCTAGTCTGATCCATCTATCCATCCATCTAGTTTGATCCATCCATCCATCCATCTAGTTTGATCCATCCATCCATCCATCTAGTTTGATCCATACATCCATCCATACATCCATCCATCCATCTGATCCATCTATCCATCCATCTAGTTTGATCCATCCACCCATCCATCCATCTAGTTTGATCAATACATCCATCTAGTTTGATCCATCCATCCATCCATCCATCCATCTTGATCTCTTTTAAAATCAAACTCCTGGAACTATACACGTGAGAGCTTCCTGTTAAAATGCAGGACGTGTCACCTCTGACATCAGTAATTGTTGGGAGTCTGATAACTGTTCCGCGGCTGTAATTCTCATTTTGTTTTTATCCGTTACTGCTGTGTGGCCCCCTGCTGGTGCGCTGCGTCTTTAAAACGCCAATCACTTGTGTCTTTCTATTTTCTGCATGACATAACACTGCATGTGTAATGAGCACGTATGTGCGAGCGTACAATGGATTCTGTCGATTCTCTATCCCATAAATAAATGCATGTCATTACCATACAGTCAACGCTCTTGAAATGTAGATGCTGCAGCAGCCGTTCTCTGCACAAATGTTGTACCATGGAACGACACAGGAGTGTCCCTGATGGCTGCCTGTACATAATTGATTGTTTATCTGTTGGCTGCATGAATGACAGCAGCGCATGAGAGCGAGCAGGAGGAGGGGAAGGCTCTGAGGTCCTGTCGCAGCCGATGTGATCTTCACACAGGTGTGGTGACTAGCGGGTGGCGGTGACCTTGAGCTAATCCTCTCATCTGACATCTCTGCATCGCTGTGAAAGACAGCATTATAATACATCTCACACTGTGCGTGTTATAATGCATTCTGCTGCGACGTCTCTGGAATGCACTGAATCTGTCGTTTTCAGTTTGGATGAGTTAAATCCATCTCGGGATAGTGTAAGACACTGTTGCACTGGTTTCCGGCTGGTTTAGGGGTGAATAAGGTTGTTTTTGTTCTCTTACAACTCTTCCAAAAATGCAGCATGCATATTAAACCATGTAACTGCTTGTCATTGCACAGTTCATGCATATGACAGACCTTTCCGTCTGTAAGAAATTATCTGCTAGTTGTTACATTTTACTCATTAAAACCTCCATCTAACTTTCCCCTTAATAACAATTGCACTCGCTTTTTGCGCCCCCTGCTGGACATTTCACTGGGAAACTGCAGTGATTTGTGTAATGATGCATGTCATTTCGTTTGGCAAAAATGTTGCCAATGTTCATGAGGTCAGGCTGGAATTTACAAACCCTTTTTGTTGGCTCAGGTGGTACAGCGGGTCGGCCACTAATCGTAGGGTTGGCAGTTCGATTCCCGACCCACATGCTGAAGTGTCCTTGGGCTAGTGCCTTGCATGGCAGCTTTGCCACCATTGGTGTGTGTGTGTGTGTGTGTGTGTGAATGGGTGAATGGGACACAGTCACATGGGTTGGCCATGTTTAGCTCAGGTGGTAGAGCGTGCCAGCTGCTAATCGCAGGGTTGGCGGTTCGATTCCCGGTTCACATGCTGAAGTGTCTCTTGGGCAAGACACTGAACCCCAAGTTGCTCCCAATGGCAGACTGGTGCCTTGCATGGCAGCTCTGCCACCATTGGTGTGAACAACAAACGACAAATTGACACCGTGCATATTGAACAATCACTCGCTGCACAACAGTGTATTCAGTATAATCTGTGAGTACACAAACGCTTACACTGTATCAATAACATAACTCATGTGTGTTTTGTCAAATTGGGCCCGAGTTAACAGATGAGTTTATAAAACGTCCCGCATCACCAGCTCAGAACCGTTGGCTCAGCCATAAACCAGCGGCCATCTGCACTCGCCAACTCAAACATTTATCAATACAGTTCTTCAATCCTCACAGAGCCGAGAACAAACTGCTGCAGGCTGCATTTCACAACTAATTACCCTCGTCTCCAGAGAAACCCAGAAAGTGCAAAGTGTTTTATTCATTAGCAGGAGTGACGCTGCTGTTCATTAGTGCTGTGTGAAGTGTGTTTGGGTTGTGTGTGTGTTTTGAGGAAAACCTCTCTCCGGTTCTCACCGTAAACAAACAGATGTGTTTGAGCTATTAATTAGTGCACCTGTGGCTTACGTGCCGATATTACACGGGAGGAAATGCAAACACACCGTGTGTGAGGTGATATTCATACAACAGAATACTCTTATTCCCTCTGTAGTGTGTCATATAGTATTGTATACTGTGCTCAGCTCATGCCTGCAATACACAGATTACCTGCTATATAATATAATAAACTATATATATACATTATTCTAATATCTATTTTATTTAAACATTATTATTGATAATATACAGGTATTAATATAAAAAATTTATCAAATACAACATAGTAATTTACCTATACATATCACCTATATACAACAGTTTATATATTATATATCATATAGTATATACTGTATATATCATTAAAAAAATATATATTTCTTGTTCTTTATTGGTTTTAAAATGAACTTTTTTTATATATTCCTTCTCTTTATCATTTCTATGTAAAGCAGTTTAAATTACCATTGAACATTAAATGTGTAACATTAATCATTTTGATTTGCCTATATTACAACAGATATTATATTATTATACAGATATTATATTATTATACATTATTATATTTTATTATTATACAGTATTATATTACAGTATGTTATATTATTATTCAGTATTATATTATATTATATTTTATTATTTTTAATTGTATTTTATTACAGTATATTATATTATATTATATTATATTTTATTATATTTTATTTTATTACAGTATATTATATTATATTTTATTTTATTTTATTACAGTATATTATATTGTATTATATTTTATTTAATTGTATTTTATTACAGTATATTATATTATATTGTATTATATTTTATTTAATTGTATTTTATTACAGTATATTATATTATATTTTATTATATTATATTTTATTACAGTATATTATATTATATTATATTTTATTATATTTTATTTTATTACAGTATATTATATTGTATTATATTTTATTTAATTGTATTTTATTACAGTATATTATATTATATTTTATTATATTTTATTTAATTGTATTTTATTACAGTATATTATATTATATTTTATTATATTTTATTTTATTACAGTATATTATATTATATTATATTGTATTATATTTTATTTAATTGTATTTTATTACAGTATATTATATTATATTATATTTTATTTAATTGTATTTTATTACAGTATATTATATTATATTATATTTTATTTTATTTAATTGTATTTTATTACAGTATATTATATTATATTGTATTATATTTTATTTAATTGTATTTTATTACAGTATATTATATTTTATTATATTTTATTTAATTGTATTTTATTACAGTATATTATATTTTATTATATTTTATTTTATTTAATTGTATTTTATTACAGTATGTTATATTTTATTACATTAAATTTTATTATATTATATTATATTATCTGCACTGGTCTCAGAACAGTTTGAAATGCACCTTATTTTCATCCTAACTCCATATAAAGTCTCTGAAAGACACATTTTCAGCTTTTGCATGAATACGTTTATTCTCAATGTGATAATGACAGTAAATATAAGATTTATAATGGAAAATAACTTTAAAGTACACGTTAGTGTACATTGTTTGTAGCAGCGTGGCGTTGTTTGTGGCGTTTCATGATAAATGGATCAAAATGGCATATCGGATGAATCTAGAAACTGCAGTTTCTTGACTTAAACCGGTTTCAGTGTAAAAGCTTAATGAGGTTTCAGACCAGATGTAGTTATGTTTGCGTTTCTCCCAAAGACAAACTGCGCTGTGATCAGCACCGTGTAGTTTTGTCACATGACTTATAATATCAGCCACAAATTCAAGCATTTCTTTTCTGGCTGATCATTTGAATGGACTGCCGAAAGTTTTCATTAAAATTGCAAAATAACTATATTTATTTCCAGCATGATTAATGGACGCCACTCAATTAATTGAACGTGCAGGTACAGTAACGAGGTCATGTGACCTTGTGTATGCAGTAAGCTGTAAAGCCCACCAGATCCTCTGTTTGAAGCATCTCATTCAAAGTTGGACACTTTTTGGGTATCTCATCCAAAACTTCTGCTTGTGCACACTGGAGAGGTTTGTATTCTTGTATTTATGAAGTCGAGCTCAAACGAGAGGACTGGAATGAAAGCAGTGTAGGGAAGAGGGGAAGTTGGCAGAGCGGAGCGGAGCTTGGCACCAGCCTCGCTTTGAAACAATGCGATCCACAGAGAAACCGATACAGACGAGTCGTCCAGAGCAGAGCAAGACAAAGCAGGAGAACATTTTCCTGCATCATCATTTTCATGCAATAAAACCATTTTCATCATCCATTTCCAAAGTTAGGAGTAACGGAGAACATTTTTCTAAACGGGCCCATCTAGCCTAAATATTTAGCCATTTTCCTGGTGGGCCGTCACGCTTTGGGGCCCATCTAGCCTAAATATTTAGCCATTTTCCTGGTGGGCCGACACATTTTGGGGCCCATTTTGCCTAAATAATTAGCCATTTTCCTGGTGGGCCGACACGCTTTGGGGCCCATCTAGCCTAAATATTTAGCCATTTTCCTGGTGGGCCGACACATTTTGGGGCCCATTTTGCCTAAATAATTAGCCATTTTCCTGGTGGGCCGACACGCTTTGGGGCCCATCTAGCCTAAATATTTAGCCATTTTCCTGGTGGGCCGACACGCTTTGGGGCCCATTTTGCCTAAATATTTAGCCATTTTCCTGGTGGGCCGTCACGCTTTGGGGCCCATCTAGCCTAAATATTTAGCCATTTTCCTGGTGGGCCGACACATTTTGGGGCCCATTTTGCCTAAATAATTAGCCATTTTCCTGGTGGGCCGACACGCTTTGGGGCCCATCTAGCCTAAATATTTAGCCATTTTCCTGGTGGGCCGACACGCTTTGGGGCCCATTTTGCCTAAATATTTAGCCATTTTCCCGGTGGGCCGACACGCTTTGGGGCCCATTTAGCCTAAATATTTAGCCATTTTCCCGGTGGGCCGACACGCTTTGGGGCCCATCTAGCCTAAATATTTAGCCATTTTCCCGGTGGGCCGACACGCTTTGGGGCCCATCTAGCCTAAATATTTAGCCATTTTCCTGGTGGGCCGTCACGCTTTGGGGCCCATCTAGCCTAAATATTTAGCCATTTTCCTGGTGGGCCGACACATTTTGGGGCCCATTTTGCCTAAATAATTAGCCATTTTCCTGGTGGGCCGACACGCTTTGGGGCCCATCTAGCCTAAATATTTAGCCATTTTCCTGGTGGGCCGACACGCTTTGGGGCCCATTTTGCCTAAATATTTAGCCATTTTCCTGGTGGGCCGTCACGCTTTGGGGCCCATCTAGCCTAAATATTTAGCCATTTTCCTGGTGGGCCGACACATTTTGGGGCCCATTTTGCCTAAATAATTAGCCATTTTCCTGGTGGGCCGACACGCTTTGGGGCCCATCTAGCCTAAATATTTAGCCATTTTCCTGGTGGGCCGACACGCTTTGGGGCCCATTTTGCCTAAATATTTAGCCATTTTCCCGGTGGGCCGACACGCTTTGGGGCCCATTTAGCCTAAATATTTAGCCATTTTCCCGGTGGGCCGACACGCTTTGGGGCCCATCTAGCCTAAATATTTAGCCATTTTCCCGGTGGGCCGACACGCTTTGGGGCCCATCTAGCCTAAATATTTAGCCATTTTCCCGGTGGGCCGACACGCTTTGGGGCCCATTTAGCCTAAATATTTAGCCATTTTCCCGGTGGGCCGACACGCTTTGGGGCCCATCTAGCCTAAATATTTAGCCATTTTCCCGGTGGGCCGACACGCTTTGGGGCCCATCTAGCCTAAATATTTAGCCATTTTCCCGGTGGGCCGACACGCTTTGGGGCCCATCTAGCCTAAATATTTAGCCATTTTCCCGGTGGGCCGACACGCTTTGGGGCCCATCTAGCCTAAATATTTAGCCATTTTCCTGGTGGGCCGACACGCTTTGGGGCCCATCTAGCCTAAATATTTAGCCATTTTCCTGGTGGGCCGACACGCTTTGGGGCCCATCTAGCCTAAATATTTAGCCATTTTCCTGGTGGGCCGACACGCTTTGGGGCCCATCTAGCCTAAATATTTAGCCATTTTCCTGGTGGGCCGACACATTTTGGGGCCCATTTTGCCTAAATAATTAGCCATTTTCCTGGTGGGCCGACACGCTTTGGGGCCATTCAGGGGCGGACTGGACATCGGGAGAACTGGGCCAGCCGCGAAACAGACCGGACATGCTGCGAGAAGCTGAACGGACCACAAAGCAGCACCTCGATATGCCAAAGGGGGCAGTGATATGCAGGAAAGGACAGTGCCCCCGCCCCCCCCCCCCCCCACCACCAACAACATTTGGGCCAGTTTCTATATAAATTCCTAGGCCGATTTCTCTTCCCAGTCCACCTGTCTTTAACATTAACTATGAGTGCATATAAATGGGGTCACTAATGGTTGCTTCCAAACACTCCGTCCTGCATTGTGAAATGCCAAACCCACTGTGCCATTACTCAATAAACCGTTTCCACCTGAAGCTTTCAGGGCAATTAAGAGTGTGTATTTATAGTGTGCGTGGCACTTTAAGGTTCTTTATGCTCTTATAATTTCTTTTCATAAGCAGCACTGCAACGTGTAGTCTGGGGTTTTGTATCACGGTACACACGGCGTCTGTGATTACAGCTGTATGACTCCATCTCTATAAGAAGACAGGATGCCGACAACCTCTCGACTGTGACAAGAGCGTCTGACGGAGGCATTACCGCGGGACGCCGACTTAATCACATGAACTGGGGCCGCTGTAGCTCACAGAGGTTTTAATGCTGTCAGTGCAATAGAATTCAATCCATCGACACTCTCATATTTATCTCTGGTGGGATGCGAGAAATTAAACGTTAAAACTGTTTATCGGTTTCTGTGTGAATAAAGAATGGTGCTTTGGGAACGCGTTCCACCGCAGACATAAAACGCAATCAATAATTCCTCAGAAGAGAAACGCACCATGTTCTCTCTTTAAGAGACTGTTTGAGATATTGAAGGGCACTGAGCACAGTGATGAATGTCGACTATAAAAGTAAAGACTCAAACGCCTCTTGGATTTGATCATACTGCAGATTTGCATTTCTCCTTTTGAACAATAAACTGAGAGAATGCACGCATGAGAGAACCTAATTGGCCCGTTCTGCTGTTGGCCTGACTAATTATGTTTAAACAGGGGGGAGCATGACGTTTAGGCTAATTACTGGATATCTGGATCATTTTTCGGACCTGCCGTGGAGATGATCTTTTAGAGGTGGGCAACATGACCAAAATCTTGAGTCCTTTTTAATGCATTGCACTAAAGCACTAAGTCTTACCAAGCTATGTTTCAAATTTGAAAGTGATACTAGCAAAAATGAGCTTTCTGTAAGCCTTTATTAGTGCTTGTCTAGGTGCGTTTCGGAACGCCCAGCTCTGTCAAGGCGACCTAGCGCGTGTTTGAATGTTCCAACGAGAAGTGATCTCACTTCTGAAATGACAAGATCATTTATGCAAACTATTACCACCCACATATTGCCGTATTCGTAATTTCATGGGTTACATTTCCTCATAAATTACAACCCTCTAGAGCGCTATTGGTAGATTTTTTTTATCAGAATAAATTTGCCTCTGCATGAACAGACATCATCAGAAACGGCTGTTCTCATGCGCTGTTTTCTAAAACTATGAAGCCAATTTTATTCAGAAAACATCAGGGGATACTTCTGTTCCAGACACTACCTGATGCATTTATAATGTTTGTTTTAGCAAAGGGCACGCTAGGTTAGACGCTAGGTTAGGCTAGGCTAGGTTATGTTAGGTTAGGCTAGTTTAGGTTAGGTTAGGTTAGGCTAGTTTAGGTTAGGCTAGTTTAGGTTAGGCTAGTTTAGGTTAGGTTAGGTTAAGCTAAGTTAGGCTAGGTTAGGTTATGTTAGGTTAGGCTAGTTTAGTTTAGGCTAGGTCAGGTTATGTTACGCTAGGCTAGGTCAGACTAGTTTAGGTTAGGCTAGGCTAGGTTATGTTAGGTTAGTTTAGTTTAGGCTAGGTCAGGTTAGGTTACGCTAGGTTAGGCGAGGCTAGGTTAGGTTAGACTAGTTTAGGTTTGGTTACGCTAGGCTAGGTTAGATTAGGCTAGGTTAGGCTAGTTTAGGTTAGGTTAGGCTAGGTTGGACTAGTTTAGGTTAGGTTAGTTTAGGTTAGACTAGGCTAGGTTAGGTTAAGCTACTTCATGTTAGGTTAGGCTAGTTTAGGTTAGGTTACGCTAGGCTAGGTTAGATTAGGCTAGGTTAGCCTAGTTTAGGTTAGGTTAGGCTAGGTTGGACTAGTTTAGGTTAGGTTAGTTTAGGTTAGACTAGGCTAGGTTAGGTTAAGCTACTTCATGTTAGGTTAGGCTAGTTTAGGTTAGGTTACGCTAGGCTAGGTTAGATTAGGCTAGGTTAGGCTAGTTTAGGTTAGGTTAGGCTAGGTTGGACTAGTTTAGGTTAGGTTAGTTTAGGTTAGGTTAGACTAGGCTAGGTTAGGTTTAGCCTAGGTTAGGTTAGGCTGTGTTAGGTCAGGTTATGTTAGGCTAGGTTGGACTAGTTTAGGTTAGGTTAGGTTAGACTAGGCTAGGTTAGGTTTAGCCTAGGTTAGGTTAGTCTAGGGTAGGTTAGGTTAGTTTAGGTTAGACTAGGTTAGGTTAAGCTACTTCATGTTAGGTTAGGCTAAGTTAGGTCAGGTTATGTTAGGTTAGGTTAGTTTAGGTTAGCCTAGGTTAGGTTAGGCTAGTTTAGGTTAGGTTAGGCTAGTTTAGGTTAGGTTAGGCTAGTTTAGGTTAGGGTTACGGTATTATTTGAGCTGTAAAGTTGTTTAAATTGTCATTTTGTGGGTTTACAGGGTTTACAGTGTTGTCATGGTAACGAAGCTGTAAAATTGTCTATAACATTCCACAGATGCGGTCAGTGCATGATTTAATCACTGTAAAATCATGTTAACGCACATATTGTTTATGTCTTGTGTCTATACTTGTGTATTTTAACAGTATTTTAATGTGTACAGATTAAACCCCATTGACTTGCATTGGAAGTGTCTCACTGGAACACACATTTGTGCTTTTATTAAAGAAAAGAAGGGACGAGTCAAAATTATTTTTTGTGGCAATCAACATTATTCCTCAAATGCTGCCGATTGAGCTGAACTTGTATTATACCTGGAATATTCCTTTAAAACTGTAGCCAACTGGCTGCGACGGGCTGCGACGGGCAAGTAATTAGTGGAGAAACATCAACAAACCCAATGGTCCATATTGAAACAGTAGATATGAATTGACCGTAGCAGAGAGTTTCTCTAGAGGTTCAGATGCACTGTTTCAGCACATATACACTTCTGCTAAAACACCTGCAGGCACATCCTCTATGTCAGCAAATATGGCTGTATTCTCTTTACAAGCTACACGAGACAACCTGTGTAGAGATACTACAAATAATATGTCAAATACTGCAAGTGTATATTTATATAGATTAGAATAAACATGCATCATTTTTATGTCTAATGCCAGAGAGAGCAGAACTGAATGCGTATTTGTGGATGATAACAGTCGAATGATGCATGGTTAAGACTCTTGCGATTGGCCTGTCTCGAATCTCTGTCCTGTGATTGGTTGAGTGTCTCCGTCTCACCTGTGCAGGAGTAATCGTCGATGCGGATGAATCCAGTGTGACAGATACACATGAAGGATCCGCCGGTGTTCACACACTGAGTGTTGTCGTGGCAGTAGTGTCTCCCCTCCGCACACTCGTCGATATCTGCGATGAAACAAACACACCGGGGCTAGTACAGAAAACTGCAGGTTACGAGTTTGATCAAGTCGAAAGCTATTGCACCCTTGAATGAGGAAGTTTCCCCAGGATAAAAGTGTCCTAAATTACTGCACTAGCTAAAACAGAAGCATTCAAATCGTCGAATCCAGCCACTGTTAAGTGAAATGTACATAAATGAAAAGTTCAAGCACTTTTGATCTGGATTCAAGAGTCCTTTTGAGTAATTCTGTTACTTTGTGGCATTTTAAAAAGTTCCTGAATTGCCCGTAAAGGGAGATATCATTCATGACATTTCCAGAATAAAAGGTTTCAGAGACGCTCCCCCACTCGTGTGTCACGACTCCTCGAATTTATCGTGCCCAGATCAAATATAAAGTATTAAATAAAATCTCATAGACTTACAGACCTAATAAAACGCCTTATGAATTTTCACCAGCGCTGTTGTGCTTCGTTCGTGATCAATTCAGACTGGCTTTATGGCTCAGGACTTCATATGAAACTTTAACCCAATTTACTTCAAACTCTCGTCCTTCTGCATAACCTCTGCCATTTCTCTTGTGCAATTCACTGTGTAAGTCGCACTTATCTGCAGGTCACGTGATTTAAACCTCTGTTATTCTTGAAAGGAATTACTACATCGTCTTTCAATCACGTGCACACAGCTCGCATGCGCTGACTACAAAACACGCACACACATTTATCCTGGAGAGAGTCAAACAACCTTGCCGCAGACGGGAGTAAATCAGTACGCCTGTGTGAATGAACACCCCTCCTCCTGCTATCCATCAGAGCCTGTTGTTCATCCCTCTCTGATGGTACATTCACCCTGACAATGACAGGGAGAGGTGTAGTGAACTACTCTTGCCCTGAATCTAGTGTGCTATTATTGTCCTGATTGTCTTTTACAAGACTTGATGCAGGTGCCCGTATGCTGCACTCCACTGTCTTGTTGTCATATTTAAACATCTTTAAAACAAGATACATTTACTCTGATGATCCTCCAAGCTTTTTTTGTAAAGGGAATACAGGAGTGGGCTGAGAACACAGCCCTGCGGGGCTCCAGTGTTGAGGGTCAGTGATGAGGAGATGATGCTGCCCATTCTAACCACCTGACGTCTGCCTGACAGGAAGTCCAGGATCCAGCTGCACAGTGAGCGGTGTAAGCCCAGAGCCCATCAAGCTTGGAGGGCACTATGGTGTTAAATGCTGAGCTGTAGTCTACAAACAGCATTCTCACATATGTGGGGAGAGCAGTGTGTAGTGTAGATGCAATGGCATCATCAGTAGAGTGTTTGTTGCGGTGGGTCCAGTGAGGAGGGCAGCACAGAGCAGATGTGCAGTAATTAGCCTCTCAAAGCATTTGCTGATGATGGGGGTCAGAGCAGCAGGACGCCAGTCATTTAAACAAGTGATTTTGGATTGCTTTGGTACAGGCACAATGATGGAAGTTTGAAGCCATCCGTTGGAAGGATCGGGTTATTCTGACATTGTATCTCACATATCTTGCAGTTGTGAAAAATAAAGTCAGAATTGTGAGATATAAGTTCAGAATTATTCGTTTTTTTATTGTATTATATAAAAATTTGATGGTTCATTCATTCACGTAATTGTGACTTTATACCGTATCTTCAATTGTGACTTTATAGCACACAAATGCAACTTTATATCATGTAATTACGACCTTCAGTGTATCACAATTTTGACTATATTGCACTTGCGACTTTATAGCACACTATATCGATTTTATATCTTGCAATGGCGACTTTATATTGTGCAATTGCTGTTTAAGAGCATGCAAAAGCTATTTTATATCACACAAATGCGACTCTATTTCTCAAAATTGCAATCACAAGCTATAGTTTTGCATTTACAAGTATTAAAGTCGCAATGGACGTCTCATGACGTTCTTCCGCTTTGAAATAGTGCAGCCTGCTAATTTCCGGCTAAACATTTACATTTACATTTATGCATTTGGCAGATGCTTTTATCCAAAGTGACTTACAGTGCACTTATTACATGGACAATCCCCCCGGAGCAACCTGGAGTTAAGTGTCTTACTCAAGGACACAATGGTGGTGACTGTGGGGATCAAACCAGCAACCTCCTGATTACCAGTTATGTGCTTTAGCCCACTACGCCACCACCAAAGTGACTTACAGTGCACTTATTACTGGGACAATCCCCCCGGAGCAACCTGGAGTTAAGTGTCTTACTCAAGGACACAATGGTGGTGACTGTGGGGATCAAACCAGCAACCTCCTGATTACCAGTTATGTGCTTTAGCCCACTATGCCACCACCACTCGATGTTTGTGTGGTGCGAACATGTTTACATCCGCCGTAGTTGTCTTGTTCCCGAAACGGCACTTAAAATGAGTGTTCAAAGAGTGTCGTTTATTTGTAATTAATTTGTATTTTGTTTGGGGGGGGGGGGGTTCTGTTTTTTTCTCCCAATATGGAACGCCCAATTCCCAATGCGCTCTAAGTCCTTGTGGTGGCGTAGTGACTCGCCTCAATCCGGGTGGCGGAGGACGAATCTCAGTTGCCTCCACGTCTGAGACCGTCAATCCGCGCATCTTATCACGTGACTTGTTGAGTGTGTTACCGTGGAGACATAGCGTGTGTGGAGGCTTCACGCAATTCTCCGCGGCATCCACGCACAACTCACCACACGCCCCACCGAGAGCGAGAACCACATTATAGTGACCACGAGGAGGTTACCCCATGTGACTCTACCCTCCCTAGCAACCGGGCCAATTTGGTTACCCCATGTGACTCTACCCTCCCTAGCAACCGGGCCAATTTGGTTACCCCATGTGACTCTACCCTCCCTAGCAACCGGGCCAATTTGGTTGCTTAGGAGACCTGGCTGTCACTCAGCAAACTCCAGGGGTGGTAGCCACCATCTTTACCACATCTTTGGCCCCACCAAAAGAGTATTTTAAAGTACGAATCTTTTCAGAGATAAGAGAAGAAATATTCAGCACATTTCCATGTACAGCTTTTTCAAAACTCAGTGGAGCAACCGTTTTCAGAGCTTTAATTCAGTCCGAGCCGATCTGAACCAATGACTGCTAGATACTCCAATCCAAGCGCATTGCACCATTTCTCCTCACACGGAGGTCTGTAGCCGACATTTAACCACAGATCAGACGTGATGAACCCATGCATCAATCTGGTTTTATTTAATGATTTAGTCTTTATTTGTGTCACTGTATATCAATAGATGTTGAAATGCAAATGCATAAGTAAGAGCCGTTGAAGATAACGAGCTGTTTGAAATAGATTCAATATATGTAGTGTGGTTAAATACTGTATATATTAGCGCAGTTATTAACTGCTTCATTCGGTTCTGAGTGATCCTTAAAGCATGTTCAGAGTAAGATTACTGCTCATGTATTTATAAATAAGCAATTCAAATATACACGTTTAAACTAGTAATCGACTGAAAGGACTGAAAACTTTCAATCCATCCATTTTTGTTGATGCCTGCTCCAAAGTAAATTCCTGGCTACACCCTTGCGTGTCATATAGGCTAATAGCGTCTTTAGGCATTAGATATACCGTGGGCAGTGAACCATTCATTTGATTTTGTGCTTGATCCATTTCACCCCTAGAAATACAATGGAACGGTCACGGTACACGTCCAAATAAATATGATGCCATGCCAATGTATGGTGCATTTTTGGGTCGCAACCCACCATTTGAGAGTCTCAGGTTTCTGCCACGGTGTGTGTGAATCGGACCAGTATGCCTTCATGCTGTGGGTGGCATTATGTGTTTCTATCTCTTTTATTTCTCTGGCTCTATCTCTCTGCTCCAGTGCTGTCTGTCAGCGTGTAGTCCGATAACACACTGTGTGTTTCCCTGACAGAGTGAAAGCTGAAAATACACATTCACCTCCTCCACAACGGTGGCTGTTGTCCCAAACACAGGTATGCATCTCAGAAAACACTCAGGGTATATTACATACACATATCTGGTTAAGAAACACTAGGGATGCACATAACAACATATTCTCAAAATAACTAGTCAGTTGGATGTCTAAACAACTACTCGGCCTTAAGAAGCCCTGTTCAATAACGCTGGTGTATGGTCATGCTCATAGGATGCATTCTAGCGATCAAAAGCAGTTCTGGAAAATGGACCTTGCTTATAATATTAGCATAGTTAGCTTCCCCTTGACCTTAAAGTGAATTTAACATAAACAGAGCACTCGATAAACACACTGAGCCTCATTTGAAAGACATTCATCAAGTGGCCAGTGGTTAGCACATAACCGCTCGTGCTCGATTATGCTAATTAGCCCGAGCGCTAACTCTGCGAGAGAGTGTTTAACGTCTTTAAACGGACTGGCCATCGGGAGAACCGAGCGGCCTGGTGGGGCAGCCGTGAAACATGCCGAATGGGCTGCGATAAGCTAAAATGAGCCGCCGCGTTATGCAGAATGGACCGCAAAAGACTGATTATATAATGTGGCAGACAGGCTCAGCATCGTTCCTCTAGGTGTCTCTCCTCTTTAAAATATTCAACTGAAATATTTTAATAATACTTTTTATAATGTTCCTTTATTGAGTGCGAAGTTGAGCCGACACCATTTGTTTATATAAATATGTTGTTCAATTGTTTCTTCTCGTTGCTGTTAATTATTTTAATTATATTTTTAATTAATTGATGGATGGATGGAATTTGCTGGTATAACAGAACTAATGCTAATAAACAAAATGGTTAAAGTAAGCCACATAAAACTAAACTCTCATAGTAGCAGTAATTTTCTGCTAATTCTGTGTTAATTTGGTGATGGATGGATGGATGAGTGGATGGATGGATGGATTGACAGAATGATGTATTGATGGATGGATGGATTGACAGAATGATGGATGGATGATTGGATGGATGAATAAATGGATAGATGTATAGCTGAAAGATGGACGGACGGATGGATGAACAGATAAAACAATGGATGGATGGATGATGGATAGACAGATAGAAGTTAGATGGATGGACGGATGGATGGATGGATTTGATGGACAGATAGATAGAAGTTAGATGGATGGATTTGATGGACAGATAGATAGAAGTTAGATGGATGGACGGATGGATGGATGGATGGATGGATGGATGGATTTGATGGACAGATAGATAGAAGTTAGATGGATGGACGGATGGATGGATGGATGGATGGATGGATTTGATGGACAGATAGATAGAAGTTAGATGGACGGATGGATGGATGGATGGATGGATGGATTTGATGGACAGATAGATAGAAGTTAGATGGATGGACGGATGGATGGATGGATTTGATGGACAGATAGATAGAAGTTAGATGGATGGATGGATGGATGGATGGATGGATTTGATGGACAGATAGATAGAAGTTAGATGGATGGACGGATGGATGGATGGATGGATGGATTTGATGGACAGATAGATAGAAGTTAGATGGATGGACGGATGGATGGATGGATGGATTTGATGGACAGATAGATAGAAGTTAGATGGATGGACGGATGGATGGATGGATTTGATGGACAGATAGATAGAAGTTAGATGGATGGACGGATGGATGGATGGATGGATGGATTTGATGGACAGATAGATAGAAGTTAGATGGATGGACGGATGGATGGATGGATGGATGGATTTGATGGACAGATAGATAGAAGTTAGATGGATGGACGGATGGATGGATGGATGGATGGATTTGATGGACAGATAGATAGAAGTTAGATGGATGGACGGATGGATGGATGGATGGATGGATTTGATGGACAGATAGATAGAAGTTAGATGGATGGACGTATGGATGGATGGATGGATTTGATGGACAGATAGATAGAAGTTAGATGGATGACGGATGGATGGATGGATTTGATGGACAGATAGAATGATGGATGGATGGATGTATGAATGATGGATGGATGGACAGATAGAATGATGGATGATTGGATGATAGCTGAAAAGATGGACGGACGGATGGATGGATTTGATGGAGAGATAGAATGATGGATGGATGGATGGATGGATGGAAGGATGGACAGAATGATGGATTGATGGATGGACGGATGGATGAACAGATAAAACAATGGATGGATGGATGGATAGATAGAATGATGGATGGATGGATAGATAGAACAATGGATGGATGGATAGATAGAATGATGGATGGATGGATGAACAGATAGAACAATGGATGGATGGATGAACAGATAGAACAATGGATGGATGGATAGATAGAATGATGGATGGATGGATGAACAGATAGAACAATGGATGGATGGATGGATAGATAGAATGATGGATGGATGGATAGCTAGCTAGAACAATGGACAGACGGACGGACAGACAGAAAGACAGATAGATAGAACCGCCATAACCATCAACCCGCGTTGGTTTAGTTTTCCAAATGAAAAAACTGTCTCCTCGAGCTTTACGACTAGCGGTTTTACGGCAGTGATGTCAAACACTCATTGGCTCTCAAGCATCTCAGAACCGTTATATGGTATGTAAATATGTCGTATTCTGCGATGTATGTTTGAGATATAACAGCTCCGTTACGGAGTGCATCAGGAGATTTAATCATGTAAGTTTCCCTCTTACATGATCTCCACCTCTCACAATGATATCGTATGACATCAGGGACAAACATGTATGTTTAAATGTTACAAATAGCATAAATATATTAATGTGATCAGGCTGGACGTCCTGTGGTGACCGAACACAGTGCCAGTGTTGTAAAGTTTTGACTGGACGCACAGCCTTTGACATCAACAATAAAACATATAAGACGTGTTTTGTCCTCCCTTTTAAAAGATGATCAGTCTATTTATTTTGTTATCCAACCGATGCTCGATTATATGTTGGTTTCATCTTATTTTATGCATTCAGCAACCCACCAGATATGATTAATAACCTTCTAAAACACCGTCTCTACTTTTGTTAAACTTCCCTTAGAAAACCGCTGAACACTTTCAGTCTTGTCTGGAATAATCAGGCCGCACTTCACTGTTCACAGTCTCTCTCTCTCCACTGCTGTATGATTGAAACCTGAATTACACGCCAAACCAGCATCAAGCGTGCTGGAAACACGCTTTCTACCCGCGCGCACCGGCTGTTTCACTGAGTGTGCGAGTCGAGTATTCCCCCGAGCTGGTGCCCCTCAACCTCCCGCATGAAATATTGAAACAGGACTGATCTCATCGGCAGAGACTCGCGCTATTTTTAACTTTGCAATGCTCATGACGCCTTTAAAGAAGTGCGTAGCGCTCCTTGAGAGATGCTACATGCTCCTCTGCCTGCATAATGAAAAAAGAAACATCCTTCCAAATCTCCTGATGTTGAAGATCGTAAGACGATAAAGAAAGTTTATCCGGGAACTTGCCACGTTTCGCCTCACGCTTTTGATGTTGCCTTAACGAGGGGTTGGATGAACCCTCTCTTCTTCTCTTTCTTTCTGGCAGATTATCAAGAATAAAGACTTTAGAGTCTCAAACTGTATAGTGTGACACCAGAAGTTGGGGGGGGGCGGGTGGGGGTCGGTGGTTCATTACTCGTGCCCAAAAGTTTCAAACAGGGGTGATCACCAAACTAGATCACGCAGCCTTAAAGCCCAGGGCACCCCCGGGTACTCAAGGGCCCAAAGCCCAGGGCACCCCCGGGTACTCAAGGGCCCCTGGACACTGGCCCCATCGACCCAGTCAGTAATCCATCCCTGCTTCAAATGAAACAAAAAATATATTCAGAAAGTGGTATAAAGTTGTACAAAGTCCAAATATTTTATCCTTTCTAACTTAAAAATCACTCTGTGAGAACAGGTGGAAAATTACCAATACAAATTATAAATACAATTGTAAATATAAACATAATATGAATTATTGAAAAGTAAACTATGACCTTTAGAATCTGTCCATTAAGTGTTTTCATTCATAAAGTTTAATAAAACATCTACAGCTCTGATCGTCAGAGTCATAATCTAATGTTCGCTGTATTTCCAGGGTTTGGACATGAACTTTATTGCCACCTGCTGGTCGAATCGCCAAACTGCAAATGCAGGAACTGAGTTTAGACTTTTCACTGAAACTGACGTGCCTCTGAAACTTCTTTACGCAACAACCTATTACTCAGGAAAACAGACAATTACGCTTTGGTCCACACAGTATTTGGACACAACCGAAAAGGCTCTTCCTCCTCTACGCTTCATCCTCGAGCGTGGGACATCGAGGAGATATTGATCACTGGATCTCAGAGGATGTAGTAAGTCTGACCAATAACTGCAAGTTTGGTTGTGTGATGATTTATAAACAAACAAGATCATTTAAAATCAGTTCTAACTTGAACCGGCAGCCAGTAAAGTGATCTTAAAATTGGGGTAACATGATCATACTTCCGACCTCCTTTGAGAAATTTAGCCGCTGCATTTTGAACTAATTGGCGAGCAATTGGAGATTTGGAGATTCCACAATGGATGCATGAACGTCATCCATATGACTTCTAAAGCAACGTGATCATTTTTGGTGCGAAATTTTTTTTTAACTCTAAATCGTGCTTTCGGAAGGCTTTATGAGAGGGTGGAGATCACGTGGTCTCTCGTGTGATGTGTGACAGATATGGAGTGGTGGTGGTGTAGTGGTCTAATGCACATAACTTGTAATCAGAAGGTTGCTGGTTTGATCCCCACAGCCACCACCATTGTGTCCTTGAGTAAGGCACTTAACTCCAGGTTGCTCCGGGGGGATTGTCCCTGTAATAAGTGCACTGTAAGTCACTTTGGTGGTGGTGTAGTGGGCTAAACCACATAACTGGTAATCAGGAGGTTGCTGGTTTGACCCCCACAGTCACCACCATTGTGTCCTTGAGTAAGGCACTTAACTCCAGGTTGCTCCGGGGGGATTGTCCCTGTAATAAGTGCACTGTAAGTCACTTTGGTGGTGGTGTAGTGGGCTAAAGCACATAACTGGTAATCAGGAGGTTGCTGGTTTGACCCCCACAGTCACCACCATTGTGTCCTTGAGTAAGGCACTTAACTCCAGGTTGCTCCGGGGGGATTGTCCCTGTAATAACACTGTAAGTCACTTTGGTGGTGGTGTAGTGGGCTAAAGCACATAACTGGTAATCGGGAGGTTGCTGGTTGCTGGTGTAATGGGAACCAGCTGGTAGATAGCATTAGTCTCCAGCTCCATAGACTCCAGCTGGCTCACCAAAAGCATGATTTATAGGAAAAAATGACTTAAATATTGATCTTTATCACACCAGATCATTTAACCGCTGGAGTCGTATCAACGCCGTTTACGCTGTCTGTAATTTTTGGAGCTTCCAAAGAGAAATCTCCATTAACTTGCATTTTAAGGACCTGCTGAGCTGAGATATTCTCCTATTTTTCTTCAAATGTGTTCTGCTTTAGAAAGAAAGTCAGATACACCTGGGAAATCATGAGGGTGAGTAAATAATGAGGTCGTTTTTGGGTGAATGATCTCTTTAACATACAATACACCCACAGTTTGTGCACAAACGGTCCTACACACGCCCACACGTGCTTCACACATTAGCGTCTCTCTTCTAGAATGTACAAAAACATGCTTGGAAAGGTGGAAACCTCAACAGCAGGTGTTTCATCCAGACCAACAAGGTTAAAAAAGACCAGGTGACAAATGAGTCTGAAAGTGGGACACTGCTGGTGTATCTGTCTCACCGGGGAACATTTCTGGGTTACACATGGCTTTGCCCTTTTTTTATAATTCTGTCATTCCAAAACATATTTATCTTTGCTTCGGTTCCTCGTCCCGCTACTTCCGCTCCTGTTTGAGCATTAAACCAGTGCAGACCGTCCCACGGGTGCATTTAGGCAGAACTGACAGTCCAACTCTGCATTCATTTGAAGCTGATAGCATCTTTAATTATTCATATTCTCCTGCTCTTTGATAATTACGTGCCCGGCCGTGCACGTGAGGCGAGCGACGGATAGGTTGCTCGTACGGATTTCCTGGGTTATTTTTAGAGCCCGGGACGAACAGGTTTCATTAGAGACTCGGCGGATGTGCGGGGAGGTGACGGGGGGGCGCCGCCTCCCCAGAAACACAGCGAGAGTCATTAGGCATTCTGCAAAAGTAGGCCAGCTGCAACTCGACTCGGCTTAAAGAGGGAATGAAGATGAGGAGGGAGGAGAGGAAAGACATTGATGACTTACTTGCACCGATACCGAACATCAGCCAATTAACTTGCCAAAGCACCGAGAGATTTGACAGGAGATGATGGAGAGTCATGTTGATCAGATTCCTATTCAAACTGAGCATCAGTAATGTCTGTAAGTTCATTAGTTATGCGCTCGTAAAGGGCGAAGATAAGCGAGGATTCGCGATGAAAACGGACAATGCAGCAATCACTAAAGGAGCATAAATGTGGTGTCTTATCTGTTACCTTAAAACAGCATGTATCTTTAAAGGGACAGTTCATCCAAAAATGCCAATTCTGTCATTGCTTACTCACCCTCATGTTGATCCAAACCCATGCAACTTTCGTTTTCTCAACTCAACGTCAATCATGTTTGGTCACGAAACTCTTGGGAACCAACATGCCATTTCTTTAGTCCATATTTGGCCTATTTCAGAGCTTAGGTGGCGGACAAGATTAATAGTGAAAATGACTTGGGGGGGTAGTTCAGATTGAACACATTCTTGCACTAAGGCGTTATTGACTCCCAAAAGAAAGAACCGATTCTGAACCCCTGAAACGAGTCGTTAGTAATTCCAGACTTACTTCCTGAACTAACCTGTGTAATTTGGTAACAAAAACCCGCCTCTGGTCTTCATTGGCTGCTCGCTTTGACCCGCCCTCAAACACTACACTGAGTGGTAGACTAATCACAACAGACTGGGACATCTGACCAATCAGAGCAGAGTATGCTCTCTGAAAGGAGGAGTTTAGAATGAATGCTTTAGAACGAACCAATCAGAGCAGAGTAGGCTGTCTGAAAGGAGGAGTTTAGAATGAACGCTTGAGAACGGACCAATCAGAGCAGAGTATGCTGTCTGAAAGGAGGAGTTTAGAATGAACGCTTTAGAACGGATTATTGAACGAGTCGTTTTTGACACTGGGGAAAAAAGGTAAATCTTTAATTTAAATTTTGAGCAAAGTAGGCCTTTAGAGATGATGCACCTAATTTTCCCACGTCAGTTTTGAATTAATCAATTAAGCAATTAATAGTGCGGACAGTCTGCCAGAAACCATCTGATTTGAGAGAAAATCTGTTTCACCTACAGTCTGAACATTGCCTTGGATGCATGTAAATCTATTATATGATACCTTTAAAATGAAATTAGGCACATTTAAAAACCATAATAGGTGCTCTTAAAAATGGCTTTTATAGGCGACATTCAGACTGAACGTGTTTTGCACACAAAAAGAGCTAAATGCAGCGTAATGCATCCAACAAATCACAGGTGACTCCAAATGCGTTTTTAAAAGTTGATGTTTTCACCTGAAGAGCCGTTCCCATGTGTCCATCTAGTGCACGCTTACATAAACCCAGAGAATCGCACACGGAAACAAAAACACTTTTAGAGTGAACGGCCCCTTAAAAATCAGTCTGTTCCTCACACAGTCTAGTGCATGTAAAACAATAATGCAAAAAAGGACGCAGGTGCACAAATGACACATCCAGTTATTATGAGAAGTCATTATAAACTGTTACAGTTTCTTACGTTTGATTGACAGCTCACCTTCGCAGTACGCGCTGTCCTTGCGGAGTGGGCGGAACCCGTTCCTGCAGCTGCAGCTCGCGCCGGCGTCCAAGTTCACGCAGTCGGAGTTCTCTGCGCAGACGTTGTGCTCGCCGCAGAAGTCGTGACCTTTAACCCCAGATAGAAGGGTTATTGATTTGCTCAAGGAGTGATGCAAACCGATGATCAGTAGAGGTCTGAATATAATCATGATTAGCACTTCAACTGCGCTCGTACCTCTGCAGACTCTGCAGCATCTGTCTGTAAGCGTCAGCTGTTCGGCCTCAGCGCACGTGAGCTGCGGGCAGTCGTCTGCGTTTGGGATTCTGTGCATCGTACGGTCCTGAAACACACAAGCATATGGACTGGATTAACCGCTTGTTTCTCACTGTAATACACAATAAACTCTCTTTAGAATATAAACGTAGCTGGAGAGATTCGCACCCTGCATTCGTACAGCTGGCACTGGAGTCCACTGGGGTGATGAACCGCGCAACGGTTTCCCTCCACCAGCGTCTGCTCCGAAAACACACACATCGCTGCGGAAACAGAAAACAACGGCGAGTGACTAAAGTGAACCTGAAAGCACATTTGCAACGTCTCATTTTAAGACCAACTAAAGACAATGGAGGGAACGGTACGCCAACGTGCTCTCGATAGGAAAGGTCTACTGGGTCTGTGGGTGGCCACTGTTCGGAAGGCGCCGGCGGTCTGGGTGGCAGGCCTGCCTGGGGGTGTTCAGGGTGCGCGAGAAGGGCACCGTTGGCACCGTTACTCCGGGAGGGACGCTGGTGGAGATACGGTGCATCGCTATGGCCCGTATCGTATATATGGGGCTGACCGTAGCACGTTTCGAGGCATTTGGAGTCGCTCGGTACAGGTTTGAGTGGAGTGTTTTTGGGGGCCAGCTTAGGATATAGTGAAGAAAACACCCACGCTCTTGCCGGATTACTGTAACTTTTGCCGGGAATGAGGCAGAGTCCTGAAACCGAGTTGAAACCCCACCCCCTCTTTTCGAGGGCGTTCTGTCCAATGGCACCGACGGTGAGTCTCTCCGAGGTCGGCGAGCACCTCGACCTGATTGGCCCTCGTAAGAAATGCTGTTTACCTCTTAAGAGGCTCGGCACCGGGTACCCCCCCCCACCATATATATATATATATTAAATGCACAAAAACACACACAGTATTACATATCTCGGATCTTCATGATCCTATTCAGTTTTTTATTGATTTTTTTATTTTTGTATTTTTTCGCGGTAGGGCCGCTGCCAGGGGCGGAGGAGAGTCCCCACGGGTCGCCGAGAATGCAGAGGGGCGTTCTGTCCGCTGGGGGTTGGTCTGACTCCGGTCCGCCCGGGGAGGTGCAGCTGCCGTCTGCCTGAGAGGGTGGAGGAGTGATCGGGGACCACGTGACGGCGCATCAGAGAACCGGTGAGAACCGGTGAGAACCTATGTGGTGTTGTTGTTGTTGTTGTTTTCCCCCTCCTGCCTCACAGGTCGAGCAAGGCACGTCACATACAATCATACAGCCCTGCACAAACCGCTGGAACTCCCTTCTGGATCATTTCAGTTGGAATATGTGGGAAAAACTAAACAAAAGCTCCAGAGGAACACAAAAGTGAGCCTGTAGAAATGAGGGCAGCACTGTGTTTATCAGAGGAGGATTACTACGGTTTGGGAATTTGGAGGCAAACAACAACGGATTACACGACGTCTGAGCTAATAATTGCTCCCAAGACGGCGATTATTTCCTGCTTTCATCGTGATCGGACGTGAATGACTAAAACACAACTTACAGGCTCAAGCAGCGGTTTACAGGTCTGTTCTGATCGGGACAATCCCAAACGCAATTACAAGGTGATCATTCAACGTTTGGACAGAAAAAGGAGAGAGAAACGCTTCCCATACTGTTACTTTTGTGGTCATCAGAGGCTGATTCAAATGAAACTCGCAGTATTTTGACACATTCATGACGGCGTATGTTTGTGTGTGTGTGTGTGTGTGTGTGTGTGTGTGTGCACGTCTGTGCTTTTGTCACTTTCAGTCCTCTTCTTTAATCAATACCGCCGTTAGATATACCGCAACACTTACTCTGTAGTAATTACTGAGTGTAGTAGATCATTAAAGCTTGAGCTGATACATTATGACATTTAATATGTGATGCAAAGGCAGCGCATTTCGACTAAATCCACCAATGGACACCATTCATGTTTATTTTGAATGCCTGTGAGTGCGTGCAGGTTTAGAACAACATGAGGATGAGTAAATGATGACAGATGTTGTGTTTCTGTGTGATCTATCCCTTTAATTTTGTCTTTAAAAGTGGCTTGAGATGTTTAAGATCACATTTGCATAACCCTCAGGGCTAAGAGTTATTGGCTGCTGATAAATAATTGATTTGAATATGTAAATGTGCTGTATATCACCTCCAGAGGAGGTGTGTGGATGTAACTAAGCAACGCAGGCCTGTGGTCAGTCGTCAAGCAACCCTGTGGAGGAGAGTTTGTGTGTGTGTGTGTGTGTGTGTGTGTGTGTGTGTGTGTGTGTGTGTGTGTGTGTCTGTGTGTGTGTGTGTGTGTGTGTGTGAGTGTGTGTGTGTGTTTGTGTGAGTGAGTGAGTGTTTGTGTGTGTGTGTTTGCATGCGTGCGTGCGTGTTTGCATGCGTGTGTGTGCATGCATCTGTGTGTGTGTGTGTGTCTCTGTGTGTGTGTGTCTGCGTGCGTGCGTGTGTGTCTGCGTGCGTGCATACGCGTGTGTTTGTGTGCGTGTGTGTGTGTGTGTGTGCGTGTTTGCGTGCGTGTGTGTTTGCGTGCGTGTGTGTGTTTGCGTGCGTGTGTGTGTGCGTATTTGCGTGCGTGTGTGTGTTTGCGTGCGTGCATGCGTGTGTGTGTGTGTGAGCGTGCGTGTGCGTGCGTGCGTGTGTGTGTGTGTGTGCGTGTGTGCTCGTGTGTGTGTGCGTGTGAGCGCGTGTGTGTGTGTGCGTGTGCGTGTGTGTGTGTGTGTGCGTGTGTGGGTGTTTGTGTGACTGTGTGTGTGTGTGTGCGTGCGTGCGTGTGTGTGTGTGTGTGTGAGTGTTTGTGTGACTGTGTGTGTGTGTGTGTGTGTGTGAACTCACACTGGCACTCTTTACAGCAGGCTCCTGTCACATATGCTGGGGTCGTACCATCAGGACAGTCGAGGGGGGGGCACAGAATCTTCTCACAGCGGACTGTTCCATTCTAAAGACACATTTTAAACATGCAATCAGATGAAACCGTCTCTTTAACATGTTCATTGAGTGTGATTTCTTATATGCAAAATAAGGCGGTTAATCCTGCATAAATACTGTGAAAAGGAATTTTGATAGAACAGAGCAAGTCTGAAGTACGTTCAGATAATGTTCCTCTCACAAACAGCCTGGATCTCTCTAACGTCCTGTGTGTACTTTCACTGGGACACCTGTCACATCCGAACCGCTGCCGAACCCCGCGATCAGTGTCTGTTTGGACACACTGGGTGCTTTTGAGAGCAGCGAACATCTGTCCGAAAAGGACTTCTAAATATAGGACTGATTCCACCGTCTTTCACTTTGCATTTGGTGAAATATTTGTCTTACTTGCAGCTAATAAATGTGTAATGAGTGAGAAAGAAAAAGGGCGAGCAGATAGAGAAGACACGTCACATCTGACTGTTTACATTACATTGATAAGAGTGTGCGTGTAGCCTGAATATTCTGTTGCGTTTGACCTTTGAGATGGGTGGAAATCTTGTTGCCGTTCAGTTGTACAGGGAACTCTGTAGCACACGGCTAATTAGCTAATTGCAGCCTGCTTGATTGGGAGCGGATACGACCGTCAGCATGTGTGTGCTGTACTTGATTAGCCTAGAACGTTGTTCGAGCAGTAAAGAGACGAAAACTATCATCAGTTTGTAGGCGGTAAAGGTTGACATTTAACAGAGTAAAAGGTTGTCGTGATATTACATATTTTGCTCATAAATACATCGCAAGTGCTGTTTGTGCTCCGCTAAACCTCCAGACTGAGAATTGAGTGACACATAAAACACTTGTTTTCCCTTTGAATCAAGGTTTTACATTATTCCTCAACTTACACCAACATTTCTAACTGTAACTCCTCTTAAAGCTTTAAAGCTACATCCACCAAACTTGGCACAGACCTTCAGTGACTCTACCCTCCCTAGCAACCGGGACAATTTGGTTACCCCATGTGACTCTACCCTCCCTAGCAACCGGGACAATTTGGTTACCCCATGTGACTCTACCCTCCCTAGCAACCGGGACAATTTGGTTACCCCATGTGACTCTACCCTCCCTAGCAACCGGGACAATTTGGTTACCCCATGTGACTCTACCCTCCCTAGCAACCGGGACAATTTGGTTACCCCATGTGACTCTACCCTCCCTAGCAACCGGGACAATTTGGTTACCCCATGTGACTCTACCCTCCCTAGCAACCAGCCCAATTGGGTTAGCCCATGTGACTCTACCCTCCCTAGCAACCGGGACAATTTGGTTACCACATGTGACTCTACCCTCCCTAGCAACCAGCCCAATTGGGTTAGCCCATGTGACTCTACCCTCCCTAGCAACCGGGACAATTTGGTTACCCCATGTGACTGTACCCTCCCTAGCAACCGGGCCAATTTGGTTACCACATGTGACTCTACCCTCCCTAGCAACCGGGACAATTTGGTTAAACCATGTGACTCTACCCTCCCTAGCAACCGGCCCAATTTGGTTACCACATGTGACTCTACCCTCCCTAGCAACCGGGCCAATTGGTTACCACATGTGACTCTACCCTCCCTAGCAACCAGAACAATTTTTAATAGAAGTTAAGCTCAATCGACAGCATTTGTGGCATAATATTGATTACCGCAAAAAGTATTTGAACTCATTCCTCCTTTTCTTTAAAAACGAGAAAAAATTGAGTTTCACATCAGACACTTCCAATGCAAGTCAATGGGGTTTAAAGGCAGAATTGTGAAGTTTATCATTTTATAAAAGCACTCACTTTAATTCTGTTAAAACTTGTGTATAATTTAAGCTGTTAAGATGTTTAAATCGTAATTTTTATGGTCGTTTTAGTTTTTAGGTTTTTTTGCCGTTATTTCGTCATGGCAACGAAGTTGTAAAATTGGTTATAACTTTACCCGGCAACGGTTAGTACGTGATTTTCTCATGCTAAAATCATTTTTATACACGTATTGTTCACGTCATGTGGCTATACTTTTGTAACGTTTACAGATTAAACCCCATTGACTTGCATTGGAAGTGTCTCACTGGAACCCGGAATGTTCCTTTAAATCGTGTCTTTCCGCATAAACACGCCCCCTTTCTGCATAAATTATGCTCATTATACAGTCGATTGCACTTGATTCCCAAACCTCTGTGCTAAAAAGCAGGCGGTAAATATCACTATATATACTTTATAAAGATACTGCTTCAATGTAGTTAGCGACGTTTTGTTTAAATAGTTTGTAGCTTGACTAGTTTAACTATTTAAAGTGATTAAGATACTGCTTCAATGTAGTTAGCGACGTTTTGTTTAAATAGTTTGTAGCTTGACTAGTTTAACTATTTAAAGTGATTAAGCTGGCTAAGCCACATCTACTCCTGACACGCTTGTAATGACCTAAGAGCCCTTAATAATGAATCAAATGAGCAAAGTTAAGGATAATGTACATTCAACCAAGTATTCCAGAGACGTGTGTTATAAACCCTTCAACATCTCTCTGGGGTGTCCCAGACGGAGCTCATGAAGAGGTCATGTGACCCTACGGAAGGGAAACCCACCGAGCACGTGCAGTTCTTGCATCCGTCTGTCCAGGTCTGCTCTTCTCTGTAGGTCAGTCCCTTCACGTGACACGTCCTCTCGCAATAACACGAGTCCAAACCCTTCATCTTCTCCTCGGCCAGAGACAACTGACAAACAGAGAAACACACCATGAGAAGCATTTTTGGGAGATCAATAAAGGCCAGGAGGGAAAGAACACTACAATAACTGCTTTTAAGTTGCATTATTAAAGTGTGTTTGCGTTAAAAGCGTTTTTCTGATCAGCGTCAGAGTTTTGTGCAGTCGCCAGCTGTGAGTTATTACAAGAAAACAATCACAGACACAATCCAGATGTTGGAGAAGCTGCGCTTGGCTTCATCCGTCACAG